>CM055108.1:4726734-4872805 GCA_029204225.1 Diphasiastrum complanatum | reverse complement strand
ATCGTGTCCTATAATAGACGTCCTTATAAAATGAGTCTTAAGGAGGAAGAGGAAGTGAGACGGATGGTCGATGATTATTTGGCCAAGGGGGCAAATATGACTTAGTTATTCCCCTTTTGCCTCTTCGATCATTCTATAAAAAGAAGGATGGATCATGCGTATGTGTGGATTATAACAAGATACTGGTTAAACAATGATATCCTATGCCACATATGATGATCTGCTTGATGCCTTGTCAGGTGCCACTGTGTTCAGTAAAATAGACCTAAATGAGTGGATACCATCAGGTTCGAGTTCATGATGAGGGATTTACTACAAGACTGCCTTCAGAACTTGGTTCGCTCATTATGAGTATCCTTGTGATGCCATTTGGGTTGACTAATGCCCCATCTACATTCATGATGATGATGAATGTATGTGCTCAGACGTATATGGATAAGTTTGGCGTAAACTTTGTTGATGACATTCTGACTTACAATGTAGGTGAAGGTCGATGCATATGACTCACCTTTAGAACTGCGTTGTCTGCTTTGAGGGGAGAACACTTTGTTTGCCGATAGTAAAAAACAAGTGAATTGTTTAAAAAAGGAGATTGAATATCTTAATCATATAGTTTCTGCTGATGGAGTTAGGCCAAATCCTAAGAAGGGTTGTTGTGATCATTGCGGTGGCTGTGCCAACTTGATTTGACGGCACTTTCCGTTCTTTTCTTGGATTGTCAGTATTTTATAGAAAATATGTTAAGGGATACTCTTATATTGCAGCACCTTTGACTGATTTGACCTCAAAAAAAAAGATTAGTCCGACCCCGACTATTGTTGTCTCTAATGTGACATCTAATAAAACCCACGTCCTGAGGGCACAAATCACTAGGTACCCAAGTGGTACAAAAAGCTCACATATGACATGGAGAAAGATCTAATCAAATCCAACAAGAAGGGGAGAGGTACACAAATCTACAAGAGAGCGAAGAATTCGTGATAAATTTAAGAGAACTATGCACTAATGTCTAGCATCATACAAAGTAGAAAGCCATCTACTTTCGAAGAAGCAAAAGATAGCGACAACTGGAGCAAGGCAATAGAAGAAGAGATGGCCTCAATTGACAAGCATGACACCTAGGAGCTTGTAGATCTCCCACATAACAAAAGGCCAATTGGAAGCAAGTGGGTCTACAGGACCAACTATCACGCAATGGATCAATAACAAAGCACAGTGTGCCTCATAGTGAAAGGATATGCTTAGAGCAAAGGAATCGACTATGAGATGTTGTTAGAAATAAATGACTATGCTAAAGTTAATCCATAGGTTACTTTGACCCAAAAGGTCAAGATTTGTGTCACCATGGGTATTTATTATTTAGGCCATCTTAAGTTTGTCTTAAGTTCAGCTGGACCCAATTTTGGTCATGTACTGACTCGTGGGTCCTTAGAGGTCTAATTTGGTTTAGGGGCCCCTATCTTGACTTTTGGGGGTGCCCTACATTCAGTAAGTAGGTAGAGTACATATTGGCTTATTGTGTCACATTTTTCAGTTTGGCTAAGCATTGCTCTCGATTGCTTGTGTTGCTCTTTTTTGTCTCTCTCTCTTAGCCTCTTCTATCTTGTTTCTTGTGGAAATTGATTGATAATTAGATCTTGGTGACTTGACTCTTGCTTTCCTACAGATGTGCGGCTCCAATGGCAAAGTGGACGACACTCAAGCTCGTTGATACATTACCATCCTGCTTTGGGTGAGAACTTCACCAACTGGATGTGAAATCTGCATTCCTTAATGGTGTATTGAAAGACGAAGTGTACATGACACAACCTAAAAGATTGCTGAAGGGTAAGAACACAAGGTATGCAACTTTCATAGAGCATTACATGGTCTTAAACAAGCTCCTAGAGCCTAGGATAGTCACATTGATGACTATTCTCAAACAAAATGGTTGGTAAGTACAAAGGACTTGTTTAGACCTAAATCTCTATGTGTTGGTGCAAAACGATAGCATTAATTTGACTATGCTTTATGTACATGACTTGATCATTACAAGCAACAATCAATGGTTAATCGATTCTATGAAATTTGAGATGATGGATCTACATTAATTGCACTTTTGTTCGGGGGTCGAAGTTTGGCAACAAGAACGGGCCATTGCATTGATGCAATCTAAGTATGTTGCATGCTACTAAAAAGGTGCAAGACTATAAGCTAGTTAGCACTCCCAATAGGGATTTGTATTAAACTACTTAAGTTGATGGTACTTTAGCAATGGATGCAACCCTTTATCGTCAAGTAGCTGATAGTTTATGGCATCACCTAGTCAAGATCATGATTCATTAAAAAGTAGCTGAACGAATATTGAAATATGTTAAAGGGACATCACGATTTGGTTTATTGCAGGCAAGCCAGAGTCATTGACCAATGTTGTAGAGTTTTTGTGGATGCGGATTGGGGTGGTAGAAGTGTTGATCACAGGAAATCCACAAGAAGCAATCTAGCTTAGGAAAATCTTGATGGTATCTCGACACCTGTGACGATCTCCCAATATTCTCAATCCTGGAGAATATTTTGCTTCTTGAACTTCCATATACTATAATTCGTTCCATCTAGCTTGCTACGCCAGCATCGTCCAATCCTGCCATTGTTCTGATCCGCAACAATTCTTAACAACCTGATTTTTATAGCCTGATTTTTCAACAATCAGTATCTTATCAAACTAAATCAAGATTTCCCTCAAAAATCGGTAGTCAAAAAACCCTACAATTTTCCAAAACAGCAGTGATCCGTAGCAATCAAGTCTGAAATTGTAGTGATGTAGTCTGTTTCTGAAAAAATAGCAGCGATCTGTCAAAATCAGTTCTATTTCTCTCAGCGACCTGCCTGTTTCCAACGATCAGAAACCAAAATAGATAGCGACCTGCCTATTTCCAGCGATAATAAACAAGAATAGACAGCAACCAGTCAGGCAGTGATTAGCTTGTAGACAGCGATCTGAGACAGCAAATAGTAGATAAGGGTTCCAACAGATCTGATTCCTGTTAGAAGTAATAAATGATAATGATAGTTTCTCATAAGTTACTTTGACCCAAAAGGTCGGGACTTGTGTAACCATGGGTTAGGTTTATTATTTAGACCATGTTAAGTCAGTTTTAGTTGAGTTGGACCCAATTTTGGTCCAGTAGTACTTCGTGGGTCCAAGTAAAGTCTAATTATGTTAAGGGACCCTATCTTGACTTTTGGGGGTGCCCTATAATTAGTAGTGGGTCTTGGAAGGTTCTAGAACTTAGAGTTTGGAAGAGTCTAGGCCCTTGGAAGGCCTATTTATATGTACTCTTTGTTCATTTGTAATTCATTCCCTTTCAAGCATTGCTACTACTTTCTCTTTCCTTGAGGGCGCCTAACCCTCTCCCTCTTCTTCTTCTTCCTCTTTTTCTTCTTCTTGTATATGGAGATTGAATGTTAGAAGAATCTTGGCACTTTGATTTCCTACATGGTATCAAAGCCATGGATCTTCTATGCTTGATTTAGGGCGCCCTACCAAAAGAGATCGTCTTCACTTAGGGATCACAAAAATTCAGCACCTTTGCTGATTTTTTGGAGTGAAGATCCGTTTTTTGACTCTTTTCTGTTTTGCAGGAGGGCGCCACACATCAAAGAAAATAACAGGATTTTGGGCGCCCAAAAATCAGGTTGTTGTTTGCTGATTTTTCAGGTTGCAGGAAGGCGCCATTAATTATCTTCTTCGGGGCTTCTTTTAGGTCGCCCACATCCGTGTAGGTTTATCCTACTTCCGTTGGTCCGCTGCTGCCCTATTTTTCAGATTTGCTCCTTTGCAGGAGGGCGCCCATCTACAAGCAATTTCTATTCTTCTGATTTGGCTGAAAAATCAGCACCCTTGCTGATTTTACAAAGTGAAGATCCGCTTCTTTTTGTTTGTTTCCAGGTGTGGAAGAAGGCGCTAATTTTTTTGTGATGATCCGATCACATTCCGAGGCTGAAAATTGGACAGCATATTACCATTTGTAGGGTGTTGCAACAGCCCTATCCGTGTGTGTATAGTTCACACTTTTTGGCAAGAAAGAAGGGTTCCAAAAAAAGCTTTGTTGGTGGCTAACCTGATTCTTTGCTTGCTGGTTTTTGAGTTTGTAATGCAATTTCAGGCTGAAATTTTCAGCACACAAGGCTTGTAGGAGGGTGAGTTCCTACATCCATCTAATGTGTGGTTTCGACACATTCCGATGCTGATTTGTCAGATTTGATACTTGCTGGTTTTTGTGTCTTTTAGGGCACATTTAGGGTTTGAAAAAGTTTATCTTCTTGGCTGGTTCTTGTGGCAAGAGATTTGGGAGCAATTCGTACTTGTTCAAGTGAAGATATGTTGGATGGTACCAACTATTCTTCATGGAGTTGCAAGCTGAGATTTTGCATCGACGTGATGATCAAGATTTTATTGGTAACAAGATCTATCTTATATCATTTGAGATTTTGCAAGACCTCTAAAAGTGCTTGGGAAACACTTTTAAAGATGTACCGAATAAAGGATTCATCATCATGCTTTCTCCTCTCTAGTTCATCCTCTTTGAAGGTAGAAGGGCAAAGTCATGCAAAGTTTGATCATTGTCTTTCTACAAGTACAAGTTTGCATCGGAATGTTGGTATGGTTAAGCATTCTTCTTCTCTTGAGCCATTTGTTGCAAATGATGGATGCATCAGTGAAGAACTTTATGAGCAAGCTTCTCAAGATAATGTTTTGGAAAAGGCTGAAATCAAGCATTCTTTGAAGCCATTTTGTACTAATGGAGGAGGGGAAAAAATCATGTCAATTAGTACATTGGTTCAAAGTGGCGTGTTGCTAGATTATTTGGGTGTTCAAAGTGGCAAGCTGTTGGTTTTTTTCTTGAAGATGGTGGACACCAGATTTAGCCATAGTTTATTGATCATTTTCAGCCTATGTTACATCGTGAGCATCCTATTATGCATCGGGAACGGCCTGCGGAAGGTTTTTGGACAGCAAGGTCCACATTTGGAACACTTTGGACAGCAAAGTGTTGGTGATTTTGTGGCTGTTGGACAGCCTGCTACAGCCTCTTGTTGGTTGTCCGAGTCTTTGCGAGATAGCAAAGCATCTTTTTACCTTGGAGGAAACACACATGCCTCACCAAAATCAGTACCTTATGCTGATTTTCATGTTTTAATGCTTATTTCTTATGATGACGGTGTTGTCTTACCTAGTGTTGGTGAGCAGATCATTGATAGTAAGATTCGGGAGGATGTGATGGTAAAAGAGTATCATACTCTTCTTTATGTTTCTTGTGGTAAGAAGACTTATGGAATCATGTGGGAACCATTGATGGATTGCAAATCCATATTTCGGCTTGCGGCTGGTTTTTTGGTTACCTACTTTGGATGGAGCATGCTTGTCTTCACTTTTCGACTTGATGCTACCGCACTTCGTATTCTACATCTCTTCTACATCGGGCATGATTGGGGCTGAGATTTCGGCTACTTCGACTACTTCAAGCTGAAGTTTTTTTTTGGCGGCATTAAGCTTGGACAGCAAGCTACATCTTTTCTTTTTCGGCTACATGGAGTTTTGGGCAGCATGCAACACTTTGCATTTTTGTTGCAATTTTTCATACTTCATGTCATGTTATGTTTTTTACATTATCATTTAAAGAGGAGGGTGTTAGAAGTAATTAATGATAATGATAGTTTCTCATAGGTTACTTTGACCCAAAAGGTCGAGACTTGTGTAACCATGGGTTAGGTTTATTATTTAGACCATGTTAAGTCAATTTTAGTTATGTTGGACCCAATTTTGGTCCAGTAGTACTTCGTGGGTCCAAGTAAAGTCTAATTATGTTAAGGGACCCTATCTTGACTTTTGGGGGTGCCCTATAATTAGTAGTAGGTCTTGGAAGGTTCTAGAACTTAGAGTTTGGAAGAGTCTAGGCCCTTGGAAGGCCTATTTATATGTACTCTTTGTTCATTTGTAATTCATTCCCTTTCAAGCATTGCTACTACTTTTTCTCTCCTTGAGGGCGCCTAACCCTCTCCCTCTTCTTCTTCTTCCTCTTTTCCTTCTTCTTGTATATGGAGATTGAATGTTAGAAGGATCTTGGCACTTTGATTTCCTACAATTCCAGCGAAGTGATCAACATGCAATCAACGATCCAACGCGCAGCTACAGCTAGAGATCCACTCCTCCAATAATCTTTTTTTGGCAACCCTTCAAAAGCAAACTCTTTCTCACTCAAAAATTCTTGGATCTTGACAGCTCTACGGTCACAAAGCCTGCTCTAATACCATGTCAGAATTTTTCATACAAATTCTAGATGGAGTTACTAGTCCTATTAGCACTCACACAAACCAAGCATAGAGATTAAAGAGAATTCAGATTATCGAAGAATTGAGCAAAGCTCTAAAACACTGGAAGTAAATTGTGGTGGGGCGCCACCCTACATATATACTTTCTCTAATCTATGTGAAAAGCTAAAAGCATAAAGCTAATAGCAAAGAACACAAAGCTAATTGCTAAAATTAATACCTATATTGGGTAAAGACCCAAGATGTATTTCTAAGTAATAAAACAAGTCCTAATCTAGTAGTAGTGCGTTCACCTACATGCATGAGTAATGAAAATGACTTACTATAAATAGTAATGACCCCCTATAACATGACTTACTAAAAATAGTAATTCCCCCCTATAATAGCACGCAAGCATGGCCATACTCACACTCAGGGGTATCAAATAAACATTTATTCCTAACAGTTTCGAGTTTGAACAAGTGACACGGTGAAAGACACTTGTCGATTTGGTATGACAAGCACTGAACTAATCATACCAATGTATAGCCCGTTTGTGATCAGTTCGTTTTAATCCAATTTAGTATGTTTCTCGCTAATCCTCCATGCTTATGGTAAATGACCTCTCCGTATGTGCTACTGTAACCCGTGAGATCCTGCTGTCATAGTGAACATAAAAAAGGCCTGGGCAGCTAGGTGGCCCGTAAGCTGTGACTCGTGAGGGTGGGTGAATTTTCGGTTCACGTCGATCCAAGAGCATAGTTGCAGCAGCCCATACAATGCTCAACTTCTTATACGGGTCTAATTAGTATATACTAAAGGGTCTGCATTAAAACCTGTTGCTCAATTCCAAACACAAACATGTTATCTTGCAAAGTTATGTCAGAGAGTAACCTGAAGCCTTCAAACACCTACGCAGAAATCAGGATATCTACAGGACAAAATAGACTCATGATCGAGTACTCACGTCAAGCCACCAATCTTGAATTTGATTCCCAAGTCATTAAAAACCTGCAATATCAGATGAACATATATCAGATTAGTCTACTTGCAAAAATTAAAGGGCATGTCATTAAAAACTATACCATTTAATTGCTGTTTTCTGTAACACTGATTATGCTTTGCATAAAGAACATTATAATTTATTTACCTTTGTCACACGCCCAATGATTGGAGCAATACGAGACTCTCCAAATTTCTGTTTATAATAATCTAATTTGTTGACACCTTCTTTTGGTGCAGTTGGATTTAAGAGATAGGGGTGCCATCTGACCTGCAATGGCTCCCGTATGTTACATACAAAAGCCTGGATATGTTTGAACACCCAAATAAGCCTCATGCAATGGCTTAGGTGTCATACTACATTCAAATATGTCATGAAAGGCAGTCTTCTGTCAAACAAGTTACAACTCCTCATCTTTGGCATTTATAAAACCAAGACAATATTCATGAGTAGTAATTCTTTACAATTGAATAAAACATTACATAGCACATGTTAGAGATGATCAGCAGCTGTTCTTAGATAGAGTTGCAAGGATGTGTTCATAAGAATCATTCAAACTTGCAAAGAACTATGGTCAAACATTTGACCTCAAAGTTATAGTCATTGCTGCAGGCATGCATCGCTTTCTCCAGGTACTTCTTGCCTATGAAACACCATGGACAAACTGTGTCTGATGTAATATCAATCTTTATTAGCTTCTTTCCAATATCCATTGGCAAAAATTTGGCAATCTATAATTAAGTCCAGGAACAAAGATTGATATGCAGCAGCTTCCCCTGAGAAAGAAATGGCACATCATTAACATGAAGTCCAAGAGATACAAATGACACAAAAGATTGTGGCCTAAACTTCCTAAATGAAGAATGAGATCCATAGTGTTGGACCAAGCTGTTAGTGTTTACAACTAGGGACAATCGCATAGACAAAAATTAGCAAGAAAGCATTTTCAAGTTTCACCACTATGTCCTCAATGAATTTTAAACCCAACACCATGCATGTATCTAGTACAGGAAAGAACTTGAGCAGCCATAACATGAGTATCGTATTTGTATTGAATGAAAAACCAGCCAGTAGGATAATCCTTATTCTGCCCAAAAAAATCAAGCATATAAACATTTAACAGCAGGAGAGAAAGAGAAGGATTGGTGCTGGTTCACTAAACGCTTCAATTTATTTTATTTGCTTATCCACACCCTTGCTTCATAGTTGCACTCGCGATTCTAGAATCGCTGTCAAAGAAAACCAAGAATCGCTCAGAATCGTTGTTGTTTTTTTTGCTTTTTTAAAAAAAAAGCCAGGCAATATGGGTATCAGTAGATAGGGAAAAACAGACCCAGGCAGCTATCAGTAGAGGGGAAAAACATATGATTACAATTACAGTAGTTTCAGGTCTAATTTCAGTAGTTTCAGAAATTTTTCTGGACCTGAAATGAACCTGAAAATGTTAATTTTAGGTCCAAAAAAATTTCTGAAAAGTAAAAAAAAAAAAAAATCTCTGCGACTCTGGGCAGCGAATCACGATTCTGGCGATTCGCAAATCGCTGTACGCCCAGAATCGCAATTCGCTGCAACTATGCAGGCTTGCTTACATATAACACAAAAGAAACCACAAGCTAAACCTTTTTATAGGACATATGTAAACAGATGAATTGAAGGTAAAGGAATGAAGTGGTTTATTACTGTTTATTGGTGAGGTGCCTTAAATTATGTTAAAATTGGCATTCCTCAGGAAATACCAGGCCACAGCAGGTTGGTGAAAGCCATGGATTCTTCTTTCAGAAACTTTCCGAAAGGAGTCCGCAAAACAAACAAAATCCAGATTATGACTTTTAAAAGCTACACTTCCACATATTATCAATCTTCAAGTCCATAGAGATTTCAATAGAAATATTATGGACATCAAGAGTAGGTTGGAGAAGGATATTCAACTGTGTGGGCCCAACAACAAATTTCAGCCATAATTAAATGGCTGTTGACCAATGGAAAGATCACTAAAAAATCATTTTCACAATACAAATATTCCTGCAAAGTGTCACGCAGTTTGGCCCAAACCCTACTGCAAATGAATATGAGCAAGAAATGTTAAATATCACAAAAATATATCAAGAACTTTTAACAGAAAACAAATCATCGTTGGATCGCTGTAGAATATCAAGAACATCACTCGACTATATTAAGATCTGGAATAGAAGACAAATAACCACTACAACATATTAAAATCACTAAAATATATCAAACACTGTAATAGAAAACAACGCATCACTATAGCATGCTAAAACAATTGCTTAAATGTATCAAGAACTGTAATAGAAAACAAATCATCACTAAAACATGTTAAGGACACCACTAACACATATAAAGAACTGCGACACAAAAGAAATCATATAAACCTCAAGAATAAGATACCAAATCGACGTTGCTTCTATTCCTTGATCGCATACAAGAACTGTTATATTGTAATAACAATAGCCATGGATTGATTACCTGCTTCAAATGTAGGCGAGATGCGGAGCTCTTGATGCTTCGAAAGAAAACAAGAATTGCATCGTCTTCATTTATTTCCTTGAATACAAGAGAAAATGAAAAATTTGTTTCCGTGCTTCGTCGCTGCTTCTTCTGAAGACGAGATGTATGGATCGATATGGCCCGATTAACCATTGCAGCTTTGCCACGTGTCAAGGCAATACAGCTTAACGACACCCATGTATTTTTATGGCAACTCCTTAGGTGGTAGTAGCCATGTGTCAAACCACCATTGCTAAATTTTGGTTGTTGGAGAGGATTGGGCAAAACCTAAATGTTGGTTTGTGTGTGCGTGTGTGTGCGTGTGTGTGTGTGTGTCAAAAAGAAAAAATGTATGTTGGTAAAAAACTTGAAAAAAACTCAATTCGTGACTTTTTAATGAGCCACATGTGCTCTCAAAACCTGATGACCTATAGTTGATGATTTTTTGAAATCAAAACTTGCTTGATCGATTGACATTTTGGAAAGTTCAGGGACGTTGAGAGCACTTTCTAGAGAGAGAGAGAGAGAGAGAGAGATAGAGAGGGAGCGCGCATATAAAGTTCATAAGACAAAAGGCGCGATGTGTGTGTGTGTGTGTGTGTGTGAGAGAGAGAGAGGGGGGGGGGTGTGGTCACATGAGGGCTTTTGAAGTTTAGTTCCTCACTGTGCACCAAAAAAATTTTAGAAGAGACAATCATTTTTGTGTGTGTGTGTGTGTGTGTGTGTGTGTGTGTGTGTGTGTGTGTGTGTGTGTGAGAGAGAGAGAGAGAGAGAACACGTCGAGGCCACATGGAAGAGGTAGGAGGGAATATTTCGAGAGTATTCTCTCTTATTTTTGAAGGTTGGCTCTGACCTTCGACGGTTGAAAAAGCCAACCTCCAAAGGTAGGCCAGCCTCAGAAAGCAGCCAACCAATTGGCAGATGATGCCCTATCAAATGAAAAAAGTCAACCTCCGGAGGTAGGCCTCTAGAGGCGGCCTCTGCCAACTGGCATAAACATGTCCAATCAGATGATAATGGAGGTAGCACTCTACCTCTGACATGTGACATGCTCCCACATTTCTTGAGGCTGCCACCAGAGGCAACCACCAATGGCAGCCTCCTTCATGTGGCCCAGCTAAGAGAGAGAAAGTAGAGGCTGCTTTAAATTAAAAAAAACTTCGCAAAAAGATATAGCATGGCAAAGTTGAAATAGTTCCACTCCAGTTAGAACGAGACCAACATGTTTCGTTGCCTATTAAATATTTACAATTTTGTCCTATGTCGAAGTTGGAGCTCTTTGTTCAAAGATGATAGCCATGTGGAAGATTGCAAGCCGTACATGTGGATTAAAATTGATGATCAAGGTTAAATAGTAAGTGATTTGGTAAAAAAAAAAAAATTATGTATTTGTTGTCATTTGACTTTTTATTTGGAAAGTCTCTCTCCATTTGACTTCCTTTTTTATAAATCCTAGAGAGAAGAATGGCACTCCGTAGTAGAGAGAGAATGGCACTCCGGAGTGTGTTGGAGGCGGTTGGAGATGAACGGTGGACAGAAACGTGGCCGTTGTGGGAGTCGGTGGTGTGAAGGATTTGAGATCATTAAAGATCCAATCCATGTCCCTGATCTTTGGTTACAAAGAGAGCAAACCAACGATCCTGTGAATGTAGAAAAATCAGCATCTACATACAAAATGAGATGCAAACTCTAAGAGATACTGATCGAACATGAACCAAAACATAAAATATAGTTGTTGTCCATACAATTACAGTACCCTACTGTATTTCACACGTGTGGAATCGAAAATAGCAATAAATGATCATTCTACACATAGAATGTCAAGATAACATCATAAGAGTGCACCAATTAGTAGAACTCAAAGAGAACCATGTATAATGATGAAATGAGAGAGAGACGAGAAAAGATCCCTTTCTCCACGAGTAACAACAATATATAAGAGGTCCAAACCCTACTTTGCCACTTGGCTTTCCCTCCAATATGAAACACCCTACTATTTTGGGAAAAGATTCAATGTACCCAAAGTTCAAATTTGAATCTCTCTCAAACTCGACCGCCAACTTTCTCATAGTTTCAAAAAGTGTTTATTGAATGTATTTTAAACTAATATAACTTCAAAAAATTTATCTCTAAGTCTAAAATGAGTTTTGGCCTCAATTGACGATTTACCAAAATATGACTAAACTTGTTGAAATCTCTCACACTCCCTCTTCAACTAGTTTTGGCATAGTTTTAACCATACTACTTTGATCCAACCTTAGAATGATCTCCATCCTAAGTATAGATCTCCTTTCTTAGGTTCTAAAGTAGTTTCCATAATTGATATAGAGAATAGTGTCCAAATTGGATGCTTCACTATTTCTTACATCAATTTTACACATCAAGATATAACTAGAACATGGAGAATCAAATAGAATGTGAATGAAATGATTCTTCCATGTTTCAAACTTTGAACTCTCTAGAAAATTACAGCAACCAAACCATAAATGTGAGTGATGACCATTTGCTTGCTTGTCTCCTCCAACTTTGTCCTTTCTTGATATGTCTCCACCATAAAACTCCATGAATGAGCATCCATTTCCATCTTGCCACAAGAAACCATCAAACCTTGGAAATCCATGAGTAAGTGAGTACATCAATGATGCTAATCCAGCACTTCCTGACTCCATATAACTAAGTGGTAGCCCTAGTCCATCTTCAAGATCTACTTGACACAAGAAAATGACCATGAATTCACCAAAAATTGACAATCATTAAGTATTGGCACCAAGTAGCTCAACACTTGAGAACTTAACCATGGATGAGTGACATAATGAACCTCCATTAGCTTTATTTCCATCAGCAAAACCAGCCAAAAATGCTAGTACAACTCCAACAATAAGATATTGCAAGACAATGTGGCTAATTTATCCATATCTTGACAATCTGCACACATCCACATGAAATAGCTCAAACATGAGATAGAAGAAGTAAAGTAAACTTGAACAAACTTCCTTTGATGCTCTTGACTAGGTCCAAATTGTCACCTTTCCTTTTGTGTTGTTGAGCCCTTTGAGACCAACCTCTTGATCTTCCTCTGGACCATCAAAGTCATTAAACAAACTTTTTTTTTCAAATCCATTAATTGATTTTCCAGCATGAAAACCATGAGTACCAATATCCACTTGAATAGCATCATCTACACAAGAAGATTCTCCAAAACATGTGAGTAAAGCAAAATGTGTCGTTTCCACTTGCTTACCTTTCTCTTGAATATCAAATATATGAATATCTTCAGACCTGAACCTCAAGAAATACTCCCTCTCAAACATATTGATAACAATATCCTCAGAGAAGAAGTTATCTTTGATGGAGATTGAGTTATAGTAAGCATTTGGCTATCAGTTATAGCACGTGCGTGCTTATTACAGTTTTGAACCTATATCACTCATTTCGGTAGAGACTCATACGATCAAGTTTCAAATGGTAGCGGATTTCCTAGATGATATGCAGGAAATGCTACGAAGAGTACGTAAGATATCCAGCGGCATTATGCTAATCTGAAAAAATCACCGAGAGACTTCAAAGTGGGGGATTGGGTATATTTGAGAATCCTGAAGGATTCTAGTGTAATGCATACCGGCAAGCATTACAGATTCTCCCCTAGATACAGAGGATCGTATAAGATCTTGAAAGAGATCGGATACTTAGCTTACCAATTGGACCTCCCGAAAGGATCTCGAGTGCGCCCTTATGTGTACATGGTCATAATTAATGGTCGTAGGCCTAAACTCATGATGGTGGATTTGTATAAGTCTATCAGTGAGTCATTGGAAAACTGTCTATGTTACTGTGTAGCATGATCTATGTTCTTGTTCGAAGCAAATTCTAAGTTGGTATCAGAGCCGTACAGGAAGTGTACACAATACAGTGCTGTCGTTGAAGAGAGCCTCGGGAGAAGAGTCTTCTAAGAGTTCGGGGTTTATGGCAGGTTGTAGACGGAAAGTGAAGCACTGGTGCATAGCTTCTAGCATACATAAGTCTGCTAAGCTTGAGACTGTAAGAGTTGGAAACAGGAGTTGTTGGCTTAATCAGAACCCAAGAAAGACGAAATTATGAAAAATTCGATAGGGAGGCTGCTTGGTGTTTGCAATCGGTGTGCATCCAAACGGACACCATTAGACTAAAGCAAAAGTTTGCTTAGTAGGGTGACTTCAGGGAGGTGTGCAACTGCTAGAATAACCTCATAAAAAGATTGAGTAAAGCTCAACAATCTCTTTTACATCAAGGCTAGGGTTTGGAAGCTTAAAAGTTTGGATCCTGAACTGTAGGAGACCATTTTCTGAGCTATAAAAGCGTGGAGGAGGGCACCCTAGTGCATGCAATCAACTGAGGGAGGGCCGTAGTAGGCCGTGGGACAATCGAGGAGTAGGAGTGTATCAACCACTTTCTGCCATGACCAGCCTTGGTGAAGAGAAGGTGGAGAGAGGCCGTGGAGAGGTCGCGAAACCTCGCGCGCACAAGTGTCAAGATTGATGCACAGTCGCAGTAATGGCCATTAGATCAATCTTCATATGAATCGTTGGTCGAGATGAGAGTGACTTGGGCCGTTGGTTTGGAAGAATCCATTGGATGAAGGTTAAAGTGGGCCCTGAAGAACTGAAGTGCATTTCACATTGCAACTTCATTAAAAAATTTCAAGTTGAAATTGGAGTTGGGTCCCAAGTTTATGAAAGGTGAAGTTTCTTCACTTTGAAGAAACAGTTCAAAAACCAAAAAAAAATCCCTATTTTGGGTCCTTTATCCGTTTTGACCCAAACGAAAGGCTATATAACCTCCAAACGAAGGGCACCCGGATTGTACCCGCAAGTACAATATTGCAAAACAGAGTGATTGCAGTGGAGAAAGTGTTCGGAGTGCGCCAAAAGTGATTTCACCATTCCATTGGGCACATAGTTGGGAGTTGGTGACAAAGTGCATTTCGGAAGGCGACGCCAATTTGGCTTTCAATTCGGCAAAAAAGCAGTGGGTGGCCTGGTAAAGAAAAAATAGTAGGTCATTATTCTCAACTGCTGACATCACAGTTAGCCTTGGCATATAGTTTGTAGCCTACAATTGCAGTTTTGAGCAATTTTGGGATGGCAAACATAAGAGAGTCCATTTTGAGTGAAAGTAGCAAATTGGATGGGATTTCCAACTATGCAGTGTGGAAATTCAAAATGAAAAACATACTGATGGAGAAGGACGTGTGGGATGTTGTCATAGGTGATGAGAGAAGACCGCCAAATGAAGCGGACATCAAAGTGTTCGATAAGAAGGTGAAAAAAGTTTTAACCTTCGTCAACTTGTCAGTGAAGGATCACATCATTACCCACATTTGTGATGCTGTTACACCCAGACAGGCATTAGAAGTGCTAAAGGAGCAGTTCAAGATGTCAAATCTGTCAAGAATCATGTTTTTGAAGTCAAAACTGAATAGTGCCCACATGGAGCAAGGAGAGCATATTTAGACGTATATGACCAGAATCAAGACAATGAGGGATGAACTGCACTCTATTGGTGAGCGCATACGTGATGTGGAGCTGGTGCACAATGCATTGTGCGGCATTGTAGAACCCTATCAGATGTTTGTGAGTGGAATAGCATCAAGAGAAAGATTGCCAACCTTTAACAAGCTCACAGGAACCTTGATGCAGGAGGAGCAACAACGAGAAATGGTGAAAGCTAGACGTCAAAATACTAATCATGCACTTGCGACATGCCAAAAGCACGACAAAGACAAGGGCAAAAAGAAGTCTAAGCAGCAGTTTGCCAAGACTCAGGAGGATGAGGGGTCTTCCAGCAAGACCAAGAAGAAGGGCAAATGCTTTCATTGCGGCAAAAAGGGCCATTGGAAGAGCAAATGTCAGAAATTCCTGGCAAAATCAGACAAGGAAAAACCAAAGCAAGCAGGTAACCTTGTCGATGAAGGTGAGATTGAAGACTCTAGCATCTTCATATCATCATTGTCATCTAATCAAGATGATCAAGCGTGGTACATTGACTCGGGAGCCACAAGACATATGACAAGTAACAAGGATTGGTTCAGTAGCTTGAAAGTGTTGGATAATGGAACGTCTGTTTCACAAGCAAATGGTGATGTGTGCAAGATCAAGGGGATAGGCAGCATTTCAATCCAACTACTTGATGGCAAAGCAGGATGATCAAGGAGGTACTTTACGTACCAGGTTTGAATAAAAATCTACTTTTTGTTGGCGTCATTACTGATCAAAAGTTGAAAGTAGAATTTGCCCATGATCGTTGCTTTGTGAAGGATGTGAACCAAAAGTTCAAAGTCATTGCGGATGGTATAAGGGAGCCCAGCACTAAATTGTACATGTTGAATGCTACAATCAAGGGGCAACATGGACTTGTCTCGTCCATTCCATCGCAAACTGAACTATGGAATAAGAGGCTTGGTCATTTGAACTTAGGAAGTCTCAGTTTGATGAGAAAATTGGAAATGGTGAGAGGATTGCCTACGTTAGAAGACCACTTGAAGTCGATGTGCAAATCATGTGTGTATGGGAAGCAGCATCAAGAGAAGTTCAATAAAGGTGGAGTTGCAAGGGCAAAGAACATCCTGGATTTGATCCACACAGATCTATGCGGGACTATGAGGACTAAGTCCTTAGGTAAAGCCTTCTATTTCATGACCTTCATTGATGATATGTCATGTAAGACGTAGATTTACTTCTTGAAGAAGAAATTAGATGCGTTTGACACTTTCAAGAGCTTCAAAGCATTGGTCGAAAATCAATAGAAAGATCAAAGTTCTAAGATCAAATAGTGGAGGTGATTATAAGATAATGATTTCAATGATCTTTGTGATCAATGTGGGACAATTTACGCAAGCTCATACTCCTGCTCTCAATGGTGTAGCTGAGCGCAAGAATTGTATGATTGTGGAAAGTGCCAGATCTATGCTAGTTGAGATGAAACTACTAAAAGATTTTTGGTCAGAAGCATGCAATAAAGCAATCTATCTTCAAAATAGAAGTCCTACCATTGTCATACGAAAGATAACACTTGAGGAGACATTCACAAAGAAGAAACCAAAGGTGAACCACTTGCGAATCTTTGGATGTAAGGCCTTTGTACACATTCCTAAGGAAGAGAGACGTAAGCTTGATGTGAAAGCTATCAAGTGTATATTCCTAGGATATGATGATCGTGTGAAGGGCTATAGATGTTTTGACCCAGTGGAGAACAAAATACATGTCAGTCGTGATGTTATCTTTGACGAATCTAAGATGTATGAAGATGACGATGCTGAGAAGACAGACACATCCAGTGAGAAAGATGGTATAGTGAGGATACCTCCTATGGAGTCAATTGCTAAGCATGGCACATGGGACTTAGTGGAACCACCAATCGACAAGAAACCCATTTGTTGTAAATGGGTGTACACAGGACTAAGTACCATGCAGATGGAAGTATAGCAAAGCACAAAGCAAGATTGGTGATCAAAGGGTATGCACAAAGTAAAGGGCTTGACTATGAGGAGACCTTTGCACCAGTATGTAAGTGGACTACTATACGTCTACTTGTTGCTTTAGCTTCACATTTTGGTTGGCCTTTGCGCCAGATGGATGTGAAATATGTTTTTCTAAATGGTGAGTTAGAAGAGGAAGTGTTCATGGATCAACCTGAAGGCTTTGTAGCGAAAGGACAGTAGAATAAAGTATGTATGTTGAAGAAGGCACTTTATGGTCTTAAACAGGCACCACGTGTGTGGTACAGTAGGATTGATACAATTTAGGCATCTAAGATAGTCGTCCTTTTCTCTGTTTTTGACAAATAAATTCTGATAAGATGTGTCAAAAGACATTCTAGATTCTTTGTCTGACCTTCCTTTCCACCTAGCTTGCAACCATTAGTAAAAACTTTTACTAGAAGTAGATATTCGTGTTGGCCACTCCAATCACCATTACCATTAAATGGAACACCATTTACGTATTGGGGTCGAATGTACATGATCATGCCTAGTGAACACTTTCCTGAGGCTGGTTTGGGTCTTTTTGCATTGAGTAGTATTGAGGTCCCTTTAAATAGTGTTGTGACATTGATACCATATGCAGGACCTCAATACAATTGGGGTGATTGGCATACTTTGTGTCGTCACCAATGGAGGATGCAAGTATATGGCTTGAATTCAAATGCTTGTTCTTTAGAGGAGCAACGCATGCAAGGAGGCAACATCTTAAGGGCAAATTGTACATACATTGATGGACGTCTAGATGTGCATGGAAATATTGCTGCATATATAAATAGTTCCATTGGCCACCCTCTATTGACGAATTGTGATTTTGAAGAACGCACCAATGGAAAAGAAGAATATTTTACTAGGAATGTAAAGGGCACTTATGTAATGGTATGTGCCACTAGATCTATCAGGTTTGGGGAGGAATTGTTCATCAAGTATAGTTTCAACCCTCCTCTACCCAAATGTTTGCAAAAGACAATAAGTCAAATGTGAAGATTTAAATTTTGTTGATATGTAGAGATGTATAATCCATGCATCTTGATTGTATTTGGTTTGTGTCATTAAATATGTCAAATGTTAGGAGCATTATTCGTCATTTGCCTAGATTAAATGTTAGGAGCATTATTCGTCTTTGAGTTCATTGAATGTTAACAAGTTGAAAAGACAAATCTGTCTAATAGATACATTGGTATGTTCATACTTTTCAGACTAAGAGGTAATTTATATTCATATGCAACATTTAGATCTATCAAGTATTGGGAGGAAATGTTTATCAAGCATTGTTTCAACCTACTTCTTGTTATTTTGATATATAGGATTCTTCATCCTCATT
Organism: Diphasiastrum complanatum; assembly: GCA_029204225.1. Taxonomy (NCBI): domain Eukaryota; kingdom Viridiplantae; phylum Streptophyta; class Lycopodiopsida; order Lycopodiales; family Lycopodiaceae; genus Diphasiastrum; species Diphasiastrum complanatum. Next base: position 4,854,169 of record CM055108.1, on the reverse strand, counting down.
TAGTGTTGGAGACAATAATCCTCGTAATAGTCGACGTAGACGACGAATGCGATACAACGTTCCACATATAAAGCAATTACCTCGTCGTCTACGTCAAGGCTTAAAAGAGATGATGAAAATTGATGAGCGCATTAATCAAGAGACTAATGCATCTGAATCTAGCTCATCTAGATCTACTTCTTCGCAAACAAGTTCCAACGATGAAAATGAGGTTCCAATGAATGATGAATTTAAAGTCATGGGAGACATGTTGGATGATATGTACGAGAACAATATTGCAGCTAGACACAATGAACAAGATAAGGAGGCACTTTTGTCTAAAGAAGAAAAGATATTGCGAGAAGAATCAAAGACCGCATTGTATCCTGGAGCAAAGACATCTCGTTTGGCAACTTATCTACTTCTATTGAATCTTCAAGCCAAATATAGATGGAGTGACCAAAGCCTCACATTATTATTTGAGTAAATGTTTTTTCATCTACTTGTCATTTCTGCTTTGAAATAAAATTTACAATTTGGACATCGAGTGATATTTTTTTTACAATGACTTCTTTTGTCATATACAGACTATTGAAAAACAAAATTCTCCCAGAAGGGAATGTCATGTCTGAGACAAGAGATGAGGCACGAAAGATGTTGTCTAACATCGGGATGGACTACAAGCAATATCATGCATGTCCAAAAGATTGTATTTTATATCGAGGAAGGTACGAATCACTCAAGGACTGTCTCATTTGTGATACTCCTCGATATGTAGATGATTTGCAAGGGGCAACCATTCCGTGCAAAGTTTTACGACATTTTTCAGTAATTTCACGATTGCAATGTTTATTTCGTTGTAAATCTCTTGCACAACTTATGGACTGGCATGCACACCATACCTCTATGGATGGGATGATGAGGGTAACTTCAGATTCACCTGCATGGAAACACGTCAACAAAGAGTATCCAAGCTTTGCCAATGAATCAAGAAATGTGAGATTTGGTCTTGCAACAGATGGTGTGAACCTCTTTGGTGTACGAGCAACTACGTGGTCCATTTGGCCTGTTTGCTTGGTAGATTATAATAAAAGGGACACATTATGTTGGCACTTTTAATTCATGGCCAACGCAAGGTTAAGAACATGGATGTGTATCTTGAGCCGCTTATTGACAAGTTGGAAGATTTGTGGAAGGGGATAAAAGCATATGACATTTTGCGCCCCTTACATGAGAGGGAGTTTACACTACATGTCATTGTAATGTGGACAATGCATGACTATCCAGGATTAGGTGAATGCTCAGGTAATCATTCAAACAATGTCTATCTTGTGTACATAGGAGTTTGTTTACAGTTACATACAACTAGTAATTCTTGACATTTACATGATATACTACAATGGCTATAATTATTCTTTGACATAAACTTTTTTTAATAGTGATTGATAGTATCCATTTGTTGGGCAGACGTTCAAACGGCTAGAAAAAATGCTTGTTTTTTGTGCAGGCCAAATCTTGTGGGAAGATACTCTTTTAGTCTCACAAAAGTGGTTTATGAAAATCATCGTAAATACTTGCATGAAGGCCATCCATTCAGAGACACTCATATAAGAGGTTTTGGAGGAAGAGTTGAGAGAGAGATGCCTCCAAAGAGGATGTCCGTGAAAGATTGGCGAATACTATGGGAGGAATCTCAAGCAAAGCCAATCAATGGTATGAAAAGATTATCTATATTTCATCGTTTGGAATATTAGTATAACCTTTTGATTAATCACCTACTTGATCCCATGCACATATTTAAAAATGTGGGTAAATATATTTGGAAACACTTGATTGGTGAAAAAGATGCCATTGCTGCAAGGCACGATCTAAAAGAATCAAACACCAAAAAAGAATATTGGATAAAGGATGGTGAAGATCATGCTCCAAAAGTACCTTGGACATTCACTAAGGAGGAGCTTAATCATGTGCGCTCCATTATTCATAACATTAGAACACCAACTGGTTTTGCTCATTCTCTACGGTCATCATTCACAGTGGATGGAAAGTTGCAAGGTCTCAAATCTCATGATTGGCTAAAGATGATTCAATTCATCTATCCATTGTCAATTCATGAGTGCTTGTCAAAAGATATTTGTGAGACCATATACAAACTATCAATCATTGTCAGGTATTTACATGTACTTGGTGCATTTTTTTATTTAGTATTTATTGATTGAAAATTCAAATAGACATAAAATGGATTGAATATGTTGCAGATGGATGTGTTCAAAAGAAATCCGTGAGCTGGATCTTCGCAAGAGACATGAGGATATGGTGGAGATTGTGTGCATGTTTGAGAGATATTTTTTGACTTCCATCATGGACTCACAAGTGCATTTATTGGTGCACTTGGTTGAAGAAGTTTCTATTGTTGGTCTAGTGCACACTAGGTATAAGTGCATAAATTATCTTTTGCATGTGTATTTAAACTAAATCAATTGATACATGAAATCATTAAATAAAATACTTATTTTTAACCATTTGTGACTTTTTAGGTGGATGTTCTTTATGGAAAGTTACATGAAAGTCCTAAAAGATTTTGTGCGTCAAAAGGCAAAGCCTGAAGGTAGCATGCCAGAGGGATGGTTAGTACATGAATCTCTCTTTTTATGTTACTAAAATTTTGCACCAACTACATCCATCTGCTCCACTATTGTGGCGTGATGAGGAAGCCGAAGAGGTAAATAGTGAAAAACCTCAAGGGATGGGAAAGGTCCATAGGTTGGCACCCTTCCAACGAGAAAAAATTTCTACATTCATGCTTTATAATTGTGGAGTTATGGATAAATGGTTAGACCTATATGAAGAAAAAAAAAAAAAAAAAAAAGGGCCTTGTCTAGAAAGCGCCAACGACAGAATAGAGATAGATACATGGCCTCAAGTTCACATGATCTTGAGCCATTGCCCAAGCAATGCACTACAGGGTGGATGCATGACACACTACAAAAAGCAACAAAAGAGGGACAAAAATATCAAACGCAGAATGGGACTTTGCAAGAAGATGCAAATGGAAGGTATTATTCTTTAGATACTTTATTAGAACATTCTTGTTTATAACAATATTTGTTTAATCAATTTGAAACACCGTGTCCATTCATAGTGATTATTTATGAGATTCATGTTTGTCATGTGGCAGTGCAAAATGTATAATGTTATATGGGCTTTTGGTTTCCACTTTCGTGTTGAAAGGATTGATAACAAGAGATGCACACACGATTGTGATATAATAGCATCTTTCCAGCAAGAAAGTCAAAGCAATGCACAAGATCGGAATCCCATCTCAGGAGATATAGAATACGTAGGAACTATACAAAATATTTATGATGTGTCATTTGGTGAAAGTGGACACTATTTTTTATTTGATGCGAAATGGTTCAAGGTAGTTTGTAGAGGGCCAAATGCAACCGTAAAATCGGATGTGAATTTTTTGCGATTGATTCATCAAAAACATTGAGCATAGAGTCCTTTGACACATTGGTGTTGCCTCGTCATTGTGAGCAGGTGCACATGCTATGCTATAATGTTTTTCATTCTATTGCAAGTGACTTCAGTATTTGAGTTTTTAATATGTTCTAAAATAGTGATTTTTGCAGGTGTTTTTTCAACCAAATCGACTAAACAAGATATGGTGGTTTGTAGCTCAAGTTGAACCACGTTCACGACGAGTATTTGAGGGTGCAAATGTTGAGAATGAAATAAAAAACCTTCATTTTAACTATGAGATTGAGCTACCTAGAGATGTAATAAATCGTCAAACCATACTTGAAGCACCCACTTCCATAGATGTTGAGAATAGAAATTCTAATAGTCAAGATGATGAATAATTTTTGAAAGTGAGAGTGATGATGAAAATCATCTAAGAGGAGATGAATTGCAAGATGTTGTCGCTAATGAAATTGATTCTTGTAATTCTGAATAAAAATTGATTATTGTAATTCTGAATGAAATTGATTCTTGCAATGCTTTCAAATGATTGTTATTTAGCCAAAATAGAGTCTCATTTATGGTCAAGTAAATGAAAAGAATAGACATAGTTTGACTTCAATCCCATTTTTTTGGAGATAATGTCGGTGAAGATAGATGTACGGCTTCATGTTCCAAGAAAATTCTCATTTTTTTACAAATGTTGCAAAGACAGTAAATCACTAAAAGCATGTGAGTTAATGAAATTACCACCACAAACTATGACAAAATCAAGTGTTTCATCATAGTCAATCCCCTTGAATTGAGCATATCCCTTGGCAGCTATTCTTGTTTTATAATTGTTCACACTACCATCTTGATTAAGCTGGATTTTAAAGACCCATTTGCAAACAAAAATATTTTGTATCTTTGATGGAGGATCAATAATTTTACAAGTATCTCAAACAATGCATCATATACTCACCTCACTTTTCATTACATCAAATCACTCTTTTGTTGCTACAGTTTCATTCACACTTGGAGGAACATCATCAAACTTAAGGTAGTAATAAGAGCAATAAAAATTAAACAATCATCAACTTGTAATTTCTTCTCTCTTTCTTGTATTTGAGTCTTGATGGTTGCATTTGGGCTCTGATACCATGTTAAAATCAAAGGTTATGAACCTCATTTGGATACTAAAACCTTGAAAAAGCATCAAAGGTTTCACTTATATCTAATAGATAAAAAACTAGCACACAATTCAACCTATTTTGCATCTAATTGGCAAGAGCTTTGAATACCACAATAAAACTAGAAATAATTGATCTTCACATCCTGTCACACATGTGGAAAGTATAATACTTTGTTCACATTCAGATCTATTCATTAGACACAAAAAAATATCACATTCATCATTCATCAATTCCTCATCAAAGAGCAAACTTGCCAAAATCACCATCTCTTGATAATCTCTCGAAGTATGTACAAAATGAGCTCTTAATCCATATCAAATGATCTCGAATATGAGATTAGGTAGAGTGCCATTAGGGTAGACCCTCAACCCCTGGCTATCAAAGCCTTAGATCATGCATAATTACCCTCTTGGTAACTCGAGTCAACTGTCTTATAAAAGTAGGTGGCCGCCCTCATAAAAAATCCCAATCATCTAGGAACACCATGATGTAATTCACTCTAGAATAATATTTATTTAACTAATTCCATTTCATTATGAACATGCAAAAAAAAAATTCTCATCATAATATAATTCACTTTAGAAAAAAATATATATAGCCTAATCATAATATAATTCACTTTAGAAATATATATATTTTTTTAACTAATTTCATGTCATTATCAACATGCAAAAAATAAAAAAAACAAAAAATAAATAAAATGCGTGGATAATCCACGCAGAAGATATCCACGCGTGGATATCTTTAACTTCCGGTCTGGTTCTCGACGCCGCCAACCTTCCCTCCCAAACAGTTACCAAAATTTTCAAAATTCAATTTTGCGTGGATTGTCCACGCGCATAAATTTTTCGACGTCGTGTCAAAAAAACATCGGTGGACTGGCCGGAGGCATATTCAAATTTTTTTTGGCGTGTATAATCCACGCGTGGATGTTCCACGCAAACAAATTTTCGGAAAATCGACTAAGTGTCGGGTCTCACGTGGATAAACACAGAGTTTTCTAGTTGTGCATAGCAACTGTATTTATCAAAATGAAATTACACTGTACAAATAGTTGTTCACTCAGACAACACATGCATGATCCAGGTTGTCGTAGGCGGGACGTGTGTCCCGTTGACTTGCCTCGTGGCGAGGCCAACTGATCCTTATCAACTGATAGGACCCACAGTACAATAGCACAGTGATTCTACTTTAATTCTAACTCTATCCCTTAAAGTAGAGTCTACTTTTTATACAGTCATATACATAGCTTTAAAGTCAACAAACTTTAAGTACAGAAAGTTTTATCACACTTTTCTCCAACAAGTGGCTTAGTGAAAATATCAGCTAGTTGTTCTTCTGTACTACAATAAACAACATGAATTTCACGACTCAGCAGCCTCTCACGTATAAAGTGATACCGAATCTCAATGTGTTTAGTTCTTGCATGGAACACTGGATTCTTTGCTAGCTGAATGCCACTTCGATTGTCGCTATGTAATGTCGTGGGATTTTGTTGCTTCATGCCAACTTCTTCTAAGATTTGTCTCAACCATATAGCTTCATGTGTTGCACTACACATTGGCTTATACTATGCTTCTGTGGTGGATAGAGCAATTGTACTTTGTTTCTTACTAGACCAGGAAAAGCAACTACCACAAAACTGGAATACATACCCTATGGTGGATCTACGATCATCATAGTCACCTCCCCAATCCGCATCCACATAGCCACACAACTCAGATAAACCATCATGCTTCCTATAAATCAAGCCATAATCTAAAGTGTCTTTCACATAACACAAAATGCGTTTAGTTGTCTTCCAATGCATTTTCGTAGGTGATGCCATAAATTGACTTACAATGCCAACGACATAGCATATATCTGGTCTAGTCGTGGTAAGGTAAATCAAGCTCCTACTAACTGCCTATACAGCGTAGCATCAAATGACTGTGACTCATCAAGCTTAGAAAGCTTTTTACCTGGTTCAATAGGAGTATTCACTGGTTTGCAATCCTACAACCTAAACCTGTGCAGTAATTCTTTGACATACTTCACCTGTGTTAAACTCACTTCGTGTCCTTTTTGCCACACCTCTACTCCAAGGCAATAATGCATCAGGCTGAGATCAGTCATCTCGAATTGTTCCATGAGGTCTTTCTTGATCATGTCTATCATCTCTTGATTATTTCCAGTAATTATCAAGTCATCAACACAAAGAGCAATCAAAGCAACCATACCATCAAAGCATAAGACATATAGATTTGGATCAGAATGTGTTCTCACCATCCCCTTAGAACGAAAGTAGGCATCAATCCTGTTATACCACGCATGTGGTGCCTGTTTAAGACCATAAAGCGTCTTTTCAAGCGACATACTTTATTTTCATGTCCCTTCGCTACAAAGCCTTCAGGTTGATCTATGAACACCTCTTCTTCTAACTCACCATTTAGAAAAGCAGATTTCACATCCATTTGATGCAAAGGCCAACCAAAATGTGAAGCTAAAGCAACAAGTAGACGTAGAGTATTCCACTTACATACTGGTGCAAAGGTCTCCTCATAGTCAATGCCTTTACTTTGTGCATATCCTTTAATCACCAAGCTTGCCTTGTGCTTTGTTATACTGCCATCTGCATGGTACTTAGTCATGTATACCCATTTGCAACCAATGGATTTCTTGCCAACTGGTGGTTATACTAAGTTCCATGTGCTATGCTTAGCAATTGACTCCATCTCCTCTCTCATGGTCTTGATCCAAATGGATCATTCTTCGCTTCACCATAAGTCGAAGGTTCTTTTCTTTGAATAATGCTAGATAAGAGAGCATAATTTGCTTTAAACCTTTCAGGTTGTGTCTTCTCTCTTGTTGATCTTCGTAGCTCTCCCTGGCTAGATGATCTTGGAAAGTCATCCATGTCGCGGCTCTCCAACAATCACTCAAACCACTTAGGGAGCTTCATGTCAGGTGATCGGCTTGCTTTTGAAAATGTATCCCACGATACATCCTTCTCCTTGCGTTTGTCACCTACAACTTCAATCCTTCTTGCACCAAAAGGTTTGTCTCTACCTCTCCAACCTGTCTCTTGAGGTTGAGTAGTAGTATCTTGAGATGTATCCTCATATTCATCACTTAGAAGGTCAATGAATGGATCATCATCAGGAGGTATCCTTACTATACCATCTTTCTCACTGGATGTATCTATCTTCTCAGCATCCTTGTCTTCATACATCTTGGATTCATCAAAGATAACATCACGGCTTACATGGGTTTTGTTTTTCACTAGATCAAAATATCTATAGCCCTTTACACGATCATCATATCCTAGGAATATAGACTTGATAGCTTTTACATCAAGCTTACGTCTCTCTTCCTTAGGAATGTGTACAAAGGCTTTACATCCAAAGATTCGCAAGTGGTTCACCTTTGGCTTTTTCTTCGTGAATGCATCCTCAGGTGTTTTCTTTGGTATGGCAATGGTAGGACTTCTATTTTGAAGATAGACTATCGTACTGCATGCTTCTGACCAAAAATATTTTGGTAGTTTCATCTCAGCTAGCATAAATCTGGCACTTTCCACAATCGTACGATTCTTGCGCTCAGTTACACCATTGAGAGCAAGAGTTGGATTCAAGTGGGCTCCTAGATGAATGATACGGTCTATATCTTCATTATCATTCTTCAGATTGAGAGGTATAGTCTATGCAGGTCTCTCAAAAGAAGTTGATGGTAGTTGAGGTTCTCGTTTTGGCTTTACCATATTGATGATGACATCACCCGTCGTGTAATCCTTAACGTGTTGGGGAACATCATAAAGTAGATCATCAACTACCTCAAGTGGAATCTTGAGAATGTCCTCTATAGGTGGGCTTGTAGATGATGAAGCGTGACTAGGATTTTTTTGGTTTTGTATCAAAGGCCTAATTGGTTGTTTCAGCTTTTCACGCATTTGGAATTGCTTATCAGTCAATCGTAGATCAACCCTTGATTTGTTTTTTAGTATGCGAAATTTTTGTGGATATGTAGTGGTAGGCATGCATGGATTTTTTGGTGGTTTTTCTCGGACTAAGTCTTTGTCAATGGTGTTCAAAACTTCATGATTGTGTACGTCGTCCCAATGATAGACTTTCTTCAACTTCTATTAAGATCACAAACTAAAATTTTTTTGGAGAAGATTATTGACTTTTCTAGTAGTGTGAAGCTTGTAGTTGAAGTACCCAATAAATCTAGTTCTTTTGTTAAAGAGTAGTGATGCTTATAGAATTGTTTAGGGGCTAATTTTTTATTATGTTAGAGAAGTTTGAATGTGGGATTTTGGTTTAGAATCTTTTTCAAAAAGAGTTTGTGGAATGGTTGGAGGAAGTCTTCCTCTACATCCACAAAATTGTTTTTGGAAAAAGATTGATTCTAGCTTGTGTTTCGGATCAAAACTAATGTTTTTTTTTGCATAAATGAAGTGTTAAAACTTTTGATTTTCATTTTGAAGTTCTGTTTTTCAACCTGTAAATCTGAAAATCAGATTTGAAAAGTGAAGTTTTTATAAGGACTTCATTAGTTATACCTTTCTACCTACTAGTGTAATGTTATTGGCAATGTAAAAAGGAAAAGGTAGTACAACTTTATGCATTAAAAAGGTTTTGAAGTTCTGTTTTTTGTCACTTTGAAGTTCTAATTTTCATACCTGTGAATCTGAAAAATAGATCTAAAAAATGAAATTTTTTTCATTAGTTTTCCATTTCTAGACACTAGTTTCATGGATTTGAAGAACTAGAAAAGTGAGAAATGTGAAAATTTGTGTTGAATTTGAAATGACAAATGGAAATGGAATTGGAATGGGAACTTTATGTAAACATTAGCTTGAAGTAGTTAATTGAAGTGTACATAAAGACTTGTTTTCAATTTTGCTTTGGATTGAGGCAAAAGTAGGAAATTGCTTTGATGTAGTTTTCTTTTAAACTTGGATTGAGCTTGTAAAAAGTAGGCTTGGATTGAGCACACAAACAATAAGTATTGAATGAGTAGAAGTAAATGCTTTTATTTGCATTGGATTATGTAAGAATTGATGCATTTTTATCATTCTAATTGGAATTGCTTGTTGTTGTATTTGCATGATAGGAAAACACACAAGCAACCTCAATGGATCAAACCAATGAAAACTCATCATTTGATTTATCAAACCCATCCAATGTGGCACAAGCTCTTGACTTTTATACCAACAAATTCAAGCCACTAATAAACTGCTTTTTCAAACTAATCAAAGGAACCAAGACTTAGAGTCTAGGTTAGCTAACCAGAAGAAGCATGTAGTTCCGTCTCCCGTAAAATTGTTTAAGGGGGAGAAGAAAGATATGAACTTGCAAGTGGTAAGTTCATGGCTTAATGTATGGAACAAATACTTTGGCATGAACCAATTCCTTCAATGTGAAAAGTGGTCCACTGTAACTATGTTTCTTGAAGGAAGAGCCTTAGTATGGTGGGATGGCCTAGTTGCAAAAGGCAATCAATCTTGTACATGGGATGATTTTTGCATAGTTTTTAGGGAATATTTCCTACCACTATTAGATGACTATATACACTTTCAAAAGTTGAGTCATTTTACAATGAATAAAGATTTGGAACAATTTATTCAGGATTTTCATGAGTACCTTAATCCACTTTATAGTGACATTCCACCTAAGGTACAAATGTTAATATTTATTGATGGGTTACCAAAAGATTACCAAGTCGATGTTTGTAGGAACCATCCAAAAATTCTAGAGGATGTTATTAGGGCTATAAAGTTTTTTGATGACACACCTAAGCCATCTAGGGGTCACCAGCCTAATGAGCCAAATAAAGGTTTTCAATTTAAGAGGAAGGATAGGGAAGCTATTAGTGAAACACATCCCAAATCCAACAATCCTTAAAAAAACCACAAAAAACTTCAAAAACCATCAGGGTGGCAAAGATATAGTTGAAGCTCGTAAGAAGAACTTGTGCTTCAATTGCAATGGAGAGAGTCACCTTGCACGAGATTGCATCAAAAAATCAGCTTCTACCTCAGGTAATTTATCTCGAAGTAATGAGATGGATGTATGTTTTCTTAGTTCTTTAGTTTTTGGACCTAATGACCAAATTTGCATTAAAGGTAAAGTTAAAGGTCAAGTTGTTGATGTCCTTTTTGACACAGGATCCACTCATAACTTTATTAATATAAATTTGGTACAAACGCTAAGCCTTCCAACCAAAAAAAATGAGAAAAAATAGTGTGTGGCAATGGCATCGGAAATCAATTCCACGTTTATGAATTATGTTGTTTTCGATGTAGAATTGCACATACAAAAGACTAGAATTCCATTTTGTTGCATTAGCTAATGTGGATATTGTTCTCAAGCAACATCATTTTGATAAAAATAAGTCATTGAAAATTGATTTTGTTGAAAAATCTTTATCTTTTATGCATGAGGATTCTTTGATTAAGATCAAGGCTAGTTTAAGTGTTAACACTAATATTTGGGAAGATTCGTAGTGGTATTCTTAGATGATATCCTAGTGTTCAGTAAAATTTTGGCGAAACATAAAGAGCATATTAGGATTGTCCTAAACATCCTAAGAAGAGAAAAGCTCTTTGTTGAAGAGTCTAAGAGTGATTTTTTGCTAAGGAATTGGTCTACTTAGGTCATAAGATTTCTGAACGAGGAGTGGAGATCGAGGCCAATCGTATCCAGAGGATTATCAAAGGCCTATCCTTACCACAATTCGGAAAATTAAGTCTTTCTTGGGATTTGTAGGATTTTTCTGTCGGCATATTTCCCAATTCGCTCTATTGGCATTTCCTCTTACCCAGGCCTTGAAAGACTATAGGAAGCTAAGCCAGAGAGCTATCCGAATAAGGCTTTTGTGGTTAGGACCGATGCCAATGATTATGGTATTGGAGCTATTTTGATGCAGGATGATGGACATCATGTTTCTTACGAAAACAAGAAACTCAATCCTGCTCAATCTAGGTATTGTACCTATGAGAAGGAACTGTTTACAATTGTTCATGTCTTATAAATTTGACGACATTATTTGTATGGAACCAGATTTGAGGTTTTGACGGATCATCAGACTCTTCGATATTTTTATGATGCTACAAATTTAAAGGGGAGACAAGCTAGATGGGCTGAGCTGATGCAAATCTTTGACTTTTCTATATGTTATTGTAAAGGAAATCAAAATACTCTAGCGGATGCTTTGAGTCGTTTACCGGTTATCAATCAATTATGCTTTACTGTTATAGAACCGGGGTTGTTTCAGTCTCTCCAAGGACTTTATGAGTCTGATCCTTTCTTCAAAAAGTATCGGCAACAAGTACTTTTTGGGGTCGATTCAGATATGCAAGATTCCTCGAATAAGGGAAAGACTGAAATGGATTTTGCTATTCAAAACAAGATTTTGTTTCGTAAAGGCAAGGTGTGTGTACTGGAGAAAGACACAGTAAGGGCCAACCGACTTCCACTTCATGTTCCAAAAAATCCAGGGCTCAAGTAGGCAACTGCATGAGACCATCTTTCGCTTAAATTTTAACAAACACATCACATAAAAGAAAAGAAAAAAGGGTTGAAGGAAGGATGATACAAGGCCAGCTGAGAGAGAGTATGTTCCTATGAATTTTGAAACTTGCATAAAAGACTAGCAATGCCTGAAAGTACACTTCTACGATTCAAAACAATTATTCAGTTGTGCATCGAGTATTGAGCTTATTCAAACTTGATATCATGTGCTGTGCTTACAGGCCAAGAACGGAAATTAGAGACAGACAATAAAAGATAAATGTATATATGCACCTCCATTAGATTCTTGAGAAAAAGAGTGCACATCACTATGAATAAGATCTAATGCTTTTGTAGATCTAGTGGAAGAGATATCAAAAGGTAGCCTGTGTGCCTTTGAGAGGATACAAGCTTCACAACTTTTTCCACACTTTGAGAGTGTCTTTGGAAGGCCAAGAGCAAGATCCTTAGTGCACAACATCTCCATAGATTTGAAGTTGGGGTGGCCCAATCTCTTATGCCAAAGCTCCACTTGATTGAGCTCCTCCTTCACCACGTTCACACTTCCAAGAAAAACATTAGCATCTAGCTTAAAAAGCCTTCCTTGCTTGACTCCCTTTACAATGCAAGTATTATTCATCATTATGGAGCAAACACCTTGCTTAAAATGGACATCTAAGCCATCATCCATCAATTGTCCTACACTTAACAAATTCTTAGTGAGTGTAGGAACATAGAGTACATTATCAAGATCTACTCTTTTAGATGATCCAAGACTTAAGGGAATAGTTCCCACTCCATCTATTCTACATTCTTGATCACTTGCTGTTAGAATAGACTTTTTACAGCCTACAAAAGGTACAAGAGTTGATAAAAAATCCTTTTAGAATGTCATGTGGGAACTAGCCCCACTATCAATCCACCATGTGTCATTGAAGTAGCTCTTGATGTTGATGTAGAAGCCATCAAGGATGAATCCACTTCATCCTCATTTTCCTCAAGAGTGAGATTGCCTTGTTTGCTCTCTTCTTGTGCATTCTTCTTCTTAAAACACTCAGATGCAAAGTGTCCCTTCTTTCCACAAAAGAAGCACTTGAGTTTGGCTTTGTTCTTCTTTCCACCTTTGGAGCTTGATGGTTGATCATCATTCTTGGTCTCCTTGTGTTGGATCTTCTTCTTTGACTTTACCTTTCCCTTGCTTGAGAAGTTGGCCTTCTCATCACCATTGTGCAACTTCAAGGATCCAATCCTTTGCTTGACATGAAGGATCCTACTCTCCTCGGCCACAAGCACACTATGGAGCTTGTCAATGAAGGTAGTGCATGTTGAATAGCAAAGTTTTGTACAAGATTGAAAAACTCATCTCCAAGACCATTCAAAATGATTTGAACAAGTTCATCATCATGAATACCCTCACTAATGATGGAAAGTTCTTTGTTGAGAGATTTTATTCTCAAGACATATTGTTGAGCACTTTCTTCACTCCCTCTAATGCTTGAAGAACTTTGTTTCTAATCATAAGCACTCTAGAGGTATTTTTGGATTCATAAATCCTTTTAAGGTAGTCCCATACCTCCTTAGCCGAGGTACAAGATGCCACTTCCTTTAGAAACTCATTACTAACACTCATTTTCAAGCAATGTAATGCTAGTCTAGCTCTCTTTTTGTACCTCACTAGATCTTGCCCTCCTTGAGGTTCTTCTTCCTCTCCTATGACAAGATCATACATATCTTGGAGCACAAGTAGACACTCCATTATTGCTTTCCAAGTTGAATAATTATTAGAATTCAGCCTTTCACTAGCCTCAAGAAGATAGGCTCCAATTGAACCCATTCTATCTAGTAACAAGTACAACAAATGTATTATTCAAAGGCTCTCCCTTCACTCTTTCTCAGAATTTAGCTACAATACTACTCTCTTGAATCTCACAAGACTCAAAAAGCAAGATCTAGAACTCAAAAAGATTTGGAAAAGAGTATTCTACACAATCTATTCACTTAGAAACTTGGATTTGATTCTTGGAAGTGCCAATGCCTTCCTATGGTGTTTAGAATGGCTTTAGTTTCACTCTTGAACTAAAAAACATAAGCCTCAAACTCTCTCTCAAGGATTTGTAGGTTTAATAAGCTTCTAACACCATTTACTCGTCAATTCTATAAAGGAAACAATGGTTTTTCATAAGCACATCACTAGTTTCACTCTTCACAACTTGTTTGAAGCTCAAATATTGAAAAAACACAAAGTTTTGGTGAAAGTACAACTCCAGCAGCCTCTCAAACGTGTGAGAAGTACATCTAAACTTTCCACACTAATCAAAACCTCAACATTACAAGTAAACTATTAGAAAAAGTCGCCCTCCTTCAAAATGAATCTAGCATCAATGCTTTCACCAAAATGAAGATTTTTGGATAATCAACTAAGCTCTTTGACTTGACTTTGATACCATGTCAACATTCAGAGAAAAGGACTCAATTTGATCTACAAAAGATCACAAAGAGTGATTGATAGCTTGGGATCTTGATCTATATCAAGACTAGCTTCCAAATCTAGCTTCTGCATGACAATCTTTGTGTTTCCAAGCAAGAACAATAAAAAATGATGACCCACGGCTTCACACGTGTGAAGTATAGCTACTGTATGGCATGATAACATAGAAATAGTTTACTAAACATTTACTTAGCATTCATCCACAAAGAAAGTGCTTAAGAGAGTGTAAACTCCAAGATTGCTTCACAATCCAATGTTTCTCATCATTAGCTCAATAATGGATCCATCATGGATCAAGTACAAAATCATCATAATCTCTCTCTAAGCTGCATCCAACATGTGTGGGAAAGCTCATTGTACTCATCCATATCCACTTTGGATAAGATCTATCAAGTTTGCCACATCATCCATTGGTGGTTTGTGTTGACCTTCTAGATTCCTACGATCTAGGACCTAACTCCTATAATTTAGGAGATGTCATATTAGACTCAAATGAAAGCTAATCAAAATAGATCTGAATATTACAAGTGTCATTTCACATGTGTGGACAGGTCCTCACATGTGTGGATCCACATAAATGTCTAATATACATCAAAAACCATGTGAAAATTACTAAATTCTAACAAGTCGCCTTTGAACAATATCTGATTCTGTTGGAGATTTTGTCCGGTCGTGATGAAGGTACTATTGAGCCACCGATTGTTCAAGTTGACTGTTGGAGTTGATAGTGACATACGCCTAATTGCCAAAGTTGAATTGTCGATGTTAGATGTATGTCGAATAGTTGGTGTCGGATGAGTAGTCGATGTGTCTGACAAGTAGTCAAAGTAGGCCGAATTGTCAAAGGGTAAGATGAGTGAAAGGACCTCAGTCACTGATCATCTAAACAAATTCAAATAGCTACTCAATTAGTTAGCTGCAATTGGTTTGCCAGTATCGGATGAAGATGCTAACATGTCTCTTCTATCCAGTCTTCCTCCCTCTTACGACAATTTAGTATTGCTACTTAGCAATGCTCCTGATCTGTCTCTGCAAAAGGTATCAACCTTATCGTAGGAAGAAGTAAGAAGGAAAAGCTTATCTATGTCAAATTTGAAGACAATCGCTCTCTATTCGAATAAGGAACTATTCCAGAAGAAGAAATCTTTGAAGGACAAGAAGAGAAAAGCTTAGCAGACTAATTCAGACCATCAACCACAACAGCACAATCGATAGCATCAAAAGTCTAAGACCAGAGTCTTCTGCAAGTATTGCAAGAGAACCAATTACGAGATCAAGGATTGTCGAGTTCTCAAGCACAATGAAGCCAAGAAGAAGATACAGTAGGATGGAGGACCTGTGAAGGATTTCAGATCATTCAAGATCCAATCCATGTCCCAAATCTTTTGTTACAATAAGGAGGAAACCAACAATCCTGTCAATGTAGAAAAATCAGCATCTACATACAAAATGAGATGCAAACTCTAAGAGATATTGATCAAACATGAACCAAAACATAAAATATGCTTGTTGTCCGTACAATTATAGTACCCTACTGTATTTCACACGTATGGAACCGAAAATAGCAATAAATGATCATTCTACACATAGAATTGCAAGATGACACCAAGATAGTGCACCAATGAGTAGTAGAACCCAAAGAGAACCATGTATAATGATGAAATGAGAGATAGAAGAGAGAAGATGTGTCTCTCCACGAGTTACATCCTTTTATAGAGTTTCCAAACCCTATTTGGCCACTTGGCTTTCCCTCCAAAATGTAAACCCTACTATTTTTGGGTCTAGATTCAATGTACCCAAAGTTCAAATTTGAATCTCTCTCAAACTCGACTACCAACTTTCCCACACTTTCCAAAAGTGTTTATTGAATGTATTTTAAACTAATATAACTTCAAAAAGTTTATCTCTAATTCTAAAATGAGTTTTGGCCTCTTATTGACAATTTACCAAAATGTGAGTAAACTAGACTAAACTAGTTGAAATCTCTCACACTCCCTCTTCAACTAGTTTTGGCATAGTTTTGACAATAGAACTTTGATCCAACTTTAGAATGATCTCCATCCTAAGTATAGATCTTCTTTGTAAGGTTCTAAAGTATCTTTCATAATTGATATAGAGAATAGTGTCCAAATTGGATGCTTCACTATTTCTTACATCAATTTTACACATCAAGATATAACTAGAACATGAAGAGCCAAATAGAATGTGAATGAAATGATTTCTTCATGTTTCAAACTTATTACTCTCTGAAAAATTATAGCAACCAAACAGTAAATGTGAGTGATGACCATTTGCTTGCTTGTGTCCTCCAACTTTGTCTTTTCTAGAGATGTCTCCACCATAAAACTCCATGAATGAGCCTCCATCTCCATCTTGCCACAAGAAACCATCAAACCTTGGAAATCCATGAGTAGCTGAGTACATTAATTATGCAAATCCAGCACCACATGAATCCATAAACCAAGTAGGTTGCACTAGTCCATCTTCAAGATCTACTTGACACAAGAAAATGACCATGAATTCACCAAAAATTGACAATCTCCAAGTATTGGCACCAAGTAGCTCAACACTTGAGAACTTGATCATGGATGAGTGATATAATGAACCTCCAATAGCTTCATTTCCATCAGCAAAACCAGCCAAGAATGCTAGTACAAGTTCAACAATAAGATATTGCAAGACAATGTAGCTAGTTTGTCCATATCTTGACAATTTGCACACATCCACATGAAATAGCTCAAACATGAGATAGAACAAGTAAAGTAAACTTGAGCAACACTTCCTTGCTGCTCCTTTGACCTTACTTGAGTCTTCAATAAGCTACAAAAATAGATCTATAACATCTTTGCCAAATAACCTTCCTTTGATGCTCTTGACTAGTTCCAAATTGCCACCTTTCCTTTTGTGTTGTTGAAGCCCTTTGAGACCAACCTCTTGGTCTTCCTCTTGACCATCAAAGTCATTGAACAAACTTTGTTTTTCAGATCCATTACTTTCTTTTCCAGTATGAAAACCATGAGAACCGATATCCACTTGCATAGCATCATCTACACAAGAAAATTCTCCAAAACATGTGAGTAAAGCAAAGGGAGTCGCTTCCACTTGCTTACCTTTCTCTTGATCATCAAAGATATCAAAGATGTGAATATCTTTAGACCTGAACCTCTGAAAATACTCCCTCTCAAACATATGATCTAGATCCAACAAGATCTCATCAATGCTTGATCTCGATCTTCCACAAAGGTTAGTGAAAACAATGTCACCAATGTCACCATGATAAATCAAAAGATAGATTCCAAACTTTCCATCCAACATGAAGTAGAGTAGGTGAAGATGAGTATCAAACCTAATAAGTCCAGCCTTCTTGAGCTCATAACAAACCTCAATAAGCTCACCAATAAGATCTCCCTTGCCTTGAAGAAATTGCCTCTCGATTTGTTCCATGTAGTCTTCTCCAACCAACCTTTTGCCATCTCGATCATGAGTGATCAAAAGATCATTGAAGACTTCAACATGCTCGAATGCAAAGGTGTGCATACTCCCATGATACTTGGAACAACACTGAGCAAGGCAGATTGTTCGCAGACTCTCAAGGAAGAGGAACGAATGGCCAGAACACCCTATCATATGCTGATTGGATCATTGTTATATCTAGCAAACAACACAAGACATGATATAGCATTTGCAGTATACAGACTGATCCAATATAATCAGAACCCATGATTGTTGCATTGGAAGTTAGCAAAGAGAGTACTACAATATCTCTTGAAAACGAAAGACTATGGACTAAGAAAGTGATAGTAGTCGGTTGGGGAGAAATGGAGGTGGGTGTGGCTGTGGGTGCAGTATATAAGGTAATGGCGTATGTAGTCCACGCATGAAGGTCAGTGAGGGGAGGAGGTGGGGTACAGGGGATGAATTCCCTCCAGAAGGCACCGGTGGAGGAACTGCAAAGGGAATTGACTAAGCTTTCCCCTATTTGAGTTTCATACATCCATTTCTTCGGGCGGAGGGCATGACAGAAAGATCGAGAGCTCTAGCATCTGGTGTAGCCATACTCTGGATTAGCAAGAAGCAAACAATAGTAGCTCAATTTTCCTGTGAAGCGATATATGTAACAACAGCCAAGATGGCAAACGGGCTGATTTGGATCAAACAGATGTTGGAAGGATTTGATGAATCTGTTTCTGAACCTTATGTCTTGTTAATAGATAATACTTCAGCAATCTATCTTACGAAAGATCCTGTATTTCACTCGAAAATCCCACAGAGGAAATGACAGTTGATATCTTTACAAAGCCACTCAGTAAAGCTTTGTTCGAGAAGCAGCGTAGAAGATTGGGGTTAATCCAACTGCCCACTTTGAGAGGGAGCTGTAGAATAGCTAATCAGACAGATCTCGATTCTACTAACAAAGTGTGTAGTTTACTTGACAAAGGATGAGAAAGAAATGAATGTGAATTCAAAACATTTCTATTCGTGACCATCTCAAAAGATTCGCGAAGGATTTGTGAAATTTATCTTGTAGTCAACTCAAAAGATTCGCGAAACAGTTTCTTGTAGAAGCTCGTGGCTTTCTTGTTGAAGCTTGAAAGATTCGCGAACATAATCTTGTCGCGAAATGTTAGCCGATATTTTCGCATGGAAAATCGGGCTAATATTGAAGTTTAAGTTCGCAATAATTGAAAAAATTGACTTGTAAAACCCAGTTATTAGAGAAAAATCGGCACAAATTTGTCTTAGAATTGAGTCCCAGCCCATCCCTAAAGTGGCTAGAAACAGTTTAAAAGAAAAAATTGACTTTTCAAAAAACTGTCAAAAAATATTTTGTGGTCAAGTTTTGTAATACCGAGCCAAGAGTGCCGGTCCTCCTAGAACTGGGTCTCAGCCCGTCCTAAATGAGGCTAGAGCAAATTTTGCGGCCTTAAAAATGGCCGATAAATACAATTCACAATCATAGAATCCTTTGAGTTGATGAAGAGATGTGAGATCCATGTCTTGGATCTTCCCAAGAACCAATCTTCCATTGCTCTTTCCTTCATAAGGCTCCCTCTTAATGATTGCATCATAAGAAGTAGAAACCTCAAAAATATTAGAAGCCATCAAAAATATGATTAGTACCTTCAACATAAGGATGATTGAAGTACTCTCTTTTTTCAAACAAGAACTTCTACTTAATGTTTTAGGTAATGACTCATATGATAATGATTCTTCCTCACTACCATTCACAATGACATCATTCAAAGTACATCCTACTTTGAACTCTTCACATACTTCTCTTCTTCTTGACTTGTGACTATCTCCCTCACTAAGTCTCTTGATAGAACCATTTGATCTACTCTCTTTATGAAGACATGTGACTCCACTTGCTGGAAAAATGACTTTCTTGAAATCATAACAAAAGAATGTAGAAGAACCACCTCCTTCATGCATGCACCTAGCAACATCCTTTTCCATATGATCAAAGAAATCATTAGCAACAATCTTTTCCAAGGAAGAACCTTCACCTCCATTGATGAAGTTAGCTCTTTCCTTACCTTTTGCATGCTTGCACTTGCCATGAAGAACCATTGAAACACCATCATTATCCTCAAGACTAGCCAAGTTAGCACAAAGATGAACATCTCCAAGAAGCATATTAGATCTTGACCTAGATCTAGCATAAGGAAGCTTGTTAGACTTTGCATAAAATCCACCAATCTTATTGATGCTAAAAGGTAACTTTGGAAAGTTGAGACCAATTTCCTTTTCCATTCCATCCTTTTTGTTAGCCATAACAAAAGCATCAAGCTTGAAAAGTTTACCTTGTCTATTGCCCCTAGCAACCAAGATTTCTTCCTTTGTAATGAAACAAGCATCACCACCAAACTTTACCATGTATCCTTTCTTTATCATTTGACCAACACTTATCAAATTCTTTGAAAGTGAAGGAATGTAAAGAACACCATCAAGTCTTGCTTTCCTATTAGTAGAGAGACAAATAGGAATTGAACCAATACCTTCAATCACACACTCACCACCATTGGCCATGTGAATTGCTTTCTTGGCTCCATCATAGGTGACCAAAGAAGTAAAGAACTCCTTGTGACTAGTCATGTGTGAGCTAGCTCCACTATCAATCCACCATGAATCTTTGTCACCTTCACTTGATATTGGACTTGAAGAACACATCAAAAGAGAATCACCACCACCTAGACCCTCATCATTAGTAGTAAAGTTGATTTGCTTGCTACCTTCATCTCTTTGCTTCTTCAAACATTCATTTGCAAAATGCCCTTTGATTCCACAATAAAAGCATTTCAACTTAGACTTATCTTTCTTTTTGCCAAAAGAAGAAGTCTCACCTTGATCTTGCCCTTTAGACCACTTGCCTTTGCCTTTTCCCTTGAACTTGCCTTTGATGAACATAGCATCCTCTTCATAATGAGATGTCGATGTAGATCCACCTCCTCTTGATTGAAGCCTATACTCCTCATTCACCAAGATCTCTTGCAAATCCACAATACTTGGCAAATTCTTTTGAATAGCAAAACTTTGAACAAGATTAGCATGATCATCCAACAAGCCATTAAGTATAACTTGAAGAAGCTCTACCTCCTTAATGCTTTCATAAATACATGCTAACTCATCATTGAATGCCTTAACCCTCAAAACAAAAGCATGAGTACTCTCTTCATTCTTTTGAAAACTTTGAAAGATTTGCCTCCTAAGAGTAAGCACTCTTGATGTAGACTTGGATTCATAAAGCTTCTTCAAAGCTTCCCAAGCCTCCAAAGATGATGTGCACTTACCAACTTCCTTGAGAAATTCATTGGTAACATTCAACTTGATCATGTGTAGAGCTTTCTTTGCTCTCTTGTCATACCTCACTTGATCTTGTTGAGTTGCTGGTCTCTCCTCCAAACCTACAACAATCTCCATCAACTCATTCATCTCCAATAAGGACTCCATCCTCACCTTCCAAGTAGAATAGTTGATTGAGGTAAGCCTATCATTGCTCTCCAGCATAAATCCATCACTTCTAGCCATGTTGAAGTGACTGATTTTCTCTTTCAACCTGTTCCAATGCACAAAGCACTCTCTTGAATGTCAGAAAATGAACTCAAGAAGAAATCACAAAGATATGGAACCTCTCAAATCTCTTCTAGCACTTCTAACTAGAAAATCAACACATAGAATAGTGAAATCTTGATCAACCTATGATCTATCCTCAATCTAATGATTCTTGCCACTTCCTAAGATTGAAACACACTCAAATGAAGTTCAGTAACCTCACAAACTAGAGATCCAATCAAAATTAGGGTTGTGACAAAATCACAAAAAATTGAATATCTCAAATTCTACATGCAATTTCTAGAAACTTGATGTATCTTCTTGTAGACTCCAATGAGACCTTCCTAATGCACCAAAAGTCATCTAATTCTTGTAAACCAAGTGTGAAATCGGAATTGATCAAGTATCTAACCCTATATTGAGTTTTGACCTACAAAAGATCAATTCTACACATGCAAAAATGCTGATTTTTGAGTAGAGATCAATCTAGCATGCTCTAGCATTGGTAACTCCTCCAAATCCTTGCTAAAGATGGCTGATCCTTTAATAACCTGAAACACAAGAGCTCTGATACCATGTGAAGGATTTCAGATCATTCAAGATCCAATCCATGTCCCAAATCTTTGGTTACAATAAGGAGCAAACCAACAATCTTGTCAATGTAGAAAAATCAGCATCTACATACAAAATGAGATGCAAACTCTAAGAGATATTGATCAAACATGAACCAAAACATAAAATATGCTTGCTGTCCATACAATTATAGTACCCTACTGTATTTCACACGTATGGAACCGAAAATAGCAATAAATGATCATTCTACACATAGAATTGCAAGATGACACCAAGATAGTGCACCAATGAATAGTAGAACCCAAAGAGAACCATGTATAATGATGAAATGAGAGATAGAAGAGAGAAGATGTGTCTCTCCATGAGTTACATCCTTTTATAGAGTTTCCAAACCCTATTTGGCCACTTGGCTTTCCCTCCAAAATGTAAACCCTACTATTTTTGGGTCTAGATTCAATGTACCCAAAGTTCAAATTTGAATCTCTCTCAAACTCGACTACCAACTTTTCCACACTTTCCAAAAATGTTTATTGAATGTATTTTAAACTAATATAACTTCAAAAAGTTTATCTCTAAGTCTAAAATGAGTTTTGGCCTCTTATTGACAATTTACCAAAATGTGACTAAACTAGACTAAACTAGTTGAAATCTCTCACAGGATCTTATTCTGCCAAAACCTCTCAAGAAGACCCAACTATACTATGGATAGAAGATGCTTCTTGGTTTCCAAGGGGAGGCTCGAACTTGAGACCAAAGAAACTTTGGAAGTCAAGATAACCATTTGAGCCAACACCCTTGACTTTAATGATACAAGATGAACCCATTAGAGATAAAATGGATTGGTATCTCGATTTCGGTGCTTCTCAGCACATGACTTCATGTGAGTCCCTATTCGAAGACCTCACATCAGCAAATTCGAAGTATGTCTACTTCAATGACTCAAGTGCACTACAGATTGAAGGCAAAAGATCTATTCGCCTTTATCGTCCAAATAATAAATTGACCTTGCTCAAGGATGTATTTCACATACCCAAACTGACCAAAAATTTATTATCAATCAACAAGCTCACTGATCAGGGCTATAGAGCCTTGTTCAATTTGTACCATTTTGGATAAGAACTGTAAAGAAGTCCTCTATGCAAACAGAGAAGGTAATTTTTACATTTTGGGTCACGAATATGCACTTTCTACTAATGTGACACTTCAAATGCCCAGTTATGACATCAAAGATTAGGACACTTAAACATGAGATCAATCTTGTACATGCATTATAACAATATGGTCAAGTATTCAAACATTAATACTGCCTCCACTAACATTTGACACGTCTATGAGATGTTCCTACTAGCACTACTAGGCAAATAGCCTAGATCAAGATTTCCAAAAGGACAAGCCACTAGAGCTAAGTCCATTCTAGAATTGATACATATTGATCTATGTGGCCCTATGACTGTTCCATCTCTAGGTTTAGCACTATATTTATCACTTTTATCGATGATTATTTGAGATTTACGAGCATTATGTTTATTAAGAACAAGTATGAGTCATTCAACTGTTTCAAAGATTTCAAATAGTTTGTTGAGACACAGACTGGTCAACGACTCAAGACCCTACGTATAAACAGTGGTGGAGAGTTCCTGTTAGACGAAATGTCCAACTATTTGACATTCATCATCAGTTCACCACCAGCTACACACCATAGCAGAATGGAGTAGCCAAAAAGAAGAACCGAACATTACTCAATAAAATATGATCAATGATGTCAAATGCTCAACTCACCAAGAATTTCTGGGCTGAAGCTATTTCAACAGCTTGCTTGTTAGCTGATGCCATGCCCCAAGGTGTTGATGCAGAACCTCTCCACTGAAAAGGGCTTCTAGCATAGATGAAGTTGAGAGCCGAGTCTGAGAGCACAAGAATCATTAGTGATAGGCTAAAAATGTATATTCTGTGAACCCCATGGTAATTTCCAAAAGATGGAAAACCACGTGGGAGCTAGTAACTTAGACTCTCTGAACTTAAGTTATATTTTTAATAAAGAGGCCTCCTATCATCATGTAAGAGGTGGAACCCAAATCTTTATAAAATGGGATTCACTCAATTGTAACAGATGGAATTCAAAGTATTGTAAAATTGGATTCATCAACTTGTGGGTATACATAGAGGCCTCATCCACGAGTTTCCAAGCACTAGATACTGTACTGAAATGATGTTGCATTGTTAATTGAATATCCTCCCATCTATGCTCCATTTTCATGCATTAAGTTCGAGTACTGATGTATGAATGTGTTTTGTTGTTGATTCTTCCCCTTTAAAGTTTGTATTTGTGATTAAGATCAGGTAGATGTGTAGGGCCTTGTGGTAGATCAAAACCATTCTAATCTGATGTTGTTTTATGTTTGACTCCCTGAGGAGTTCTTGTTACAATTGTTGAGTGATAATTGTAGTAAGCATTTTGTAGGATTGCAGATCTTAGTTGTTTCAGTTTTATTGATTAAGATTAGTTCCAATTCCATTCCCTGCTCTTACTTAGATTAGTGTAGCAATAATCTACAATCTGTAAGAACTCAAGAAACATTTAAAAGAGACTGTAGAACATAGGTATTCGAATTTTGATAGATCCATATCAAAGTTGAACATCCATTATCAGTAGGATCGAGATCAGATTGTAGATGTACTAATTGACAAGCGGGTACATCACCATTGCATTACCACTATACTGCAAATCATAGAAGTTAGAAGCAAGCAGACCCTGTCGGCTGATAGCTAGCTGGAATTTGTCAATCAGAGAATAAGCGCTAACAGTCAGAGGAACAATAGAGAATAATAATAAACATTGGCGTTGATGTTCCTGATAACCTTCTTCCATCTTGATTAAGAATTCGTTTCAACTAGTTTATCTTTTGATTCTCCGAGTTTCTCCTTGTCTGCATGCATTTTTGCATTCATTGATTCACTACCAGCACACATTGGATCCGAAAACGTCATTTGATTAATACCCGACCACACACGATTCTAGAAACCCACCGCCCCACCACCCTCCACCTATTTTGCATTTTTTTCAGGGGAGGGAGACCTGTTGGTTGAACCGTCGCTTGCACCCGCTGCTTTTAAACTTTAAAGAAATCACATCCATCGTGCACCCGACGTCAAGCAAAAAAACGGTGTCCCGCCCCCCCCCCCCGATGACTTTGTGTCTGACATGCATTCGACGACTTTGTGTCCGATGACGTGCATCCAACGACCTCCAAAAACATTTCTGTCCGAAGTGCATCCAACGACTTGTTAGTACAGATTGCATCCGCCAGTGGTGTATCCACCAGATTGCATCCGTCGTTTGCATCCGCCAGATTGCATCCACCGGTGTTGCATCCGCCAGAATTGCAACCGATACTGCTGCATCCTTTAGTGCTTCTGCACTAATTATCATCCAACATATTCTTTGGTTTGCTCTTTTTTTTGTCAGAGCAATATTGTTGCCAAATAGCAACATATCATCTACATATGATGATGATAAAGAACTATTAATCAAGTTGCCTGATTAACTTGAGATAGTTATTGATCTACCTGAGCTCTTCATTTTATCCCATAGTGAGTCAGAGTCACATATACAGGTTCCTACTGATGTTGATTCACATATACAGGTTGCGGCTGATATGGTCCTTGATACTGACATAGCATGCTATGATCCTATTGATGATATTGTTCCATGCTTTAATGTTGTTGAGTACTTTGATGCTACTCGTGTTCTTGAGCTCCATGCTATAGATGTTGTTGCATATGCTCCTTATTTCGATATTATTCATGGGTCTACGGTTTCAGATGCTTTGGCTACCGTCAGTAGATCTCCATATGGCATACGGTTATACATTTCATGATGGTCCTATTGTATACTCACTAGTGATTTTGTTGATACTCGTCTAGATGAGTATGCGGTTCCTCTAGATGCATATTTAGGCCAAAACTTATCAGTTGATGCTTCTGTTATTATGCCTACGTATGTTGTCCCATTTGTGGATCATATTATTCTAGATGCGGGGTGAGAGTATATTGCTTTAGTGGATACATGCAGTACACATTCATTCATTAGCAGTTACATTTCCACCAAGATTCGTGCTACACCTGTTCCTGCTTCCCAGCCTCTCAGTGTTGAGGCTGCTCATTCCCATTCTTTTCCCAGTTCTCAGATGATTCAGGGCTTGGATTATCGCATTGGTGATTTTTCTGGTCAGGCAGATTTCTACATCATTTCTCTGAAGCACTATGACATTATTTTTGGTGCAGCCTGGTTCCCTTCACTTGGTACTGTTGTTGTGGATCTCTCTTAGCAGACACTTTCCTTTACTCATGTTGGTCAGCATCATTCACTTGCTGGTATTGATTCCCAGGGTGACTATCAATTGGTTACCGGGAAGCGGTTTATGTGTAGCCTGCCAAAGGCTCCGGATGCAGCTCTTCTTTCCATTCAGAGTACATCAGTTGCTGCTTCACTTTCAACAGTCGTGGGTCCTCTTCCTTAGGTTGATGCTCCTTCGGATTTACAAGTTGTTGTTGTGTGCCTTGTGCCTATATGCCTTGATTCACAAATATTGTATTCAGTGGTCCTTCCTGGTTTCATTGATATTCAGGCCAAATACTTGGTGGTATTTCTACTATTGCTTTTGTGCATACCTCAAATAGCCCTCCTGGTTTGGTGGTTGGTGCAGTATTTTCTCCATTGGTCTCTATATCTCCATCTCTTGAGTCCGTTATGGCTAATGTTCCTGCTGATTTCTGTGGGGTTCTTCACGGGTCCACGGTTGATGGTTCCCTCATTATTGGTGATCAGGTTGTATCTTCTTTCGCTTTACTCCATGGATCTTTGCTTGAGGTTTGTGAACCGTCTCATGATATTTCTATGGTACCTTACATAATTCATGCGCCTTTGGCCCTTACCGTTACACATTTTCCATCCGAGGATATTTGCGAGATGGTCACTATTACTTATCTAGGGTATTTATATGCTGGGATCTTTCTAGATGAGTATACGCGCATCCTTCAGTCTCCTTGTGTTTCTACACATAGGTTTGTTGTAGTCCATGCCGATGCTATGGATATACGACATTCCTGGTTATTACGTATAGTTTGGTTTCCATTTGGACCTGTTGATTGGTGCTAGTTTTTCCACATTACTGATCGTCTATGGTGCAGATATATTCTCAGCTACACGTGGATATTGATCTGATGCTTGCTACTGATGTTGGGGATCTTGTTCCTCATTCCAGTGCATTTCTTCTATTCCTCACTTGTGCGGCTGGTGTGTACTTTGGGATTACACTTGCGGCCAGTTCCAACGGATCGTGTGATTCTCCATCCGTTTTTGGTGTATCCTATGATGGATTGGTATGTCCATATGAGGTCTTTCTAGATGAGTTTTTCAGCTACAGTTTTTCCGTTGAGGCCTCTATTTTTTCTAGATTTGTTGCTATTGTTTTTATGCATCATGTCTTTTTAGATGATGCATTGATTTCTTGGACCTTCTGGAGCTTTTGGCATGCTGCTCTTCTCGTGATAGGGGCCTTGAAGGTACCGTGTGCCATTGCTACTTCTCATTCATGGGCCTTATGGATACCTTGGGCTTTTGACCATGCTGGTGCACATTTCTCCATTTTAGCTATCCTTTGTTAGGATGATCTCTTTGTGATTCATGTTTCCTGGCATATCGCTTACTTTTCCATGCTACTGCAACGTGTCTGTCATCCTGCTTATGTTCCTACTCCTTGGTGCTGGTCTTCCGATGCTGCTATCTTTTCTTGGAACACCTATATCATTGAGTTTGCACATATGGTTGATGGTTACGTGTATGATGCGACTATTCGCGATGAGTGTCCATCTCTTTTCCAATTTCTTTATTGGCTTCTCGTTGCTGATGCAGTTCTACCTTCTCGGACTTTTTGGATACCTTGGTATGATGTCCCTATCTTTTGGGCTAATCCTCCACTATCTTGGGCATTACGTATACCTTGGCATTCCTGGTTGCTGCTTGATCTTCTTCTAAATCCTTGGCATTCTTGGTTGTCCAATATTGCTTTGTTTCAGATGATGCGGCCGAGATGTTCCCTTCGTCGCCATGATGTTGATCTTAAGTTGTTCCCTTTCTTACTAGCTGCCATTCACCAGGTTCGCCTTCACCATAGTCGATGTTGTTGGCAGATTCAGTTTTTGGTCCAGTTCGATGGTCATCCTGTTGAGGAAGCCACATGGGAGCCTATTGATGTCTTTTATCATACACCATCACTTGCGGATCATGATCGTGCTCCTCCTGCACTTGTTAATTCCTCTACATCAGATGTTGCTCAACTTGTTGATGCACCAGGACTTGCTGCTCTTTGATCTAGTTTCTTTTCGATAATTGGATCTTTTTTTTTTTGTGTGTCGAGGAGGGTTATGGACTCGGCTCATTACATTCGCCGCGTCTATTTACATTTACTTTACTTTATGCATAACCAGGCCTTGGGCCCTTTTTTATTCATTAGTGACACTTAGACTATATGGTTGGCCTTTGGCCTTATTATTCATTATTAGGCCATTTGGACATATCACTAGAGAGTGGGGACCACAATAAAATTTAAAGGAAAGCTTTAGCTTGCACTAAAGTATCAACTATAATTACTTCATGCATAGAATCTTAGTATATGTGGACCTTCACATGATAGACTTTCTATGTTTATATGAGGAAGGTGTAATGACCAATCTAGCTAAGAATATACAATCTAAGATCGTGTGCTAGCCATATAGGCTGACCAACAAAAGCTATCATCAATAAGCAAACAATCTTTTTGAAAAAAAAAAGGGTTTATAATTGAAATCATTGTGCGTTCACTAAGCAAGCTTTATTATAACCATTCTCTTACTCAATATGGAGTTAACAAGGGCTTGCAAGTGATGCATGTTGAGTCCTCTTAAATAACCAAAAGATTCGTAACTTTTGAGCTATCATGTAAAAATGGCATACTTAGATAATATAATCAAAAGACAACAACTAGACTTAGCTTCACCCTAAAACATGTCACATTCCCCAGATCAATATTGAATCTTGGAGCATTACTTAAATAAGACCAATCTAGAGACATTCTTAAATCCCTACATATGCTTTGATTGAATGGTAGGATTATCATCCATTGTGTTGTCATTCTATTCATGAATTGCACCACATACTCCAATCTACTTAAATAAGACCATTCTAGAGACATTCTTAAATCCCTACATATGCTTTGATTGCATGGTAGGATTATCATCCATTGTGTTGTCATTCTATTCATGAATTGCACCACATACTCCAATCCCATAAACGATTTATTAAATAATACTCTTTAATAATCTATCACTCCCTTTGATCTTAGAAAATCTCTAGATTAACTAATCTACTTTTCAAATTATGTCATCAAGATTTTCATATCAACTTAGTGATTGATCAACCAAGTTGTCAACTCATGAGTGATTGTGCTCATAAACTCTTTTGTGAAAGAATATTAGCCAACTGGGACTTAAACGTTATAACACTCACCAATAAAATCCATTCTAGTGCCAATGTTGCAACAATTGATATATGGTTTATCGGATATATGCACGCACGGTCATACTCTATAAGCCATCCCACACATATGGTGAGTAATTACATGATAGCAGGCAACAAGATTTCTATGAATGCTTTGTCGTAAGCTAAGAGCTAATTTCAACTCAAACGGGGACCTTTAGCTCAAACCTTTGACCTACCAAGGACCTTTAGCTCAAACCTTTGACCTACCAAGGTTACGCCTACCACAATAGGCCACTCCACCATGCTTTTAGTTTTGTAAGCAAAGATGTCTTTGCCTAATTTGTACTGTTTATAAGCTCTAGAAATTACAAGACAAAAGACAAACTATTCAAGTGTGATTTAAAGCGTATATGCGTGTTGCAGGAGTGAGTAGGATACTAATCGAATGTATTTATTGTAAACCGTATCATTTTGGACTGAAGTACTTAAGGTGGCAATATTGTTGATGAATATTGAAGTTTGTAACCTTTCTACTCATAAAGATCAGTCACTGTAGTTAATGCTGCTGTCAGGCTTATGGATTTATTCTTGACAGCATCTGTCATCTAATAGACATAGAAATAAGCCACCACGTGTATTCTATGAATTTGTTGATAAAGACTGAAAAATCAGATGGGCAAAAGAGAGCAAGAGTTGATGAGGTTGATGGGCGGATCCAGAAACTGTCCGCTTAAGAAGAATTTGGCAATGGTCCGATAAAATGCTTCTGTGAAGTGGATGCCATCCCAGTTGATGTAGATGCTTGGATCGGAACACACGTTTACGGCAGCCAAACCACATCGTCTGTCAGGATCGAAGTTGTACTTTCCCCCGATTCCACAGCAGGCGTGGAGCTTGAGCCTCGTACTAAAGTCTGTTAGATTCACAGTTCACTCAGTCAGCATCGTATCAAAGAAATAAAAGTGGTATAACAAGTGCGCATTAAAGTGGTAAAAGTGATCGAATCAAAGAAACGATAAATGTAACACTTTACTGTATTTTGAGGGATTTGAGAAGATAGCCATGCTGGCGCTGTAGTAATCAGCAAAAACAATGGCTGCGCCTGGAATTTGCTGCTTCAGCTCTTCAACTGCAGACTGCAACTGAGAATTGAACACCTGAACGAGACTGTTGAAACTTTTCAGACAGCCGAGAGAATCCAGCTCATCCGGGCTGTGAGTGCTGAAAAGAGTCACGGTATAAGCAGAGCAGCCTTGAGCCAAAATGCCCACAAATAAAAAATTCTTTGCTCCTTCGGCGTACAACCTCTGCAAGCATTTTTCTAATCAACGACGAGAGATCACCTTTTCAAATAATCTACAAAACTATCGGCAGCTGATTCAAGGATTAAAGGTCATTCTCAATCAGAAACAGTCAGACCGTACCTTTGCACTTTGGATTATGGCCGCTACGGCCTGAGGCACAATGGTACTTTCAACCTGCGGTATGCTCAAATTTAATATGAGAATCGCATTTCTGAGGTCGTTTTCTCCAATCTCTCCAACGATATAAAGTGCTTCTTTAAAGAATGAACGCTTGGGGAGCTGACTATTTGCAGTTGCTGTACGTACATTGAACTGATCACAACTTTATCATCACCGAAAATTCTTAGACTTGACAAATCCCAAGCATACTTAAACAGATCATGGAAGAATAGGGAAATGCGTATACCAGACTGTGACAAATTTTCTGTGAGCAGTGCCTGCTCCTTGAGCAGAATGAACTCGTCCACCTGCACGGGAAGCGTTAAAGGGGACACAACCTCGAGATTAGCTGTAGACCCAGCAATTGCGAAATTAGCTCCATGCCTAAAATCGGCACCACTGTTGTTGAAGTAGGGATACAGAAACGGATAGCCAAATGATTCCGCTGCTCAAACACCCAACATCAGAACTCTTGTCAGTCTGAAGGAAGCTTGCGGACACCGTCTTGTGTAAAGTAGAGGCAATGTACGTACCTAAGAAGTCCACCACGAGTCGACCATCACAGAATCTCCCTGTAGGCCGCTGAAAGAAGGTGCGCCCATAAGGAGGGTTACCCGAAGCTGTAAGGGACGGGACGAGATGCAGCTTGTTACCAGTGTCAGTGAGAGAGTTTCCAAAGGCTACAAATCCGGGAGGACAAGAGGGTGTGAAGGAGAAGCTGCTGAAAGAAGGAGAATCCGAGGGCGATGAATGAAAGTATATGGTGAGGGATAAGAGCGCAAAGCTCACCACAATTGCGACAACCATAGCCATGCCACCTCGTCAAAGCTTCAACGCATGACGAGACGATCAGAGACAAACGAGGGACTGAAAGCAAAAGAGAGAAAAAGCAGAACATAAAAAAGAGTGTATTTGCTCTTATGACTGCCCCATTTGAACGTGGCAAATTTGATGTTGTCATGTGTATGAGTTATTTGATATTGTGATGAGATGAGTAATATGCTGTCATGTGATGAGTTATATGTTATTTTCACCTCAGATCAATGCTCGGACGTTTGTATATTGCATAAGCACTCCACTCTATCTAGGAGCAATGCTCGGACGTTTGTATATTGCATAAGCACTCCACTCTATCTAGGAGCAATGCTCGGACGTTTGTATATTGCATAAGCACTCCACTCTATCTAGGAGCAATGCTGGGAGGTT
This sequence comes from Diphasiastrum complanatum, assembly GCA_029204225.1. NCBI lineage: Eukaryota > Viridiplantae > Streptophyta > Lycopodiopsida > Lycopodiales > Lycopodiaceae > Diphasiastrum > Diphasiastrum complanatum. The sequence goes on along the minus strand of CM055108.1, from coordinate 4,821,755 downwards.
TATATATTTCATAAGCACTGCACTCTTCTAGGTGTGTAGAGTATATAGCTTAGCATGCTCATTATGTTATTTCATGCACCAACAAAAACTCCTTTGTAACTCCCTTGTTATTGGATAAAAACACTCTTCTTACGTTTTTGCCACCCTCATGTTATGAGATAGATCTTTCTTTAAATTTTTCTTATTTATCATCAAGCTCTGCGCTCTCGCTCTCGCTCTTGCGCATGCTCTCTCTCTCTCTCTCTCTCTCTCTCTCTCTCTCTCTCTCTCTCTCTCTCTCTCTCAACCACCTATAATAGTTAATATTGTTTTAATCTTTGTTTTGGAAAATTTAATTATTAATGGGTAATAAAACTTCACAATGCATTCAAAAATTTGAGAATATTTAAGTTAAAGGTTAATTATGGAATAATGCATGTTACGATATTCTCAAGTAACTTCAAGTTCAAAGTTCATAGTTATAGTGTTTCATTTTCCATTTTCATTTTCCATCTTTTTGAAACTTCAAAGTTGAAGTTTTAAAACTTTTGCATCAATTAGGTTTTATGAGATTACATAGATTCCAATAAAATTCTATGAGATTACATAGATTCCTTGTCCATTTACATCTTTTTTTTAAACTTCAACTTTCAACATTTACAAAAGAGTTAAACTCCAAAGAACTTCAAAGTGGAAGTTTTAAAATTACTTCACAGTTGAAGTTTTATAGCTTTCACATTAATTAGATTCTATGAGGTTACATAGATTCCTTGTCCATTTAAATGGTTTGTAAAATTCAAAATTCACAAAGGACTCTAATTTAAAGTTGAAATTTTAATACTTTCACCTTAATTAGATTATTTAGATTATGTGTCCATTTACTTGAAGGTCCACATTACATAGATTCACAAAAAGTTAAACTTCAAAGAAGTGCAAAGTTGAAGTTCTAAAATTACTTCAAAGACTTAAACTTCAGAGTTGAAGTTTTAAATTTTTCACATTGAATCCATTCTTTTATGGGCCCTATCCTCAATGCACATGAATGTATATATGTGTGGGGAGATGCACTTTTCCCATACATAAACAAAAGTTATAACTAAAAAATGTGTCAAAAGAGGATGTATGGATACCCCACCCCATACATCCTTATCCTCCATTCACATGCATGTGTCCAAAACCATAAATAGTTTTATCTATATACTAGTTGCTTGTGCCTGTCGATGACTGGCAATGGGCGGCCGACGATCTAGGTGGCGGCTTGTGGTCGAGACATGTGGATGATGCTTAGAGCGGGCGATTGATGATTGAAAGCGGACATACTTAGAAGCATCCAAAATTTTGTCGGCCATTCATTTGGGGGAGGGAGGGGTGTTTTGGATGGTTTTGACATGCGTCGACATGAAGTCAACACCTTGACATGTGTGCGAGTTGTCGTAAAACCGCGGGCATGAGCGGCAGCGGAAGCTCGAGGATTTGAGCATGGGCGTGTAGGAACGAAAACGCAACAGTTAGCAGCAGAAATATTCAAGTAGAAGAATTCATACAGATTGCACAAATGAACGACACAGTAATGAGACAAAAATTGCACTTTGATTAATATCAACCATGAGTACAATGGCTTGAAGTAATAACTTCAGCTTGTTGAGCGTGATAACGTTGGCTACAAAAACACTCTAATTAAAAGAGAAATTTAATTAACACTTACATAACTTGATTCAACTAATATACAGATTTACAAATGTCGAGAGAAAAATATCTTATGCCTTAACTGCCATTTACTCCAGTTTTGCATCTGTACAAAGTTGATAACCGCCCTTAGGATATTTGTTTCTCCAGCTATTTTAGGGTTGATGATAAGTTGGCGACGTCGGTCTGCCAATGTAGCAAAAACGCGAAAAACCTGAAAGTTCCCTTTAGACTAAAGATATGCAAATCTTGAAGGTGCCCTTAGACTTAACGTATGTAAATCTTGAAGGCGCCCTTAGATTTAAGACAGCAAAGAAGGCGAAAAAGCCGAAAAAGCCGAAAAGTGCCTTAGACTAAAGGCAGAGAAGAAGGCGAAGGCGCCTTAGACTAAAGGTTGCGAAAAAGGAGAAGGTGCCTTAGATTAAAGGTAGCAAAAATGTCGAAGGTGCCTTAGACTAAAGCAGCGAAAATGCCGAAGGTGCCTTAGACTAGAGGCAGCAAAAAAACCGAAAAAGCTGAAGGTGCCTTAAAATGGTTTCTAAGGCATTCTGGCCACTTTGTCACAATTTTTGCGAGAAGGGACGAAAAAGGCAAAAAGGACGAAGGTGTGTTAAAATGGTTTCTAAGGCATTCTGGCCACTGTGTCGCATTTTTCGCGAAGGTGCGAAAAAGACGAAGGTGCCTAAAAAATGGTTAAGGAAAAAGAACCTCAAAGAGAAAAATGTTAAGGTCCGAAAATATTTAGTCGGCCTTCGGTTTTTCAGGATGCTCATTACTTGAACCATTTGTTTGAGACTGAGCATAAAAAAATCTAACACTCCCCCTTAATGTGGATCCTAAAAAATTTTGATCTTCAGATTTAACATATCGTTAAATTTGAGATGTGGCTCCTTTGATAGAGCCTTTGTGAAGTAATATGCTGCCATGTAGTTTGTTCTGTAGAAAACCAATTCTACTTCCTTGATGTGCACTTTCTCTCTAAGGTAATGATACCTGATTTCTATATGTTTGCTTCGAGAGTGAAATCTCGGATTGAGAGATAGCACTATTGTGCTTCGGTTGTCACAACAGATTGTTGTAGGAAGTGGTTGTGCAAGGTTGAGGTCTGCAAGCAGTTGCCATAGCCAGATCGCCTCTTTAGTTGCATTTGTGACGACTATGTATTCGGATTCCGTTGATGATAATGCAAATGAGGTCTGCTTCTGACTATTCCATGAGATTGGGCCTTGGTTGTATAAAAATACAAATCCAGAAGTTGATTTTTTGCTGTCGACATCTCCTGCCCAATCCGCATCTGTGTAGGCTTCAAGGATATTGGTAGTGTGGCTACCTCCGTAGCAGATGCTGAGAGTTTTCGTTGCTTGAATGTACTTCATGACCTTTGTTAGTGCCTTCCAATGAGCTAAGCCTGAATTTGACAAGAATTGGCTGAGTGTACTAATCGAATATGCAAGGTCTGGTCGTGTGCAAATCACTGCCTACATCAGTGAGTTGATGATGGATTAAAATGGGTAGCGCTTCATCTCTTCCTTTTCTGTCTCAGTTTGAGGAGGCTGCTCCTTTGGTAATTTTAGTCCAGGGTCGGGTGGAAAGTGACTTGGTTTGTAGTTGGCCATTCCATACTTTTTCAACACGTTGTTGAGATATCGTTGTTGACTGATAAAGATCAGTCTGCTGGGTTGATCTCGTTGAATTTGGATTCCGAGACAATAGTGGGCTGGACCCATGTCAGTCATCTTGTATTCTTGGGCCAGCATGCATTTTGTATCCTTCATCAGATGCAGATTATTACTGAATAAGGGTGTATCATCTACATAGAGAGTGATGATGATGAAGCAATCTGATATAGATTTGAAATAAACATTCGAGTCTACTAAGTTTGGAATAAAACCATTCTCTATAAAAAAAATGCATTGATTTTCTGAAACCAGGCTCTGGGTGACTGTTTCTGCCCGTAGAGCGCCTTGTGGATTATGCATACAAGGTGTTGTTGCTTGTCGTTGAGTTCGTATCCCTCTGGCTGAGTCATATAGATTCCTTCTTTGATGGTTCCATTGCGGATAGCGGTCTGGACATCCATCTGGTAGACTTCAAGATCTGTTGCGGCCGCAAAAGAGAGGAGTAGGCAGCGGATCGAAGCGTGTTTGACAACTGGGCTGAAGGTTTTCGAGTATTCCAGATATTGAATCTGGGAAAAGCCTTTGGCGACTAGCCTGACCTTGTAACGATTTAGCCTTCCTTTAGCATTGTACTTCGCCTTGAATATCCATTTGCATGGAATTGGGTTTTGATCCTTTGACAATTCAGTGAGCATCCATGTCTGATTCTCCATCAGATAATCGAATTTGGTGTCCATCGCTGCTTTCCACTGGTCAACATCAGGAGTAGACATTGCCTCAGAAACGGTGTTCGATTCCTGCACAAAGTAGCAGGCCGGATCATCCATGAATCTGGATGGTCTGGACTTGTTCGAGCTTCTGGGTTGAACTTCGGTCCTCTGATGTGGGTTGACTCATTGTCTGAGTCAGCGTCGATATTTTGCAGTTGAATCTCAGGATCAAAATTTCCTGGTTGCTTGATTCTTGGATATCAACAGTTTTTTTTTTGAATGAACTGGTCTTCCATGAAAATGACATCTCTACTAGTGAATGTCTTATCGGTATCCAATTTGTAGAGCTTGTATGCCTTGTGGTCTAGGGAATAGCCGATGAAAATTGTTTTCCTACTCTTATCATCCAGCTTTCTTTTTCTTCAGAGATCTGAGTGAAAGCGATGCACCCAAACACTCGAATATATTTGAGTAATGGTTTTGATCTTGTCCACACCCTCATAAGGTGTCTTGTCGTTCAGGGCTTTGGTGATGGATCAATTCTGCAAATAGGTAGTTGTAGTAACAGCTTCTGTCCAGAATTTCTTTGGAAGAGAGTCATGGGCCATCATACTCTTGGCACTCTCGATGAGTGTCTGATTCTTCCATTTAGCTACACCATTGGACCGAGGTGAGTAGTTGGTTGTATATTATTGATGTATCCCATTGGCCTTGTAGAACTCCTTGAATTTTGGGAGATGTACTCTCCCCATCCATCTGTGCGTAAAGCCTTGATCTTCCTCTGGGTCTAGTCTTTTGCAGATGTCTTGAACTACTTGAAGAACTTGAATGCTTTGGATTTGTTCTTCATATAAGTTGCAGTCCTTCGAGAGAAGTCGTCGATGAAGGTTACGAAATAGAGAGCTCCCCCTGTGGAAGCAGTCTGCATCGAGCCACAGATGTCGCTATGTACAAGGTCAAGCAAGCCCTTGGATGTATGAACTGAGTCTGAACTAAAAGAAAATCCCAGCATGCTTGCTGATAATACAACTTTCGCATGGAGAAGTTGGCTTGCTGACTGAAGGCAAATCTTTTACTAGACTTTGAGTTGACATTTGCTGAATACTGTTGAGATTAAGATGGCCAAGTCTGAAATGCCACAACATATCGGTTGATTCAGAAGTGGTTGTGTGAAGAGCTTGACTATTAGAAGAATAGCAATGGCTGAGTTTGTAAAGATAGCCACTTCTTCTTCCGTAGACTAGAACCTTCCGGGATGTATCGCATTCGACCCTCCAACCTGAATCTGTGATTCTGCTAACTGAGAGCAGATTCTTGGTCAGATTTGGAACGTGCTGAATGTTGGACAGCAACTTGACTTCACCTCTTTTGAATTCAACTCTGACTATTCCTTCACCTTTGATTGAATTTGATGAGTTGTCTCCGAGTTGCACAACTCTGATGAGAATCGGCGAGGGTGATATGCTCTGATACCACTGAAGAGAGATATAGAATAGAAGAAATCGTGAAACAGTCGCGACAACCAAGATCCTCTTGCGATTCGGATGGAGTTTAGATGCGATCGTTGGACACTGCAGGTTGAATCACTCCTACTATCCTCCAGAATGTAGTCAGGCATTGCTGATCTACATTTATAAAATTAATGCAGTATTCAATATAGTTTCAACCAAGGTGCATTAAAATGAACAAGAAAACTTAGACACACAAATAATAGCAGACGCATTTGCATTCGAGATTAGACACAACAAGAAAATCAACTATATTGATCTTTCTCTGATTTCTTCAAGCACTGCATGCAAATCCACGTAGTGCGTTGGTGTGGGAGAAACACAGTTCTCTCACGAGTAATCGTCTCGCTTTACTAGCGGACAGTTGGATCTACAGATCCTAGACATAATTGTTTTCGCACGCAGGCGGACATGTATTATGTAATTTCATCTTGATTGCTTACTAGCATCAGACTACTTCATTACACTGTATGTGTATTCTGTCTCTTCTTGTGTCAAGTATCATCCAATAAGTATAAAGTCACTTTTTGTAACTTTAAGATTAGAGTGATTAAGCATCTACAACTAATCGGTAAATTACAAGAGTGGCGGATTAGCCACGACCTAGATTGTATCTGCTGACGTCATGCTATCAGATCAGACATCTGTACTTCTTGGTACTTGTGTGATCTTTTGTAGTGGGTTTCTTTCCTTGCCTAACCTGAATCCAAGATCTAGTCAATCTAGCATCATAGAGACGGAGTTAGTTGTCACGCGTAGGTTCGTTCCCATGAGAGCGATAGTTTAGTTCAGATTTCAGCATGAATGGAAGACTTTATTCACTAACTTGACATTTAGGCCCTGCGACATCAAAAGTCCCGCAAAAAGGCCTAAAATTCTTTTATTGACTTTTAACTAATCAATCAAATAACTATGTGATCATCGAGTTGGACTTACACACGCAGGGTGCCAAATCCCTCTCACTTATTAACTAGGGTTAGGGTTGTCTTGGGATCCGCAAACCCTCCAACAATATCTCCCGCCAAAACTGGTGGCAGTCCCACGACACTTGCAATATGCAGTTATTGGGGACTTTTATTGGCTTCGCGCCGATTCTTGACTAAATGGTACTTCACCTTCTGCATAAAGTCGAGGCGTGCAGTATTAAAATCCAAATTGTGTGGTAGAAAACAATGTTGAGGTCCGGCAATCCACTTGGAGGTTGTCCATGATGTGAAGTGTGATTTTCAGGAGCCTCCCATCATTGTCGCACGAAAATATAAACGAGCAACCGACAGTTGATCTTTGATTTGCTCTGAGGCCATCGGCTTATTTGGATCAAATGCCAGAGGAGGGAGACAATCGTCCCATCTGGTTGCCACTGATGCCAACAGAGTTAGATCTTTAGCAAACATTGCCGATTGTCGCACTGTTGGATCTGGAGAGTGGACGTTTTCTCTCTGATAGGCTTGTAAGGCACGGTGAAAATTCTATGAGATTGTCCAGTTGTAGGGTTGATGGATGATTGGCCAATCGGACATATGGATGGTGATCTTGTCCATAGCCAACCCCAAATCTCTCCATTCATTTATTTGCGGCATTGGCACGTAATAGGGATCTACTCACAATTGGCGAGGGCTGGCGATGTAACTCTTAATTGATTCCGGAGTTTTTTCAAAAACAGTGATTCTCCATGTCGACTGGTCTCCCAAAGCAGGTATTTTATCCAACTCTTTGTCGGCCTCTATCTCAGAGGTCTTAAACTTCAGAACCCATCCACCACGTGAGGACTCATGCAGATGTTGCTTTAAGAAGGTGTGGATTTGGTCCTCGACGCTGATGGGCCTTCTGAATAGAGGTGTGGTCCTTGATGAGGATGGACCTGCTTGTACTACTGGTAAGATTGGCGATTGTTCGGCTATATTTGGAGCTCCCCCCTGGTCCATGCTCGAATTTACCCCTGTATCCATTGGTACAGCTTCTTGGCATGGAGGGGAGAATTGAGGCATGACCGGTACGAAGATTTGTGGTCCAGCTTCCAACACTTGAGCGACTGCTTTTTCATAGGCGGTGATGGTCTCCTTTGCCAACTCGGTTGAAGCTGCTCCTTTGAACCTAACAAAGCGGCCTTGAAATACCTGAAGGGCCACTTTGTACGTCTCCACTTTCTTGAACAAATACGCAATCTCCATTGGTGTGACCAGATGATGTGTGCGAGTGTGTGCTTTTAGATGTGCATGTGTGTGTGTGTATGTGTGCATTTGTATGAGTGTGTATGTGTTCATACCCACAAAAAGTGTTTAGATATCTATGGAGGTTGTGTTTTTTTACCATTTTTTTAAAACCTATTTAGCTTTTCCTTTTGCAAATGGGTGACATTTTTAGTATATATGTCCGTCATTGACAGGCGGCCGACGATCTCAAGTGACGATTGATGATTTGGATGGTAGCCAATAGTTTAGGTGGAAAGTCGATGGTCGATGGGTGGCCGATGGATGTGTGTGTATGTATGTGAGTGCATGTGTTTATGTATGCGTGTGTATTTGTGAGAGTGCATATATTTGTGCATGTTTGTGGGTAGTCTAGTGCATAGTGTGTCCATCGATGGCGGGCGGCCGATGATGTGGGTGTGTGTATGGATTTGTGTGTATGATTTGTGTCATCAATGATGGACATATATACTAAAAATGTCACCCATTTGCAAAAGGAAAAGCTAAATAGGTTTTTTAAAAAATGGTAAAAAAAACCACAGCATCCAAAAATATATAATCACTTTTTGTGAGCATGAACACATACACACTCACACACACACACACACACACACACACACACACACACACACACACACACACACACACACACACACACACACACACATGCACACCTAAAAGCACACACCTGTGTTAGATTTTTTTTTGCTCAGTCTTAAACAAATCGTTCAAGTAATGAGCATCCTAAAAAACTGAAGGCCGACTACATGTTTTGGACCTTCACATTTTTCCCTTTGAGATTTTTTTTTGTCTTAATCATTTTTCAGGCATCTTCACCTTTTTCGCACCTTCTTGAAAAATGCGATACAATGGCCAAAATGCACCATTTTAAGACACCTTCACCTTTTTCACCCCTCGCGAAAAATGCTACAAAGTGGCCAGAGTGCCTTAGAAACCCTTTTAAGGCACCTTCGGCTTTTTCGATTTTTTCGCTGTCTTTAGTCTAAGGCACCTTCCGCATTTTCGCTGCCTTTAGTCTAAGGCACCTTTGCCTTCTTCGCTGCCTTTAGTCTAAGACACTTTTCGGCTTTTTCATCTTTTTCGCCTTCTTCGTTGTCTTAAATCTAAGGGCGCCTTCAGGATTTACATATCTTAAGTCTAAGTGCACCTTCAGGATTTGCATACCTTCAGTCTAAAGGGCACCTTCGGGTTTTTCGGATTTTTTGCGTTTTTGCTACATTGGCAGACCGATGTCGCCAAATTATCATCAACCCTAAAACAACTGGAGAAACAAATATCCTAAGGGCAGTTATCAACTTTGTACAGATGCAAAAGTGGAGTAATTGACAGGTAAGGCATAAGATATTTTTCTCTCGACACTTTTAAATCTGTATATTAGCTGAATCAAGCTATGTAAGTGGTAATTGAACTCTCTTTCAATCAGAGGTTTTCTGTAGCCAGCATTATCATGCTCAGTAAGCTGAAGTTATTACTTCAAGCCATTGTACTCACTGTTGATATTAATCAGAGTGCAATTTTTGTCTCATTACTGTGTCGTTCATTTGCGCAATCTGTATGAATTCTTCTACTTGAATATTTCTGCTACTAACTGTTGTGTTTCCGTTCCTACACGTTTAAATCCTCGAGCTTTCACTGCCACTCACGCCCGCGGTCTTACGACATAGTATCAGAGCATGCATTTTAGTAATCTGCATTTCTACTGCGGATTATCAGTCTTGTTTCTATCAAGACGTCATTCTAGCAAACGCGCAACCAATAGTATTCCGACAATCGTTGTTTCTACCAACGATCTCGTTCAACCAGAATGGATCCATCATCTTCATCTCTCATTGACAAACTCGATGGAGATAACTACCATCTCTGAAAATTCAAGCTGATGTGGGACATCGTTGATGGCACATAACTCAAACCAGAAGGTGATGTAGTCGTCTCACCAAGTGGAGACTGAGAGATGGCAAAGCATTTGCCATGATCACCCTCAACATCAAGGATACTCAGATCAGCCACATACGTGCTGTTCAGACTGCTAAGAATGCATGGGACATCTTAGCAAATCTTTACGACATCAGAGATGTTATGTCCAAGGTTCATCTTGTCATGTGCTGCATGTAATTAGCCCATGAGCTTACTAATGAATTGCCAAATATAGCCATGGAGCTAAATTAGATTAGAGCTAGTCAATAGAACAGTTAATAAAGTGGCTTAAACAACCTCGCTATAATTGTGAATAGCGGAATTACTATAATGGTTGTAAGGCCCAATTTAGCTAAATAAGGCCCCAGACTTATAGTAGAGGCACAAATGACCACTATAAATAGCTGAGGTCGTGCTAAATTTGGAGGCTATTATTCATTTTGTAATTTTGAGTTTTGAGAGATCTTGGAGAGCTTTCTTGATGAAGAAAGTGGTTCATGTGCCGAAAATCACATGAGAGCTATGATCATGCTCTAGAATCAGGCCCTATCCTTTGAATGATCAACAATCATGAATAATGATACTTTACTTTGCCTATTTTGGTGAAGCTTTGCTACTTTTTTCTAGTTTCTTGATTTTTGGCTTATTTCTTGATTTTTTGCATTTCCATTGTAATTTGATGTTAATGAATGGATTAGATGTTTGAATGCTAATATTGGCACATAAAATTTTTGGTATCAGAGCACTGGATCCTTTCCCCATCAGATTTGGTGATTTTTGTTGAATTTGATAGGGTTTCTTGTTCTAGTTTTCTTGTTTTTTCAATTTCCAGAAAGATTTGATTAAATTTTTAACCATCTAATCTTCATTTTTTGTGTAGTTTCTTGTTGTAGATTAGTAGATATTTTATTTAGCTTCTTGGAGGTACTAAACTTTTCTAATTGGAGCTATAATGACCAAGTTATGGCCATTTTAGTGTTTCCATTCCAATTTTAGCTAGTTATAATTTTTGTAGTATGTTTTTCTCCATTTTTGGCTGAAGTTTTGGCCGAATTTTATGACCGTGTTTCTATAGTATTGTAGATCTCACTCTTAGCTTGAATCTGAGCCAATTTGGTTGAAAATTGAGAGAGATATGGCAATTCTTGTGAAAGAGTTTTAAAATTAGTTTTGGTGGAAATTTGGGAGAGAAGCACTTCAATTTTTCATTTCTGAAGTTTTGCTTCTTTCATAATTTTTTTTTCCTTTCTTCATTCTAAAGTTTCTCACAAGTTCATTTAAAAATAAATAAATTGACCTAACCCTACCCTCGCACAACCCTAACCCTATGTTTGCAAATTCGTTTAAGAAAAAAAACTGCAAAAAACATAGAGAGATACTCTGCTCAATTCTCTCAACCCTAACCCTGCTTTTAAACAATAAGAAAAAAAAAGTTAAAATCTAAACCCCCTCTCTCCTTTTACATCTCTCTCCACGGCCTAACCCCCGCCCCCCTCTTCCTTGGGATACCCCTTCCCTCCGCTCTCTCTCTTCTCTATTCTCTCTGTCCCAGTCCGCGCAAGCAACCTCAGCGCCTCCTCCCATCTTCAGAAAATTCCGAAAACATTCCCCCTTCAATGCCATTTTCGGTGCTCGTGTTTTTACATCGTCCCCGAAAAAAAAAAAAGCGTTTCTTTTATTTCACAGTTTTTTTTTTAAATTCTTCCCTTTCAACGACCGATGGAAAAAAAAATTTCGCCAAATTCCAAGATTTTTACGACTTCTTTCTTCCACGGTCCAATATTTCAAAGAAACCAAATTCTTTTGATATAGACCCCTTCTTAAGTTGGTTAAATTACTTTTTGCTTTTCGTTCTTTCTATGTCTATAACTTTTCCATTTTGTTTCGGATTTTAGCATTGTAAGAACTAAAAGTGTTCAGTTTTTTGAGCCGAGTACAGTGGTAACATATATATATATATATATATATATATATATATATATATATATATTAATCATTACTCCAATCCTTATTTCTATTTTGATTTTTCTTTTCAAAACCTCCCTCTCTCAGTATATTTACATGTTATATACAAACTCTTTGAATATTTGTATCTTCTCCGTTTGACCTCGGATTGCGATGCAGTAAAAAGCAAAAGTGATCATTATGTCGAGCTTGACATGATAGCAGTGTTATAAAAGCCAAAATCGATCAGTGAAACAAAGTTGACATTTTGCCAAAAGCTGTTGGTGCTCCCTAAATCTTGTAGTAACATTCTTTGAGGACTCAGAATTTTGGGACGGTGGAGAAGCCTAAATTCTTTCCACTTCATTTAGTTTTTTGGACCCATAACCCACTGACTATGTGTTACTATACCATGGACACTAATAATGAATATATGTCCGATTATGAAGATCAATGGGATGAAAATGATTATGAGTACGATAACCAAAGTGACGGGTATGATGATGGTGGTGATGATTGTCAACAAGATGAGGAATGTGATGATGGTGACGATTGTTAACAAGATGATCCGCAATGTGATGATGGTAGCGATTGTCAACAAAATGATCATCAACAATGTGATGATACGAACGAGCATGAACAATATTCCGATGTGGATCATGATTGTCAACCAGATGATCAAGAATATCAACCTGGTGATGCAGACGAATATAATGATGGCCAATATGAAACCGAATATAACATTGCTGATTATGAGGGTCATAATCATTTTGAATGGCAACATATGGACCAATATGAGCCTACAGGCCAACCAAATGATATCCCTGGAAGTTGTGATTACAATGAAGAAGACCCTATAGTTCACAGCACATACAATAGAGGAAAATATCATCAAGAGACAGAAGTGCATCCCAATCACTACATCAGTGATGATGGAGACTACAATGATGATTACGAAGCTGGTTCCAAACAATACGAAGTTGAAGAAGATAATACTGAATACCAGTCTTCTCTTTGTACAATGGCATTCAACAGTACATCCATGCAAACAGAAGATGCTTCCTCTATGGCTGTGAAAGCAAATGTGGGAATTACTGGGTTACAAACAAGAGACAATACTAGTTATGAGAGCATAATGATCATTCCTAGCTCTTGTTACAATGGTGTGAGCAGTTCATCAGAGGTTAATCAACATCAATGGATCAATATTCAACGAAACTCTGACGATGTTCCTTTTGAGAACATACCAACCTTTGTGGGAGAAATGAGTTCACTACATATTGATGACTGGTTATCTATTGTCGATGAGAATCTGCGACTATATTCTATCTCTAATCAGGGAAAAATTACCATAACAATATCCTTCTTTCGAAGAAAAGCCTGTGACTGGTGGCAAATAGAATTACGTCATCCACACAGTATGATTCTAAGTCATGGGATGAATTTAAGGAGTTTTATGCAGAAATATTTATAGATTATTATATGGACTCTTGGTATATGTTGGAACAAACTGGTTCAGTAAAAGCATATAATGTGAGGTTCAGTTTGATAACATCTAAATTAAAGTGGCTTAATGAAGAGCTATCCATCCAACAGTATTTGCGCGGTCTTCAAGATCACATCCGTCAACATTTGGATAAAGTACTTCAACTAAATCCAAATTTGGCAGATGTAATGCAAAAGGCGTTAATTCGAGATCTAAGGATAAGACAACAAAAGATGCAACTACGGATCAAACTGGAGTCTCAACAGAAAGAAATTCTTATGCCAGTGTGTTTAACTCTCCATCAACAAAATGCTCGAGAACTATCAACATGCAAACTTCTAGCTCACCAAAGTGCTGGTTTGAACGAAAGTATTTCAGAGAAAAATTCTTCAATGGATGAAGGATCGAAAGAAATCAAGGAATTGCAGCATACGTCTCTTGATCATCCAATCATGTCTCAACATCAACAGCAGATGGATTGTGATTCATCTTCCAATATTGTTGATTCGAGAGCTTTTGAGATCAATATTACTACCGCCTATCATTGTATATATGACGAATTTATCTTTGGAGATCGAACTAAAGATAATCACTACTTACAACATTGTATATATGACAAATTTATCTTTGGAGATCAAACTGAGGATCATCATTGCCTACAACAAAACGAATATGAGTTGTTCATATTCAACATAATGACGCTCTCTTTGAATAGAATGATGAGTTGGAAATGACTGGAATGTGGCCAAATTTAAACAACAAAAGGATATTGTGGTCCTACATCAAGGAGCAATGCACAAGGCAACACAACCGGATGCAAGGACAAGAAAAGACGCATCTGAAATTGGATAGCCTATCCAATCAAGGAAGATACTAAGGAAGAAGACTATTGAATATCCTGTTGAAATAATACAACTTGAGGCTGTCCTGTGTTTCATCAATCTCTTCTTCAGTGATCTTATTAACTCTATGGGATCAGTTGTAGATCAAATGTTCTCTATGAAGAAAACTCGTTGCAACCTTGTTCTACAACAATAAGCTGGAAGTTGAACCTGAGGCAACAAAATTCAAATGGTAGATGGCTACTGACAAAAATGATACAAGAAAAGTTTATTCAAGGTGGCCAAATACTTATCGACTATCGCCAAAGAATTCACGAGACATGGAACTCAACAAAGGACTACATGGTCTTCATTTTTTAGGGCAAAAATGCTTGAAGTAGGGGGAGTGTCATGTGCTGCATGTAATTAGCCCATGAGCTTACTAATGAATTGTCAAATATAGCCATGGAGCTAAATTAGATTAGAGCTAGTCAATAGAACAGTTAATAAAGTGGCTCGAACAACCTCGCTATAATTGTGAATAGTGAAATTATAATAATGGTTATAAGGCCCAATTTAGCTAAATAAGGTCCCAAACTTATAGTAGAGGCACAAATAACCACTATAAATAGCTGAGGTCATGCTAAATTTGGAGGCTATTATTCATTTTGTAATTTTGAGTTTTAAGAGATCTTGGAGCTTCTCTTGGAGAGCTTTCTTGATGAAGAAAGTGGTTCATGTGCCTTAAATCACATGAGAGCTATGATCATGCTCTAGAATTAGGCCCTATTCTTTGAATGATCAACAATCATGAATAATGATACCTTACTTTGCCTATTTTGGTGAAGCTTTGCTACTTTTGTCTAGTTTCTTGATTTTTGGCCTATTTTTTTTATTTCTTGCATTTCCATTGTAATTTGATGTTAATGAATGGATTAGATGTTTGAATGCTAAGATTGGCACATGACAATATGAGGAAGAAATTCTTCACTCTCAGAATGTCTGATGCAAATAGTGTTTCGAGTCACCTCAACATGCTCAAAAATCTTATGGAGCAGATGACTGCAATTTGCTCAATCATAGAAGATTTTGATGCACTCATGACTCTATTATCGAGTCTACTTGAAGCCTACAAAAATTGGATAATGGCAATTCTACCCATGAGCATCTCACTCTATCAAAAGTAATTTCACTACTCCTATAAGAGGAGATTAGAAGATCAACATTCTCCTCAGGCTCAAGATCAGATCCTCAAGCTCTGTACTCAAAAAATCAGAAGTTTAGATCCAAGAGATCTACAAAGGCAGGCTATATTGACAAGAAGAGCAACATGCAGTCTGGACCAAATTCCAGTTCAAGATCGAATTCAAGCTCTTCATCATTCATGTCGCGGAAGTGAGACTGTTTCTTTTTCGTCTTTGTCTTCTTATTCGCAAACAATTTTGTGTCTTTGAATTTTCTTTTTCCACAAAAGTTGTTTACAGGATCCCAGACATGCGACTACATCACAAAACACATTCTATTTCTAGCAATCAAGACAAAATGACAGCACAAGACAGGGAGATGCACGAAAATAGAGCGACTGTATTATCAGTTTAGTTTTCAGAGCGAGATCGTCAGTGTCTCGCTCGTTGGCGGAATGACATTCTGCTCTTTCGCTGTGTTCTGCTTGTTGGAAAACTTTCACGCACAGCAATGGCTCTAATGTCCGTGCCTCGTTTTGCCTCATCGACTTAATCTCCTCTGACATTGTCTGCTTCCAGAATTCTCCCTCTGGACTATGGATAGCTTCTTGATATGTTGTTGGCTCTTCTGTGAAGCTGCAATATTCAAATTCCAAGCCCGTTGAGCTGCCAGTTGACAGCACGAAAGATTCATTTTCGTTTGTTTCGTAATCTCTCGTTTGATTTCGTTCTTTTCGTCCCTTTCATAGTTTTTCATTTTGCGCCCCTTCACGGTTTGCGGTCTTGGAGATGTGTTTACGATTCACGAATGATTCACGAATCGTTCGTGCTTCGAGTCAAAGGCACGTTGACTGTCACGAATTGTTCTTGTTCGACCTTTGTTTCTTGTTTGTGCTGTGACAATGTTGCAGGAGTTCACCATTTCTGACAATTCCAACCAGTGCAGAAACGTTTTTGTAGATATTGTAAGAGGACTGGCCACGAAATCAAGGACTGCCGGACTTTGAAATACAACAACGAAAAGAAGAAGCAGTTCCAACAAAAAGCACATAGTGCTACAACCAGTCACTCAAATCAGCAACAAGAAGAAGAAGAAGATGAAGCACCTTTCATGACCAAAGTCGGAGAACAACAGGATATCGACTCTTGGTATCTAGACTTCGAAGCAACTCAACACATGACTCACCATCACGACTGATTCAAAGACTATAAGTCATTCACCCACTCTCGAGTTTGAAGAAACAAAACGTTTCTAATTACAAAGCTTTGCTAGCTTTCAGCCCTCTGCCTAACGAAGATGTTCGTGAACACGCAAGTCAAGAGACATGAAACACGAAAGTTTTGTGAACACCTGACAGGAAGACACGAACGCGAAAGATTCGCGAACGAGAATCTTTTGTGGTCGAGCACGAGAAAGTCAGACGGCAGAAACGAAACCAACGACGCGACACAAAAAAAATGTCGCGAAAGACTTTCTGCCCTCACGCTCCAAAGAGTACCAGCAAAGATCACACAAGTACCCAGAAGTATAGATGTCTGATCTGATAGCGAATTAAAATGAACAAGGAAACTCAGACACACAAATAACAACAGATGCATTTGCATTCGAGATCAGACACAACAAGAAAATCATCTATATTGATCTTTCTCTGATTTCTTCAAGCACTGCATGCAAATCCACGCAGTGCATTGGCGTGGGAGGAACACGGTTCTCTTACGAGTAATCGTTTCACTTTATTAGTGGACAGTTGGATCTACAGATCCTAGACAAAATTGTCTTCGCACACAGGTGGACATGTATTCTGTAATTTTGTCTTGATTGCTTAATAGCATCAGACTACTTCATTACACTGTATGTGTATTCTGTCTCTTCTTGTGTCAAGTATCATCCAGTAAGTATATAGTCGCTCAATGTAACGTTAAGATTAGAGTGATTAGGCATCTACAACTAATCAAAAAATTACAAGAGTGGCGGATTAGCCACGACCTAGATTGTATCTGCTGACATCATGCTATCAGATCAGACATCTGTACTTCTGGGTACTTGTGTGATCTTTGCTGGTACTCTTTGGAGCGTGAGGGCAGAAATTCTTTCGCAACATTTTTTGTGTCGTGTCGTTGGTTTCGTTTCCGTCATCTGACTTTCTCGTGCTCGATCACAAAAGATTCTTGTTCGCGAATCTTTCGCGTTCGTGTCTTCCCGTTAGGTGTTCGTTCAACTCCCTCTCAAAGCATAATAGCTTTACGATCCCAAGACTGCTTCTCTGTCTCTTAAAGGGTCGTTTGTCCAGGGCTTTGGTGAAGATGTCAGCAACCATGTCTTTCGTTTTGATGAAGGTAGTGCAGTATCCTCTTTTCAATTAGATCTCTGATCAAGTGATACTTGATTGCAATATGCTTCAATTTCGAATGGAACATAGGATCTTTCGTTAGATGTATTGCAGAGGTGTTGTCCATCTGCAAGACCAGAGGCTCGTTCCTTGTTTTGCCCAATTCGTCCAGGAACTGCCTTAGCTAGATTATCTAGTTGGCCATCTTCGCTTCTGCAACGTACTCTGCTTCGCAGAATGACTGGGCCACATGGTCTGCTTTTTGCTGACCCAAAGAACTGCTGCTCCTGATACGATGGTGCATCCTCCTGAGAA
Source organism: Diphasiastrum complanatum (assembly GCA_029204225.1). Lineage (NCBI taxonomy): Eukaryota > Viridiplantae > Streptophyta > Lycopodiopsida > Lycopodiales > Lycopodiaceae > Diphasiastrum > Diphasiastrum complanatum. The sequence continues at coordinate 4,804,049 of CM055108.1, read as the reverse complement.
GCTTTTACAATCATCCTTGAGAGATGCCCAGCTAGCATCGCTGTAGGAAAGTATCCTGAAACCTGCATCACGACAATAGCACAAGCCATAATCCCTCGTTGATTGAAGATAATATTGCAAAATCTATTTTGCAATCTTCCAATGTGTCGAGCCTAGATTCATGCAGAATTGGCTCATCCTAAATACTGCATAAGCAATATCAGGACGTGTGTTGTCTGTAAGGTACATCAGTGATCCTATCAGCTTCCTGTAAGATGTGAGCTGCATTTGTTCTCTCTCTTCCTCAGTCTTTGGGCAGTCATCATTTGTCAGCACCGCCCCTGTAGCATTGGAGTATTTGCTCCTCCCAAAGTCCTCTAGGATCTTCTGAGTGTATTTGGACTGGTGAAGGTATAACTTACCTCCCTCGTAGTCCCTTTCAATGAGTCAACCCACATCAGAGGACCGAAGTTCAACCCAGAAGGTCGAACAGGTCCAGACCATCCAGATTCATGGATGATCTGGCCTGCTACTTTGTGTAGGAATCGAACACCGTTTCTGAGACAATGTCTACTCCTGATGCTGACCAGTGGAATGCAGCGATGGAAACCAAATTTGATTAACTGATGGAGAATCAAACATGGACGCTCACTGAACTGCCAAAGGACCAAAACCCAATTCCATGCAAATGGATATTCAAGGCGAAGTATGATGCTGAAGGAAGGCTAAATCATTACAAGGCCAGGCTAGTCGCCAAAGGTTTTTCCCAGATTCCAGATCTGGATTACTCAAAAACCTTCAGCCCAGTTGTCAAACATGCTTCCATCCGCTGCCTACTCCTCTCATTTGCAGCCGCAGCAGATCTTGAAGTCCACCAGATGGATGTCCAAATCGCTTTCCTCAATGGAACCATCGAATAGGAAATCTATATGACGCGGCCAGAGGATACAAACTCAATGACAAGCAACAACACCTTGTATGCATAATCCACAAGGCACTCTACGGGCAGAAACAGTCACCTAGAGCCTGGTTCTAGAAGATCAATGTATTTTTTTTATAGAGAATGGTTTTATTCCAAACTTAGCAGACTCGAATGTTTACTTCAAATTTGTATCAGATTGCTTCATCATCATCACTCTCTATGTAGATGATACACTCTTATTCAGTAATAATCTGAATTCGATGAAGGATACAAAATGCATGCTGGCCCAGGAATACAAGATGACTGACATGAGTCCAGCCCACTATTGTCTCGGAATCCAGATTCAATGAGATCGACCCAGCAAATTGATCTTTATCAGTCAGCAACGATATCTCAACAATGTGCTGGAAAAGTATGGAATGGCCAACTACAAACCAGGTCACTTTGCACTCGACGCTGGATTAAAGTTACCAAAGGAACAGCCTCCTCAAACTGAGGCAGAAAAGGAAGAGATAAAGTGCTACGTCCCATTTCAATCCATCATCGGCTCACCGATGTACGCAATGATTTGCACGCGACCAGATCTTGCATATTCGATTAGTACACTTAGCCAGTTCCTTTCAAATTCAGGCTTAACTCATTGGAAGGCACTAACAAAGGTCATGAAGTACATTCAGACAACGAAAACTCTCAACATCTGCTATGGAGGTAGCCACACTACCAATATCCTTGAAGCCTACACAGATGCAGATTGGGCAGGAGATGTCACCAGAAAATCAACTTCTGGATTTGTATTTTTATACAACCAAGGCCCAATCTCATGGAACAGTCGGAAGCAGACCTCATTTGCATTATCGTCAACGAAATCCGAATACATAGCTGCCACAAATGCAACCAAAGAGGCGATCTGGCTAAGGCAACTGCTTGCAGACCTCAACCTTGCACAACCGCTTCCTACAACAATCTATTGTGACAATCAAAGCACAATAGAGCTATCTCTCAATCCAAGATTTCACTCTCGAAGCAAACATATAGAAATCAGGTATCATTACCTTAGAGAGAAAGTGCACATCAAGGAAGTAGAATTGGTTTTCTACAGAACAAACTACATGGTAGCAGATTAATTCACAAAGGCTCTATCAAAGGAGCAACATCTCAAATTTAACTATATGTTAAATCTGAAGATCAAAGTTTTTCAGGATCCACATTAAGGGGGAGTGTTAGATTTTTTATGGTCAGACTTAAACAAATCGTTCAAGTAATGAGCATCATGAAAAACTGAAGGCCGACTAAATATTTTCGAACCTTCACATTTTTCTCTTTGAGATTCTTTTTTGCCTTAACCATTTTTTAGGCACCTTCGTCTTTTTTGCACCTTCACGAAAAATGCGACACAGTGGCCAAAATGCCTTAGAAACCATTTTAAGACACCTTCGTTTTTTTGCCTTTTTCGTCCCTTCTCGCAAAAAATGCGACAAAGTGGCCAGAATTCCTTAGAAACCATTTTAAGGCACCTTCAGCTTTTTCGGTTTTTTCGTTGCCTCTAGTCTAAGGCACCTTCGGCATTTTTGCTGCTTTAGTCTAAGGCACCTTTGACATTTTCGCTACCTTTAATCTAAGGCACCTTTTCCTTTTTCGCTGCGCAAAGTGCTCAAGCTTCTTGTAATAGAATCAGTTGACCTTACACTTGTCTCTTTTGCCTTTAATTGAAGAAACATCACTTGCTTCTTTTTGGATGTGAACTATTGATTGCCACCTTTTCTTACTTTGCCTTTGTCTTTGATTGCCACCTCATATTGTCTTGTCTTTGCCATTTTCCTATAAGAAAAAAACTCCATCATTATGCTTGATGTTGGAAGGGCAATATTGCCTCTTTAGTCTTCACATTATGTTCTACGCTCCTCTGTCACTAGCATGCTCTGTAAGATCTCTAAGGAAGAAAATTCCTTGTGGATTGCATACTTTTGGACTGGGTTTTCATAGCTTTTTCCAAATTTGTTGGGGAGGATTTGGACAAGTTTCCCCGCCTCATTGATTGTATTTCCAAAGGATTCGAGCTCTCCATTGAGTGCCTTGATCCTCAAGACATAAGCACTAGCCAAATCCTTTTCAAATTAATGGATTTGGTTGATATTATTTCTTTAGGTCAACATATTTGAGGTGTTATTGGCTTCATAGCTCCTTGGTAAACGTAGTTTCTTTGAAGCCAAGAACAAACCTATGCTTCTGCAACAAGTCTCTATTGAATGCCTTAGTGAAAATATTAACCACACAATATTTAGATGGAACATTATGAATATCTATCTCTTTAGAAAGTATTTTCTCTCTAATGAAATGATAACAGGTTGAGAGAACTAGACAATGGCATTGAATGAAGCTTCCAATTCAAAGTGCTAAGTTGAGTACAAGTAAGATTATCTACAATTCATTTTTTTGGCCCTCAATGCAAATAGGATAGAAGATTGCAATGTTCCTTGCAAAGAGTTTTTGAGTGCTAATGTGATAAAAAACTAAGGTTGGGATTCTAAAATAATATAGCATTGAAAATCCAAAAAGTGTCAACATTATCATCTTTGGATATAGATTCAATTGATGACTCCAGATTATCTGAAAGAGGATAATCTGGCCAAAGTGCAGGCATTGGAATGGAAGGGACATTTTGGAGAGGGAAATGTTTATGAAACAAGAGAAGTGTGCAAATGGAGATCAACCCCTAAACAAAGAACAACGTCTAGAAGCTTTTAACACTAAATATATAACAAATTTCGTTGACCAACCTCCACACATAACATCTAATACCTCATTAAAAAAAGCAAAGCTAAAAAGATTATGGCTCATAAATAATCATTTCAATAAATTTTGAATCATTGACCATTACAAGAGCCCATTGCAAGAGTATATTAGCTAATCCTCTCGTCTTGTTGCAGTAAAATGTAATCGCTTGTCCTCTCATCTCCTCGCTACTCTTGGTGAGACAAGAGGATGAGTCATTATATCTTTACCATGGGCCTCCAAGCACTCATTATCGTACATAATGCGTGTCACAAAAATTTGAAAAAAACTTATTTAAAAATTTCATCAATGAGGCTTACGTGCATTTAAAATTTCATCCATGCATGAGAGTCAAGTATTTGCCAGATTTCATCCATGAGAACTTTCTATTCTAAAGGGTGAAAATTATAGGCAATCAAATTTGTTAAAAAAAGTGAGGTCACATAATGATACCCTAAGTTAAGGATGAGTGTATTGTACACCATCACTGGAATGGCAGTGGTGGTGCAACACCATCTAATGGAGATGGGAAATGATATCCTCATCTCTTTAAAATGACGGTGTCATTCATCATCCTTAGGGCCATTTCACACTACACTGCTTGGCAAGTCTGAAATTTAAAAAAGAGCTCTCCATCGGTCTAGGGATGGGCCTTTCTCCCTTTCACATTAACATGCGCTTACCATTGTAGCAAATGACAAGGTAGGGACCCTGTGCCACGTAGGGGCAACTCAAATCCATTTTGGGCCAGACAATGTCCCTTGGAATGTTGAGTTTCTCCTGGCATATTGGCTTGCATTTTGAAGTCTTCCCAACCCCTCACAACTGATATCCCCTTCAAAGAAATGCATTTCAATTCTAGCCTTTCGAGTTGAAAGGTGATTGATTGCTTGAAAAAAGAAAACCCTTAGAACACCCTTCAACCTTTCCACATGAAACTATATATTTGCCTTTAAAAACACAAGACCTTAAATAAAATGGACCAGCGACATGTCAAGATTCAAATGGGCCAATCAAATTGCAGCCCTTCATTGAACACTTAATACCCGAATGTGAAAAGGGGGTGTTTCATTGCCCGCGTCAACTCACTTGCTAATATTTAAAAAAATGGACGGTAAGTGAAAGGGCCAAGCAGTAGGACTTGCCGATAGTGTGAAACCACCCTTAGATTTGTGAGACAGCACCAATGCTCTCGAAGTGATGACGCGGAGTACGCTCATCCTAAAGTCACCGTAATCCCATAACTTAAGCCTAGATTGTATAGGGTGATTCATGGAATGTTTAAGTACATATAAATCATGTATTTTAATAATGACCACCACCATCATCACACATTTATTTTAAACTCCCCCGCCATTCTCTCCCAGCTCGATGCCTGATATGACACAAAGCCGAGAACCGTCAGATTTTCTTATAGCCGTTAAGATCTTGCCACGTGTTTTTAAAGTAACCGTTGAGAAGAGACCAGGTGGCAGTATGCCACGTGGAAAGATCCAGCCCGTAGGGCCATCAGATTATAGTGCCTTTAGGGCGCCTCGTTTTTCCCCTCGCTCGGAATTAGTGAGAGAAAAGAGAAAGCAAGCCTTCCTTTCCATTCATTTCTGCCCTATTCGCTCTCTCCCTCCCTGCCTCCTTTTGATCGTTCTTTCTGTCTATTTTTCTTCTCGTTTCTTCGCAAATGTCTGGATTCACCATCGCATTTCCCCTGGCTATGGCATACACTTGAAGCTTGCGGCAGCAAATGAGTGAGCAAAAAGCACGGTAGCATTAGCTTTACTGGGAAACAAGGAATGTAGCAAAGGGTGAGGGTAAAGTGTCACTACCATTGCAGATTTGCTGTAGTATCAGAGGACTGTTAAACGCCAGATAGTGTGTAAAGAATGCTCTCAAATTGGTCAGACTCGCCTCCGCTGCAGCCGGTGGCGGAAACACCAGCTCCAGCATCGGCAGCCAGCATTGTGCCTCCTGCTGTTGGAGGTGTGACAAACCCTCCTAGGGCTTCTTCTTATGTGCCTCCGCATTTGAGAAACCCCCGCCCTAGCGCTTCTCTGGTGCCGGAAGCAGCTCAGGATGCTTTCAGAATTCATGACAGTCCTGCGCCTTTGAATGGAAGCAAGAATCACGGCCGCCCCAGTGTGTTGGGAGCACCGCCAAGGGCAAAGCCCGTTGCAGCAGCAGGTTCTAGGGCATGGCCTTTAACAGGCAGCAGTCCAGGGGAAGCAGTTAGGTGGGACACTGTTGCTGCAGAACCTAGCGGTGGAAGCAATGGCCGAAATGCTGTCAATGGTAGAAGAGGCAACAGTGGAAACAATGGCCGAAATGCTGTCAATGATAGAAGAGGCAGCAGTGGAAGCAATGGCCGAAATGCTGTCAACGATAGAGGAGGCAACAGTGGAAGCAATGGCCAAACCGCCATCAATGATAGAAGAGGTACAAGCTATAGAGAGCCGGATCCTTTTGTGAAAGATAAGGCATCAGAAGCCATATTCAGTCAGGAAAATAGTGGCATCAATTTTGATGCATATGAAGATATTCCTGTTGAAACTAGCGGCAAAGATGTGCCGCCCCCTGTGAATACATTTGGGGAAATAGATCTGGGTGGACCCTTGAATGTGAATATTCAGAGATGCAAGTATGTGAAGCCTACGCCGGTTCAGAAACATGCCATACCCATCTCTCTTGCAGGAAGGGATCTTATGGCATGTGCTCAGACAGGTTCAGGAAAGACTGCTGCATTTTGTTTTCCTATTATTGCCGGTCTTTTACATGGTCCGCCTCGGGGCCAACCTTTTCGAGGTCGACAGGCTTTTCCTTCAGCGTTAATCCTCTCGCCAACTCGTGAATTATCATGTCAGGTGAATGACTTTGCAGGAATAAGTGGAATTCCTTAATTGTACAACAATTGAAAATTTACAGCTTTAATTATTATGATTCATCCAGTACTGTTTTCTGGAGTTTTTTCAGAATGTTCATTGATTGTTGTTTATTTTGATGAGCAGATACACGATGAAGCAAAAAAGTTTGCTCATCAGACGGGGATCAAGGTGGTGGTTGCATATGGAGGCACTCCTATTCATCATCAGGTCCATAATGTTCTATCTCATAGATGACACTGAATATTCGTATCTTTCAGATTTATTGTGGATTAGAGGATTGGTCCTCTTGGTTAAAAGTGAGCACAGTTGAGTTTTTTGCTACTTATTAGCAGTAAGTAGCTGTTCAATACTGCAATGCAGGTCAGTATGGGATGTGCATTGACGGAGCTAGCCCCTCTGTTTTAGGATTTAACAACTAGCTTTAGGAGTCATGAAAGTCTTGTAATGAGGACAATCATAACTATTACTGAACGAGAAAAATGTTAATGACATGCTAGTACAAGCTAAGTATATGGATACGCTGTCACTTTGTCTGCTAGCGTTTATTAGCTAGAGTGGATGCTGCTGGTTTAAGGAATTATTAAGTGTCATTGAGAGAGAGAAAAACGCTTTATGTGGTACCAGTGGGAGTGTATGAAATGTCCTGGAAAATAGTGAAGAAAGTACAATTGAGAGAGAGAGAGAGGGTTAAAAGGAAAATATTTCAGATGGTTCACAGAGAGATAGTGAGAGCGAGGGAGGCATTGCATGGATTTACTCTACTGATAAATCCTAAATCCTACCCTAAACGAACATTGCACCAAACTTTGAATATATTGAAATACTCGTCATTAGCATTAGTAGATAGATTGTAATAATCAAAGTACAATGGCCGGTACAATGTACCACAGTAGAGCTCAATAGGTTTGATGCATAGACATTACATGAATGTAAGTGCTTGTCTATCTAATGAATGTACCACGTTTCTGGGCAAAGAGTTCCTAGAAATGCGGAGAAAAAGAAATAGAATATATATTTCTGAACCATAGTTGCCCAGAAACGTGTTTATGGGCAAAAGCGTTCCTAGAAACGTGTTTTTAAAGAACGTGCCTAAAAAAAACATAATATAATTATTTTTTATCCCTTGCGGCCAGAAACGCACCAGTTGTGGAGGAGGGATTTTGATCTACTGTGGGCCATAGGAGGCGGATCACTGTGTGTGAATAGTTGGTGTCCATCTGCTCAGCGATTCGGAGGTAGTGCACACGGTTCCAGGGGGATCTGAGCTGTGTGGCGAGCGAAATCAACCAATTGTGTTATATGGTAAGTGTAGGCTTAGTTTTTCAAAAGTGTTTACATTGAGCTGTAGGCAACCAAATCAAGCGAAGTTTGGCTCTAGACCACCTTTCTTCATGCTCACGGTAACTCCTACAGTGTCAGTTTCAGCCGTTACACAAGAGAGAACCCTGTTGTGAACACGACGAGCCATTCTAATTTTTATATTAAAGGAGCTAAACCGTAAATCTAGGAGTTAATGAACCTGAACTAGACCATCCTGTACCCAAAACATTCGGCAACCTATTAAAATGCATTGCCCTTAATTAGAGCTTTAATTTGATACCCATATTGCCCACAAAAAATCAAAATAAGTAAATTAAAAAAAAATGTTTATGAGAAACACTGGTAAAATTCAGAGACATGTTTCTGAACACGTTAAACGCAATGCAACTATGTTCTGAACAGAATATTTCCGAACGCGTTTCTAGAAATGCAGTGCATCTATGGAATGTACAAATAACAAAAATTCTAGTTTGATAGTTTGTTGCTGAATTGCAGCATTAAGCCCTTTCTAATGTTGGAAGTAGAAGCCGGCTGCACTTTCGGCCTACCTCTACCCTTGCCACTGACATGTTTTTGTTTCTGACCATGCTAACATTAGTACTTGAACCCCTAGTTTGGTCCCTAGGTCTACATCTTGTCGTGGATGCATTGGGGACTTGTGAGAGACTAAGAGCCTATGTTGTTGCATGGTGGCCCACAAGATCATGAGCCTTGCCTTGTCCCTAGGCCTGCCATCGGGTCGTTGACTACTTGCTTTAAAGAGGCCTCCATCGGGCTGGACATTTGTCTTTGCATTAGGGTCCACAAATCCAAGTTGTGTAGGGGACATCGGCTCATCATCCAAGCTTTTTCTTGGTGAAGCTACAGGCTCCTTTTGCACAACATGGATGATCAAGGACTACCAGTAACATGCTAAACACCAAGCATGCAATTTGTCGAGAAAAAATTGACACCATAACATGCAAAATAGAATATACCTGGTGTGGTGTTGTTATCGATATAGTCCTGGCTCTCTTATTGGATATTTGCATTTGTCGTAGCAAATCCTGGCACAGTTTGTGATAGATTCCACAATGGTCCATGATCTCCTCATTGACCTTTGTTGGGGGATTGGTGCTGCTATTGCATGATGGACCATTGTGTACTCATCGGGGACGAGGTTCACCTCCATGGGCTTGGAGACACTTTGCAATTGACCAAGAAGCCTCGAATTGGTTTTGCAAAACACCAATTGTTTACACTGCACCATATATGTGCTTTGTGTGAACAAGTGTCCACATACTCCAGTTCTCCCCACTTGCTTATGAAATAGTCCTATGAGCAGATGCGAATGGCAACTTGTCTCAACATAGGTGTGGTGCCCCTAAAGATGTTCGATTAGGTGATTGGGTGTACTTGTTGTCCCTCTCCAAAGTGCTAGCTACACGGAAAGGACCTTGTTGTCGCTTGAAGAGTGACCTCTCCTCTCTCTCTCTCTCTCAATGGTGTAGAAATGCCTTGGCTTTGGATCCACTTTCTCCATGTAGCGGTACCAATTGCATTGCAACCCTTGGTCTTGCTCTTGGTGGTTAGATACAAGGCCTGTGAGCTCATCCCCTCCATTTCGAGCGCTTGGGTCCAAGGGAGGTGACGTTGCATGCGTCGAATAAGACTGGTCAAAGTGACAGGGAATATAGTTGACAAGTGCATAGGCTCTATGACTTGCTAGGGTGGTAAGCCGCCACCCACGTGCCCTGGTACAAAGAGGGTGGAGTAGGTGTGCTGCTACATGGATAGATTGATGGAACTTGGTTTGTCAATGTAGCTATATGTCCCACAATTGCTCCATCCAAGAAAGTTTTAATAGAGGACAAGTGACAATGATGGCTAGCTAAATTTGAAAAGCACCCAAAATAGTTTGTTCAAATCAAGACCCTAAGCCAAAGTCAGAAATTGCATGGAAACAAATTAAGAAGCTTGTCCTTTGAGAGGATTGGCTATTGAATTACCTCCCCAATGTGGTCCATGAACTCGTAGACAAGGCTCATTGTTGTGTTGGTACCTCAAGAGGAGCTGGGACAACCAACTTAGTTTTCCCCATTCAACCACTTGCCCAACCAAACCAACCGATTTATCGACTTTTGTAAAAGTCGAGATAGCATCCATCAACACACAAAAAGGCCAAAATGCAAGCCAACATTGGCTCCACGAGACAAGCAACTTGGGAGACTAACCTGACGCAGACATTGAACACAAGCTCATAAAAGATTCAACTTGGAAGTTGGCACTACACCAACATGAGCTTTGCCTTGAACCAGCCAAGCAAGCTCACCGACACAACTGTTACACTAGAGCATAAGCTCTTCATATTGTTGAAAGCTGCATTGTAGAATGAATTTGCTCCCATCCTCAGGTTATCCTTATGACTCTTACCTATTCTAGTTCGAGGGCATGTGGCATCCATGCATGGCTGGCCAGGAGGCCACCTTGGACCCAACAATACCTGAACTGTTGAAAAACACCTGTTAGAGTCTATTGGTCACCAACCATGTGCACCGTCGCGCCCAGTAGTGAAACGATTGCCCACTTCGGTTGACTGCCGACTAACCCTAGCCCCAACCTGTATAGCCTAGCTAGCGGCTATATCAGTGGCACAACGGTTACGCATCACTACGCATACTTGTAGCGTGCACCTCTACACTATGTCAACCATTGTAATTTGTGATGCACCCTACATGACGGCCTGTTATTGCTTCCTTTCGGTTGTCTTCAGCCATCTTCACCATTGCTCTTCGTCTTTGCTTGGGGATTCCTCATCCTTCGCCCTTGGTAACTCCAAGTGTGTCTGTGGTCAGCCTATTGATGCTCTTGCTATCCACCTCCTCCGTTGTCCTTTTGGAAGTGAGCGCACAGCTACGCATGATGTTGTCAGAGATGCAGCGGCCGCTATTGCTAGAGATGGATTCCATGTTTTTAGAGAGCAGTCTCATGTCTTTCCTTCTGCCGCGTCCCACTCTTTGTGCAAGCGGGTTGACATTGTCCTCTCCTGGGATGGGCTTCGCACTTTGGCAGATGTTGCTGCTGATCCCACGCGTGGTGACCTACTACCTCGCTCTGCCTTCACAACAGGAGAAGCGGCAGGCGTGGCAGCACAAGAGAAGGGAAAAAACTACTCCGACAGACACCCTACTGATGCTTTCATTCCCCTGGCAATTGAGACATATGGCACCCCGACGCTTTGAGGAATTTCTTCGCATGTGTTCCAACCAAATAGAGATCTCATGTACTGTGCTACGACATGTGGCTTGGACATGGAAGGCCCCAAATGTTTTCAAATGGGGCTTGAGGGGGTGGGTTTGGCACCTCTTGAGTAGTTGAGGATTGCTTCGAAGGAGGATGTTGTTAGAAGATTACCATGAAGATTCTTCTAACAAATTCCAGCTATAATAATTGTACGAAAGATATCAGGAAGTGGAATCAAGGCCATTGGACTACAGCAGAGAGCGTCGACTAAGCACAGACAAGGGAGCTTCGGAATCCAAATCTATCGAGAGCGGCATCACCAATGAAGTTGACAAGTAGCGGACCGGCCAACGAGCAAAAACAAAGCCGAGCGCCTCATAACCATATTTAACGACGACGGGAATAAAAGCATGGTCGAGTCGGCAAACGTATTAGATCTACTGAAAACATAAAGTCAGACACCCATAGAAGGTGCACTATACTCGCAAGCCAAAGGCGCGAGAAGTAGAGGTAGACTACCTCTCAGTTGGGCCCAAAGTGAAAAGGGACCCAAGTAGTTAAAAATCAATTTGGTTTTAAAACTTTTTAAAGTCAAGTTCTTATGGCACATGGTTTTGGCCCTTGGGTTCACTAAAAACCCTAACTAACCCTAGGAATGTCTATATGAGGGCATGTAACACCATTTTTGTGTTTACCTTTTACGTTTGAAGAGAATAGAGATTGAGAGAGAGAGAGTATCTCCTCCCCTTCCTATCATTTGTGTGTTCAAGGCCCTCCTATTTTGCATGTATGTGATTGATATTTGTGGAAGATGAATGCTTGATCCTTGTTATTGTTCAATCATGCTATCACAATCACGAATCATCATTAGCACAAGCACTCACCTCAACTAGTTTCAAAACTAATCTACAACAAACAAAATAGGTGTTAGATCCATTACCTTGGAGTGATCATTAAGATCCGTAGGTAGATTTACTTACATTGTTCACCTCTCTTGAGAAGATCAACCTCTTGAGGAGCCAAGGCTGCCTAGATAAGCAAAAAGAAACCAAACCAAGAAAGAAGAAACCAAGAAACAAGAACACACAAAAACAGAAGAGGCAAAGAGATGAACAACACCCCCAAATCTAGGCTATTCCACTTCTCACTCCCATCATCTTGTTTACCCCCTCCCCATTGGATTGATACCTGTTGCTACACATGACACTCACCCGGATTTAGATCCATAAAGCCCCCTTTTTGCCCTCTAGATCCATATGATTAGGGAGGCATGGAATGATGGAAAGGGTCCAACGGATGCTCAAGAGCATTGTCTGCGGAAGGTGTTGCATCAGTGGAGGGTGTGGTGTGCGTGAGCCTCTCAAGTAGGCTAAGGGTGGGAGCTGTTGATATTTGTTGGAAAACGTTTTTGCCTTGGTGGTGTTGGGTATATGCCGCTAAGTGGTGCATCTACTAGTTGTGATGGCATGTCACCCCGCTGTTGCGAAATCTTTGGAAGGTGCTAATAATGTGGGAGCTTTGGAGGCTACTGCCAAGGGCCCTACCATCTTCAAATATCTCAATCATGTGCTGTCGATTGAGACCTAACATGTGTTAGACTCATGCCAATCCAACGGTGTCAAGGAGACAAGTCCTCAATTCGGTCAATTTGCCTGAGTACTCTTGGTCGTAATTGTGATAATGCCAATCGAATTGCCATGGTAAATGACCTCTTTGTCAATCAACTCTACCTCTTGCTCTCGCTATCTCTAGGGCCTAGGCATGGCAGCCAATGATCATGAACCCTTAACGACTTAGAAATTGCAAATTGCAAATGCCCCGCCTAAAATTTCTTAATGCAAATTGAAAGCGTAGTGAAAAATTGCTATGAACAAAGATCCCTAAACCTGAACCTCTAAAACCCTAGAAAAGAGCCTAATCCAAGCCATTGACCAAAGTACGCGACAATAGAAATGATACTAACAATGGACTTACGAATGAACAATGTTGGGGAGGTTTGGATTGATGCCTACTTCTCAAAAAATGCCCGTGTCCCCATCATGTCTTTTGATGAAACTACAAAAATCATAGAAACAGTAACATAAGTGCGTATGTTAAGTCGTCAGAGGTGAATTAGATACCTGACAATCACCCTTCTCCTTTCTCATGCATGATCGTAACAAAACATGTCACCATCAAGTTCGTTTGTAGATTAAATAGATTAAGAAAAAAAGTTTCATATGGATAAAATTTGTGCTGTGGAATAGTAGGTTCCGAACTTAAAAGGTTTAGAATAGATATCTATACTATGAACAACACCCACTCACATTCATAACTAGTTGTAGATCTCCTACGAAGAACTGTTGTAGAGCCTCCTACAAAGGGCTTAAAGAAAACCAATAAATTGTAAATCCCCTGTGTGTCACCACCTTTATCGAGTTTGAAGGCCCTCGAGGGAACCTATAAAGAAGCTACTCACTAGGATTAGGGCTAACCCTAACCTTATCCAAAGTTTGCAAGTTCTTATAAGGGCTCAGTTCGATGAGTTCCAAGGGAAAATCAAATGTCCTTAGAGGCTTGAACTTGATCAAGGGAAAATCAAATGTCCTAAGAGGCTTGGATTTGATCAATCAAGCCATTCATAAAATCATCGTTTTAGGGACCAACGAGGTCCAAATTATGTAGTACTACAAAACGTTTTTATATAAAAACTACTAAATCTCTTTTTTCTTACATATGATGGGGGTTGGTCCTTATTTGCAATTAAGAAAGGTTCGTAAATCTTAATTTTCAACGTGAAACCAAAAGTTATCCTTCAAATATAGATTTGAATGATATATAATCACATGAAGAAAAAATGTTTTTTGCTGTTTTTGTTCCTATATTATAATTTTAGTATGGATCCTTTACTTTTTACTTTCTTCTAAGCTGTACTATTGACATCATTGACTTTTTAGATTAAATTTGTGAATATTAATGTATAAGAATCTTATAAATTGTTCTATGAGATAGATATAAAAGTTCCAAGTACGAAATTCTTATCGACATTTAGGAGCTTATAAAATAAGATTTATGTATCTTGCATTTGGAATTATGCTTAGGTCTTAGTCTTCTAAGTTGCATGGATTGCAAGATGGTTATTCCTTACAGCTCTTGTATGTGACTAGCTTCGTGAGTTGGAGAGGGGCGTGGACATATTGGTTGCAACACCTGGTCGCCTTTCAGACTTGCTCGAAAGGGCAAGGATATCTTTATCAATGGTGAAATATCTTGCATTGGATGAAGCTGATCGTATGTTGGATATGGGATTTGAACCGCAGATTCGCAAAATTGTTGAACAAATGGATATGCCTCCTGTAGGTCAACGCCAAACAATGTTTTTTAGTGCAACATTTCCTAAGGAAATCCAGGTAGGTTTTAAAAGTCATTTTATGATTCATTTCAAGGAAGATGTGAACAATTGCTAGTGTTATAGCAAGTTGCTTAGTAATGTTGATTTTACCCTTGTGTCATCCACAACAATTTTTCCCACTAAAGTATGGTTTGTATCAACTTATCAAGTATTGCAGTAGTGCATGGTGTGTTATGAATTTAAGTGTTGGGTGCAAGAATCCATAAAACAAAGTTTAGAACGACTTTTTACAAGCCACTTGCTTGCTTATATTTGAATATTGCTCTAGTTGAGGTTTTGCTCTCCAATCGTAAAATTTTGCCATAATTCAAGCTTTTTCTTTTTGTTTTTTCTATCTTACTACGCCTCTTGCCACTGCTAGTCGTCATCGCATTTGCCCTTTAGATATCTATCTTGATGCATGTAGTCACACACGCATATAGCTATATGTTGTTATGGGAACTTTGGAAATGTTTCATAGCATTTGTTCCAAAATTCTTCCCTATAAGGGTGTTTTCACTAATATGTTACACACACACACACACACACACACACACACACACACACTCTCTCTCTCTCTCTCTCTAGATTGAGGCTCTGATACCAATTACTCGTCTCTCCAAGTTCGTGAAACTAAGAAGGCCGGTTTGTAGAATGAACCTCCCAACCGTAGACACCCCTTCTATGAGTCTTGCTACTTGCTATCCTTGTCACCTCATGCATGGCATTCATGCTACCTGTGACCTTATCACAATGGGTGATCAGTCCACTTGGCATGCATGCTACTTGTGACCCGTGAATTTTGAGTGACTCATAGGGTACCACCCCATGCCTCGCCAAAGACTTGTGACCCGCTTGGTCACTTCAGCCACTTGTTGGCTAGCATCTCGTCACTGACGATTGGCAAATTTTCCTGCATGTATTATCAAAAAATAGTTCAAACTTTTATGTGATTCTTTGGACTTAAATCAGAAGAATTGGACAAGTAAGTTCAAGCCAAGAATTGTGGTTTGGTTATGATGGAATCACAATTTTGTGAAACTATAGCATTTGGGAAGATACCTACTGGTAGGCAATGGGCATACTTTGTCAGACTCTGTATTTGATCCTTGATAGTCATTGTCTCTCAAGTATTAGGGCCGTAACACTGTCTTCTCCTTAAAAAGTTGGTTACGTCTTCACAAACACGGTTAGGAAACATCCTTTTGAGGTTACCAACTCTTTTCTAGGTTGAACCCTTCACTAATTTGTCCTTCCAGTTGACCATGTACTTACATGTTGAATTATAATGCGTATTTAACTCTTAATGGATGTCAAACTTAGTTATTGCAAGTCGAACAAATGGAATGGGAGCAATTTATTGAAATCTTTGCAACCCTCTTTTGTAACGTAACTAAGCTTAGTGCAAGTGGGCCCAAGTAGCTCAAGCTAAGAATGGCACCTCATACTTTTCCATGCGTGCACTTGAGGAGCTTTCCTCAAAGGTTGTTAGGGGCATGTAGGGCTTTGATCACGGTGCAAGCAACACCATTTGAGAGCACTCATCACATGAAATGAGCCATGAGATTTTTCATATTTTTTTCAAAGGTTCTACAAGTTCCTGGAACAACTTATCTTGTGTAAGAGGGTGCACTTTCTACCTGGAGATCACAATGAAGTGCCAAGTGGATGTTGTGCAATGGCTGGCAGTGCCACACAATGAGGCAAGATTAAAGACAGAAGTAGTTGGGTGTTCATCAAGTAGCAAGGACCCTAGTTGGGTTCAAAATCGTAGTTTTTGGAGCCTCTGAGTGTTTTCTAGGTTTGCTTTAAGATTTTAAGCATCCAAGTGAAAGTTTGTTGAGTGAGACTTGATGGTACAAACTACAAGGTTTGGAAGTTCAAGAGACAAAACATTCTCATGGACAAGGAATGTTGGGATAATGTCATAGGACAAGATGCTACTCTTGAGTCAAAGCTTAATTTGAAAGAATACATCAAGAGAGGGAGAAAATCACTTAGGTGGTCAACCTTTCTGTTAAGGGCAACATCATTTGTCACATTTGTAATGCTAAATGATTCTTAGGTTATGAGATTGTGGATCCAGGGTTTTGTATCTACAGAACATTTTACGCAATCTTAGAATGGACGTAAGTCAATCTATCAACGAGCACATTACTGAGGTCTAGTTGTTGAAGAGTAAGCCTATTTGACCTGTTTGGCTAAGCACTAACATTATTGTAAGTTGTACATTTATCAAGGGGCATGTTAAATGTAAATTACATGAGGCCCCCTGTGTGTAACTCAAGAAAGTTTGGCCAAGTAGCTCAATCACATGGATACTAGATATATTGTCCATGCATGTTCTTAAGGTGCTATCCTCATAGAGGACTAGAAGGACCCATGCCCTCCCCTCTCTCTAGCAATTCATTTTCTCTTCTAAGTTTTGGTGTTGTGAGGTGCTTAAGCAATTTCTCTTTTAGCTAATTTTCTCAAGCTTTGGCGGTTGATCTGGTATTAAAGTTACGATGCTCCATAGCTAGGTCTTGCATTTTATCACAAGGACCTTATGAGATGATTGGTGATGGCAGTGTTGTTTTCAGTCTTGAACAATGCTTTATTAATGTCTTTTCCATGCCAAAAGGCATATAAGACTGGTAAAAGTACATGTCAAGTATGTGGTAACAGTGGGAGTGTACGAAACGTGAGAGAGAGAGAGAGAGAGAGAGAGAGAGAGAGAGAGAGAGAGAGAGAGGAAGCCTAGCAGTGAGCTATTGTAACTTTTGTCATAGCATAATGATGTTGCCATTTTGATTCAAGATTTCATTGTACTTTGTACCTCCTAAATAAAATGTTCTCTCTTAATTGCTTGTCATTAGTGTTGAATGATAAGTAGTACTATAGGATTGTACTTCATTAAATCTTGTTATGTACTTGATAAATGAAGATGCATAATACTTAGTCAAGTAAGTGTGATTATGAATTGTTCCATTACTGGCATATTGTTTGTAAATCAGTGACTTGCAGATCTTGGACAGATTTAGCATGCTTTTTCCTCAGAATTTTTTGTTTATGCATGAATAAATAAGGTCACCCAATTTGTACCATGTAACTGACATAATTCTTATCTCAATAAACATGCAATAGTTTATAATTTCAAATGTTTATATCCAGTAAGTAATTGCCTTGCCAAGCACTATTGATAATGTGATACTCTGCATTTCACCAGTAACGATTCAATATCAAACCGAGTCTATGCAAAGTAGTACTAGTCATGCATTTCATCAATGCAAACATGAAACCATAGCACCAACAATGACATGCATATCTTTTATCTATGGGAAGCTATATACAACTGTCTTATTTAAATAGTCATTCAAAGGACCATCAGGCAATGCTCCTAAAAGCCAGTCGTTCAACTAATAACATGAATCATGCAAATGTAAAATCGATAAACATCTTTCGTGGCTAATCCCTTGCGAAGCACCATCTCTTTAAAATCATGTGCTCCTTTTCTTCCGTAGATACAGCTGTCCTTTTGATGTGAAGTCAAAGCCCTAATAAGTGAAAAGCTGATTAATGCAGAAACATGCAGCTTTTGAAAATGTTCTCAGTTGTCAATGAGAGCTCTGACTGTTTTCCATCCATGGGGATGTTGTTTTGTCACAGAGACTGGCTGCTGATTTCTTGTACAACTACATCTTTCTAGCAGTTGGAAGAGTTGGATCGAGCACAGATCTAATCAATCAAAAGGTTGAGTATGTCAATGATGCTGATAAGAGGAGCGTGCTTATGGATTTGATCCATGCTCAAAACTGCAAGAATTTCCACTCACAGGTTGTGTACAATAAGCTGCTGGTTTCAATCTTTCGTTTTGGGAGTTCAGGGAGACAGTACTGCTATGGGGTAAATCTGGAGCTAAAGGCTTTTTGTAACACGACTTTTCTTTGCAGCAACCTTTGACGCTTGTCTTTGTCGAAACTAAGCGAGGAGCTGATGCCTTGGAAGATTGGCTGTG
This sequence comes from Diphasiastrum complanatum, assembly GCA_029204225.1. Taxonomy (NCBI): domain Eukaryota; kingdom Viridiplantae; phylum Streptophyta; class Lycopodiopsida; order Lycopodiales; family Lycopodiaceae; genus Diphasiastrum; species Diphasiastrum complanatum. The sequence continues at coordinate 4,785,591 of CM055108.1, read as the reverse complement.
TCGTATGGGTTTTCCAGCAACAACTATCCATGGAGACAGGACCCAAACAGTTACTGTACATTTCCTTGTTTAGTCTTGGTCTCAGTGCTCATTACAAAAAAAAACATATTTAGTCAGTTCACTCTGCACTAAGGCTTTTTTAACTACATAGTTGTCTTCATTCTCTTGCATAGAGTTTCCCAGAAAATTCATTTTCCACCTCTTTTCTCATCCTTGTTTACAGCTTCTCATCTAGAGTGCAGATGTTATTGGGTACTATTATTCAAGGTAATGTTTTCTAGAAGTATGCACGTCGTGGTTCTTCAATATGTGGTGAAGTGGTTAGGATCTCCTCTCTTCTCCTTGAGGGCAGGAGTTCGACTCCAATCTGCCACATTGATGAGGCAATAGAAGAGAATTTTTTACGTCTTGGGGTGATTTTTTGATGATTGGAATGCTGATGTGATGTTTTATAAAGTGTCAACATCAGCACTTTCAACCATAAAATTTATAAATTGAGCTTTGCTGTGTTTTTGATAGACAAACACACTTCTCCTTGGTCATGTTCCATCATGATGGGAAACAATGGAAGTGTCTTGGGATTTTCCCAAAGGAAACACCTTTCCCCCACTTTGGAAATGTCATTTTGAAATGAGTTTTCCCCAGTTTTGAAATCTTGTTTTCGACAATATGAACTGCCAAGCAGACTTGTGGCTAATCTGGCAGGAGCAAACATTCTACCATGAGGGGAATTCTTACTAGGAAATGTCTTTCACAGCAACTCGGCATGTATAGGGGCCCCAGGTTTCTTCCCAAGGATCAATGAAGTGGCCAGAACTGGTTTGAATGTTTATCTTGACTGTCTTGGTTCAACTTGGTAGCTATATCTTATTTGCTTGTTTGAGTCATTACATGTTGGAATCAAGTTCTGCAATATGACAAACTGCTGTCCCCATAATGTGAGGACATGGCATTTCGCCATCTCCTCTTTCCTCGGGACTCAGCATTTTCATGGTCGGAAATATTTCTCAAAACTGTTCTTCCAAAATCAGAGATCATTAGATAAAATGGTTTCTTCATTCCAGGCACATATATCTGTGTCTGGTTCACAGTCTCAAATGTCTACTTATATCAGCACGATTCAACAACAAAGCTTCTAGTCAAATTGTTTTTCATGTTGTAAGTTGTAACCTCTTTTGTAACCTTTGGAGACTTTTGACATTCGTTGGAAATCATGCAAGTAGAATCGTATGCAAATCAGGGTTTCCAAATAAACACAAGTGTAACACGTGCTTGCTCTCTCTCTCTCTCTCTCTCTCTCTCTCTCTCTCTCTATAACATAGATGCAGCGGAGAGCGTTCCGCTGCATCCACGTTCCTGAACGTAAATTTTTTTTATATATATAAAGTTATAAACTTATACATACATATATATATATATATATATATATATATATATATAATTATTATATATATATCTTAGTTGCCCGTTCCGGAACGGAATGCGTTCCAGAACGCATTCCGTTCCGGAACTTGACCAAATTTAAAAAAAAAAAAAACGTTATTTTTTAACAAAGGAATTGAGATAAGGAACTTTATAGCTAATCTAGGATCAGCGAGAGCTTAAGAACGTGGCTCAGATAGCTATTCTAGGATCAACGGGAGCTGCAAGAATTTTGTTAAGTTCTGCGAGATTTTTTTGGCTATAAGCAGCTCTGTATCAGCAGTCAGACAAGATATGCATTATCGTCAAACAAGGCACGGACATCTAGATTGAGGGTGAGTTTTCAAATATAGCATTAGATTTCATGCATAACCGAGATACGGAATGCAACGAAGATTTAGAAAGACAAATAGCACAGTAGCAACAGAAAGCCATACTTAGAAAAAATACACACAAATGAGTATGACAGAGATGTGGAGGACGTGAAAGTAACCGATAGTTAGTAATTTCTTCAAATTCGTTTCTGCTTGAACTGTATGTTTTCCAGCATTTCTGATATCTAGCATCCCGCAATGTATCATCAAGCATCGCTCAATGTATTATCAAGAAGTATGAAGATCGTGGCCAGCAGCACCTGTTTTTTTATTTTGGAAAAAACGTTCCGACCCAGTATGTTCCGGAACGGAATGTTCTGACCCATTTTGCTCGGAACGGGCTTCTAAGATATATATATATATATATATATATATATATATCTAAGGAAGCGGATGGCGGACGTGGATGCGCGTCCGGACGCGTTCGATTTTTTTTTAAAATTTCTTTTAAAAAAAAATTAATGTTTTCTTTTTCGTCTGGACCCCGGACGCGTGCGTCCGAGGGCGTCCGGACCCGGACGCAGCTGTTTCTTTTTTTTTCAAAAAAAAAAAAAATAGACGCGTCCGACCCCGCGTCCGGGGGTCGGACGCGTCCGGGTCCGGACGCTAGACGCGGACGCGGACGACCCGGACCCTCATGTCTATTATATATATATATATAAAATATATATATAGATCATAGTGGCACGTGGTACCGCCATTATGGTGCCGCCCAAAAATCCTCGGTACCAGGGCGGCACCATTTTTTAATTTGTTTTTTAAATTTTTTTTTTCATTTTTTTAAAATTTTAAAATTTAGTGGGCAATATGGGTATCAGTTTGAAGCTCTTGACGAGAGCAGTGCATTTATGCAGGTTGCTGGTGCTTTCAGCTACAAAATGTGTTAGACAACTAAATAATGCACCTCTCAGTTTAGTAGTCACTAGTTAACCGTGAGCTTAGATCTGTAAGGCCCCCGTTATGAGGAGAAGCCATTACTTAGCACGGTTGTTAGTATAGGGTCTACTGTGAGACCATGATGGTTATGAGATGGCTAGATTACAATTTCTATATAGCAGCAAGTCTTGGGGGGTTCGGGTCTATAGAGCAGGTTTCATGACTTGCTTTCTCTAGGTACCTGCAGTTTCCTTGCAGCTAAATGGACTCTTTAACCACGTTGGGATCTATTTGCCGTGGCTGCAAAATTATGCAGAATGGTGGCAGTAGTGTAAGCCTTGGAGTCAATCGCATGATATCCGGTTCATTATGTTTCCTACATGTCCTGACTGTTGCTCGTTGCTTCTAATCAGAGATTCATTGTGCATTATCTGAAAAATTGCATGTGATTGCATACATGTTGTCTCATAGCATTCTACTGCATCCATTTTTCTGTTAAAAGTTTCAAGAACTCACAGGCAGTTAATATGTCTCAGCTCTTAAACATTTTTTTATTCATATGTATCAGCTAATATCAAGCTGTAGACTTTTTCTTTTTACTGGATGACTGGTGTAGCCTCATGTGAGATGTTGAATCACTGCTCTATGGCTAATGACTGATGTATCACAGTGATTATTGCAGGAACGTGAACATGCATTACGGTCTTTCAAGACTGGTATGACACCCATCTTGGTGGCGACGGATGTAGCTGCCCGTGGACTTGATATTCCTCATGTGGCGCATGTTGTGAATTTTGATCTTCCAAATGACATTGATGGTTATGTTCATCGCATCGGGCGTACTGGTCGTGCAGGGAAGACGGGTCTTGCAACGGCCTTTTTCACTGATAAGGACATGTTCCTAGCAAAGTCCTTGGTGGAGCTTATGCAGGAATCAAACCAGGAGGTTCCAGATTGGCTATTGACATATGCTACAAGAGTTAGCTATGAAGGACGAGGCAGAAGTGGCCGTTCTGGGAGTGGTCCTAGATTTGGTGGAAGAGATTACCGTAAAGAAGGCAATAAAGGTGGTGATAATCGCTCGCGAGGTGGACATGGGGACTATGGAGGCTTTGATGATTACGGTAGGGGACATGGAGGCTCTGGTAATTATGGTGGGGGGTATGGAGGCTCTGGTGGTTATACTGGGGGTTATGGAGGCTCTGGTGGTTTTACCGGGGGTTATGGAGGCTCTGGGGATTATACTGGGGGTTATGGAGGCTCTGATGGGGGGGACTATGGAGGCTCTGGTGGTAATAGTGGAGGTTATGGAAGCTCTAATGGTTGTGGTATAACGTCGAATCCGTGGGTTTGAGATGTTCTACTATTAAGTGAACCAAACTTCTAGACTGAGTTTTCAACTCTCTCTGGTTAGATTTAAGTTTCCACCTTGAATCTGATCAAGCTTTAGGTTGAAAGCATGTGGAGTTTGTTCCTACCAGTTCTTAGAACAATTTTGGGTGAGGCTTTTGGATGCTCGGAAATGTAAATTTAGCAGAAAAGAACTCGAAAACAAATTTTGGCTCATACTAGTTGTACTATAGATTTCTGACGTTAATTGAGCCACAGATTTGTGTTATCTTCTGTCAACTGGTGCTTTCCATATGGCTGAACCAAACATACTTCAGTCCTTTATGACCATGGGACATACCATTTTTGGCTTAAGTATAGAGTCAGCTTCCTTCAAGTAGGATGACGGGCCTCCTTTCCTTGAAGCAAATGTCGCAGGCTAGTGCTATGTTGCACTTGATTATTACCCTCCGCCTGCAAAGTTTTGTACTCATTTTGATCTTCCAACTCATAATCTACATGTTTTATAGTTCTATACCTCTTGCTTGTGCTTGTGGGATTGTAGTGCCAAAAGCGCACGTTAAAAATTTGTAGAATGACAATATTATATCATTTTCTGCCTCTATGGTAAACTTGTGAATTTATTCGACTTTGGTATCTATCTGAGATCAGTATGATCCACTTTTGAACGCTTCAGCCTTCCATCCCAGTTTGCAATTTTGTACAGCGTGGCCAAATTATGAGGACCTTCATTGCAAAAGGACTCCAACTAGATTCACTGGGGCATGTGAATTAACCTTAGTTATTGATATTTGACTGGAGAATTTTTAGTTATTTGAGATCATTATTCTGCCTCTCGCTTGATATATATTTCTAGTTGATAAACCGTAGCTGAGGTTACTACTTTGCAAATGTGTCTAATTATCTGTGACAAGTTTTTAACTAGAAATAGTTGGAGCATAAATTTTGCATCTTGAGTAGCATTGGTGTTAGTACAAATGAGTTGTTGCTTGGTTATGCACTGTTATGTTGTGGAAATAAAATAGTTTGAAAGCTTTAAGTTTTCAATTAAATCCTTATCGGGTGCTTTGAATGCTGGTGTCTGGGATTCAGGCGATGTTACTCCAAACATCTTCCAGAACTTTATGGGAAGGTGGGCCTTTCTGTTTTGAGTCTACTTTCATTACTGCCACATTTTGAAAGAAAAATGGTTACTAAACGTTTTAAGATATTACAGAGTGGTTCAACAATAGAGGAGCCAGAGACTTTCAATACGTGATCCTCTTAAGAATAGTGCTAGATTAGGCTAATAAATCAAAATCTTTCGAGCATGATGTTTCATTATCTTAGGTTACATAAAAGCTCTACATGAAGGTTTTGTAAAATTCGTGGATGATGCGTAAGTAATTTTTCAATATCAATTGGAGTTTGAAGGTAAAGAAGCACTTTGTAGAAGTATCTATAGTATTGTCCGTTTTTTAATGCGATGGCAAAAATCATGAGAATTAGTACTCTTTTGATATTTGCAAAGCCACTCCAAACATTTGTATGTTGTCAAACTGTGACATCCCCTATGGTATTCAAGGTGGTATTGAAGAATCAGACCGGAGTCTTAATTTGCATTCAATAAAGAGGGACAAAGTCAAGAAGACATCAAGTATGTGGTACATTATTGATGCTACTAGTAGATATTTTTCAACATAGAAATTTTTCATGCTAAAGTATCTTTTATAACCGGCTCTTGGAAAATTTTATCAAGGTCTAGTGTAGGATAAACTTGTGCATCAAGCTATCCAAATGGCTAAGCTTGATGCCACGGGTCCGAATACCCAAAACCCTCTTGGAGAATGACAAGCATTGTTTTTTGATTCTCCTTTGGCCGTGTTATATATGGTTTACATTGAGAGCTCACAACTTTATGCAAAGGAACACGTGGGCTTTATTTGTACAATGCTCTTTATGCTTTACAGTCTCCTCTTCTTCTCCCATCACGACACTCGCCATCACCTAATCCTCATCCCTTGCTGTCACCCTTCTCTCCATCTCTTCTTCAATTCACCCCATCTCTATCACTGCCACCTCAACCCTTAGGACCATCGCCACCAGTGTTATTCCAACATTATCACCATCTCTCTAATCGTACCATTTCCACTTCCAATTACAACCCAAGCCCTCTCGGCTAGTTGGGATGCTTAGCCACTTGGTTGCTGGATTGCCTTAATCGTGGCACACTATAATGCCATTGTCCAAGATCCCTCCATTCGCCATCCCTGTACAGTTTCAGATTTTCATTGATCATATCCAGCACCACCATAGACTATCAACAACTCCAACTCACTTTCTCCCAGTTCAACCTCCAAATTGGCGAAGATCACACCTTCGACCAGGACATCCAGTACGTTGCATAGGCCAAAACCATCCCTGCCACCCTCCAACGTGATCCCACCATGCCCGAGTTTGAATACACGCCACCACCTCGTACCATCACACCACCTTGCACCACTTCGCCACCCGCCACTGCATCTTTTTCAAAACCGACATTCCTTGCACTTCCACTATTTCGTAGCGTGATGACGACACTCGAGGTGGCCCTTCTATCATTTGATGAACTATTTTGATTTGATGAGATTTTTGCATCTCAAAGTTCGTGCTATCACTTTAATATTATAAAATTTCACTATAAATACAGTGGCATATGCCTCCATGCTAATACCTGAAAGATCACATGTTCCTTGGATTAACGTCAGTGGATAACCTTATCAACTGCGCTCATCAAGCCCTCGGTGACCATGGACTTCATTCGAGAATATTGATTATTGTCTAGTAAAGACTTTGTCGACTTGGTTGTCAATACCGAACTCAAAGATTTTTCGATCATGTCATTGTACTTCAGATGCTCATTTTCAACCAATGTTGATTTGCAAAGGATGATGAAAAATTAACAAACCCAAAAATTCACATAATAATTGTCACTAGATGAAGTACACTTACCAATTTGCTTGAGAAGTTCATTTGTCACATTCATCTTGATCACATAAAGAGCTTTCTTTGCCCTCCTATCACACCTCACTTGCTCTTGAGGTGTCAAAGGTCTCTTCTCTACACCTACAACAATATCCATCAACTCATTCATCTCTAGCAAAGACTCCATCCTCACTTTCCAAGTTGATTGAGGTAAACCTATCATTGCTCTCCAACATGAAGCCACTTGAGGTTGCCGTGTTGCAATGATTGATCTTCTTCTTTGAACCTGGTCCAATGCACGTATCACTCTCTTGAAAATCAACAAATGATGACAAGAAGAAATCACAAAGATTTGGAAACAATCTAGCCTCTCTTTTTCTCTATAGCATGTTTTTCATTGTTTTTGGATCTTGAGATCTTGACCCCAAGTTAGGGTGGATTCAATGACCTATTAGGTTAGATGTTAGGGTTAGGGTATGATAAGTCAGATATGCCCTAAAATGCTCAGATCCAAGCTTGAACTGTATAAAGATGTGATGGGATCTCCATCAAAGTATAAAAAAAAATCGAGTTTTTCCAGTTCCATCAACATTGTCTTTGAGTGGCGAGTTGTAGCATTTTCTTTGAGTGTTCTTGTGCAAAGGTTTCATCAAATCTATGTGCCTAAAGTGGAGCTAAATGCCAAGATAAGCTAGTTTTTATAACTAGTCTTGATTCTAGCTTCTATTTTTGATCTAGATCATTCATTGGTGCATTCTGCATGACTTTTAGGATTGATTGGGATTAAAATTTATATAAAAGTTTGTCATGATATCAAAGCCTAATCAAAAGTGAGATTTTGATTTGATTTTTTTAAGCTTAGATCCTAGATTTGAGTAGTATTGGCTTTGTCCTTGTTAGTAGTTGCTAATCTAGAAAGGTTTGTGAAGCATGTGCTTTGGCTAAAGCACATAGGTTGCCTTTCCCTATCTCTACTCACCCTCTTAAGTTGTTCCATTTGGATGTTCATTTTGCAAGCACAAGGAGCAATGGTAGAGCCACAATGTTTGTAAGCTTTAATAATGAATCCTCTAAGAATTGTATTGGAAAGTATATAGTTGAGATCAAGGAGGAGCTAGATCAAGAGGAGCAGCAAAATCCGAGAGCTTCAACTATTCCAAGGAGAGCCACAAGAGCAAAGATGGAGCTATCAATGCTCATTTTGTGGACAAGGAAAGGCAAGTTGGAGATGGGGGTACATTTTGTACTTGATTTGCTAAGTTTTGTAATGAAGTCACTTTGAATTCTGAAGTATGGAATAAAAGGTGGTTGTCATATCTACTTACTCTTAAATGTGCTAGAAGTAAGCATGATATTTTCATTCATAAGTTGAAAGATTTTGACTTCATTTTCAAAGAGGCATATAATGAACCTTGTATGAGAATAAGTGAATCATTCTTTAAGGACACTTATAGCCATACAAGAGTATTTGGCCTCATTAGTTTCAAGCTCAACAAGTATGTAATGCAAATTGCTAGTGGTAAGCAATTGACATAAATGATATTGGTTATTGTTTTGTTGACTTGAAAGACTATCATGTTGAGAAGGACAACACTCAGGTTTTGAGACTTGAAAACAAAGTTCTTGAAGTCTTGAAGAAGATCATGGTTTGGATCCATGTTTTCATCATCAACACCAAGAGGGAGTGAGCATGATGAAGGAAAAAGACATCAAGGAGGAACCCGAGAAGGAGCACTTGTCTCAAGGCAAAAGAAATCTAAATCTACATCAATATGAAGGTTTGGGTAAAGAGAAAGGAGCAGCAAGGAACTTTATCCATATCTCCCTTTACTCATCTTACTTTGTGTTTGATAAAAAACATGTAATGTATTTGACAATGTCCTTTGATGATGCTAGTATGAACATTGTTTTTCATCCTATATCTTATGATGATGAAATAGTGATCATTAGTACTTTGATTGGAGTTTCAAGGATGTATTCAAAGGCCTCATCTTTTGATCCATTCACTCTTGAATTTCCAAGGAATGAAGCCTTCATTGGAAGGATGCCAAGTTGGAGTTCATTGTTTTGGTGGATAAAGTCAAGATGGTGATATCTCGGTTGTATGTGCTTCATACAAAAGTTGGAATTTATGAAAGCTGCTATTTTTCATGTTTATTTTGAGGAGGAGACTCACATTTTGCAGCCCAAGGTCATCATTCAACAACCTACCAAAGACAAAGCTTGGATCTTTAAGACAACTCTCACTACATTTGACAACTTGGAGCTCAAATTATGTTCTTATTGCAATGAGTGATCATACTCAATACATACATCAAGAACCTCTTAATTATGTTGTTTTATGCATATAATTATTATTGATCCAGGATAGTCTCATCAAGCTAAATTGTGAGGAGTGTGGAAATTTCACAATTCTAGCTTGACCAATTTTGGTCACATGCATTGTAATTGGCAAGATGGCCATGTAAATAGATGCCACACGTGCCAAATAGCATAGGATGCTTTCCCAAAACTTCATTCCTCATATTACATTGTGATAGCATTTTTGAAATGAGGCCAAAGAGTGTTTAGATAGGCTAGAGAAATTCTAGGAGCTAAAAATAGCATGTTTTTCATTGTTTTTGGATCTTGAGATCTTGACCCAAGTTAGGGTGGATCCAATGATCTATTAGGTTAGATTTTAGGGTTAGGGTATGATAATTTCAAAGAGATGCTCTAAAATGCTCATATCCAAGCTTGAAATGTATAAAGATGTAATGGGATCTCCATCAAAATATGAAGAAAAATCGAGTTTTTCCACTTCCATCAACATTGTCTTTGAGTGACGGGTTGTAGCATTAATCTTTGAGTGTTCTTGTGCATTTATGGCATTGATTGGAAGGTACTAAAGTATTTTATAGGTCAGGGAAGCTTTCTATACTTTTACTTCAAAGCTTTCATCAAATCTATGTGCCTAAAGTGGAGCTAACTGCCAAGATAAGCTAGTTTCCATAACTAGTCTTGATTCTAGCTTCCAGTTTTGATCTAGATCATTCATTGGTGCATTCTCCATCACTTTTAGGATTGATTGGGATTCATTTTGCTGTAAAATTTTGTCAGATTTATTGATTCACCATTGGAAACTAGCCAAAAGGGTGTTTAGATACATTTCTAGCACACTCGACTTTGGCATACTATATAGGGGTGATCACATTGATTTGTTTGGTTTTTTAGATTTAGAATTTGCTGGACAAGTGGATAGAAGGTTAATAAGTGATTATGCAATATTCATCATATCTTCATGTATTTCCAAGTTCTAGAATGGAAGATGCATGATTTCTAGCTTGTAGATGAATCTAGACGTGCATCCAAATTTAGCCAAAGATCTAATGATCCATTAAGCATGTTTGGATATTATTTTTTCACATGGTATTAGAGCAGGTTGCAAGCTAAAGTTGGTGGATTTGACAAATCTAGAGGTAGATTTGAGGGCGCCATCAATTCTATGTGGAGTTGGAATGGTTTCTATCTCAAATCAAGCATTTTCAAGTGTAGAAAGTGGATCTTTGTGATCCTAAGTTCATTTTAGGTCAAAACACTTGGAGTAGGCTGATTTTTTAATCCACTTACTAGAATTTGGAGACAAAAATTGCTCATGATTGTGGATGTTGCATTCAATTAGAAGATGTATAAAGATTTTAGCTTTTGCATATAGATTTTGATTTGTTCAATATTTTGCATTTTTGTGGTTCAAGTGTATTTGAGTTCAAAGGTTCATTATATCATAAGTAGATCAAGTGTGATCAAGATATTATGTGCTAGATTTGCTAGTTACATGGTGCTCCATTGGAGTTTCTATCTTTTTGCACCTATCCATATTAAACTTTTTGAGAATTGAGGTAGAATATTTTGATTGACAAATGAAACTAAAATTATGATCTCTTACTACTTCTATACCCAAAATATAGTGCAAGGCTTCTATATCTTGCATTTTGAACTCCTTACACAATGCCATCTTGTTCTCATTGATTAGAACTACATTGTTTCCACAAAATATGATATCATCTACATACAATAAGAGTTTAAGTACATCGCAATCGTGAAAATTAAAGTACAAAGAAGGATCTAAATCACTTAGTTTAAATCCAAGTGATTTAGATCCTTCTTTGTACTTTAATTTAGCCAAGCATGCCATAATGAATGTAGCCGAGCATGCCATGATATTGGTGCTTGTTTCAAACCATACGAGCTCTTCTTGAGTAGGCACACTTTGTTTTCAAGTCCATGTTGAATGAAGCCCTTGGGTTGCTCCATGTATATCCCCTCCTTAAGATAGCCACACTTTGAAAAAGCATCCAATTGAAATGTGAAGATAGAGCAATCAAGATCCTAATTGTTGTCATCTTGGCCACGAGTGCGAAGGTCTTTTCATAATCAAAACCTTTGATTTGTGCATAGCCTTTTGCACATAGCCGAGCCTTGAGCTTTTGTTATTTGATCCATCTTGATTGTATTTGGCTCTAAAAACCCATTTACGACCAATTGCTTTCTTGTTAAATGGTAGATCTACTAATTTTTAAGTGTGATTTTCAATCAATGCATTGTACTCTATGATCACAGCTTCATACCAATCTTCTGAATCTAATGCTTCTTGAACACAAGTAAAGAGATCATTAGAGATGTTGCCAACTTCGGATTGCCTTCCTTTATCAAGATAGGTGAGCTTCAAAGGCTCGGATTAATATCTATGTTGACTTTAGGGGTTTGATTAAGTTTTTCCATCAAGCATGTATGTGTAGGAAGTTGATTAGGCCAATTTTGGCTTTAGAGGCAAATTATTCAAGTACACATGTATTTCCATCATTAGGCCAAAAGTCAATTATGATGTAGCTCGAGCTAGTTAGGCTCACTATAATATATATATGCTAGTTTATACACACACACACACACACACACACACACACACACACACACATGTATATGTATATACATATACATTTGTATATATATATGTATATACATATACATGTATATATATATGTATATATATATATATATATATATATATATATATATATATATATATATATATATATATATATATATATATATATATACATATAGACATGTATATATATACATATTGTCATGTGCCAAATCCCAAACTAATAGCAATAGCAATGAAGTAAAGGTAGAAGCAAGAAGATAACAAGACATTCATGATAGCATAGCAATATAAAGCTAGAAACAATGAGATCACAATGGAATTGCATTAGCAATGAGAGAAAGAGTACAATCAATGGAAATGGAGCATTGATTCATGTGGATAGGGCACATGAAACCTAGCAATCGAGATCCCTATGGCTTGCATTCACAAGGAAGCTAGAAGCTCTCACTTGCAAATGAGCCAAAAGATTCAACAATTGTTGTCTCTTGCCTAGTTATAGACAATGCTCTTACTTAACTAAACATAACTATCTTGAAGGATAGTTAACCCTTGTTAAGCATTATTTAGCCTACATTGGGCCCTTAGTGGCCTATTATCCTTATTAATTACTTTGAAGGGCCTAAAGAGGGAACCGCTTGTTCTTAAGGCTAATAGCTCCTTTTGGGCCTATAAAGCTTACAATGGATACTCTGATGCATTGATAAGACATGACACTCCCCTTAAACATTTTTTTCCTCAAAAATGAAGGCATCTGCCTAGTAGCTCTAGAGATACATTTCAAATTGTATCAATGGATGTACTAAAAGTACATGACACTCCCCTTAAACATTTTTTTCCTCAAAAATGAAGGCATCTGCCTAGTAGCTCTAGAGATACATTTCAAATTGTATCGATGGAGAATGTTGTTTCCAATAGCTTCATGGTAATAGCCGTGGCCACTTTTGAATAAAGGAGCTGTTGACCCAAGAATTGTCCTCATCGGGAAGATTCTTCCAATGAATTAGATATTCCTTGATTAACTTCCCATTTCGCAATACCTTGTCCCGATATCCAACGATTTTGGTTGGTTCCAAAACCATATGACCCTCATGATCCAACGGTGGTAGAGTAGCAGTTGCAGATAAGTGTTCTCCCAAACTCCTTTTTAGAAGAGATACATAGAACACACGATGCATACGGGTTGTTGATGGTAGATCCACATAATTCAACTCCCCAAGCTTCTTCACAATTTTGAAGGGTCCATAAAATCTGAGAGCCAACTTTTCGCTTTGAGTTTTCTTCAGCTTAGTGTATCTATAAAGTTTTAACCCTAAATATACATAATCCCTTTCAGTAAAATCATGAAAAGCTCATTTTTGGTCAGCATATTGCTTCATTCGTATTTGAGCTGCTTTAATGTGCTCTTGATTGGCTCTCAAAATATCATTCATGTGCTGAACCTGGTCCACAACTGCCGGAACTACAACCTCTGACAAATCCGCACTAATGGGTTGTAATGGTTCATGGCCATATTAAATGCAAAGCAAGGCGACATGTGGAGTGCTATTATAACAAAATTCGGCGAGATACAACCAATCGACCCACTTTGTCTGATGATCCGAAACAAAATGTTGCAAATAACACTTCAACCATCGGTTAACCCTTTCTGTTTGCCCATCAGTTTCTGGATGAAATGATGGACTTAAGCACAATTTAGTGCCCAACTTGTCCATTAAGACCCTCCCAAAAGTGGAGATAAATCTACTATCTCTGTCACTCACTATCTCCTTTGGTATTCCGTGTAACTTGAAGACATTCTTCAAGAATATTTGTGCTACTTGGGCTACACTATCAGTAGTTTTATAAGGTAGGAAATGTGCATATTTTGTAAGCCGATCCACCATCACATAGATACCATCATATCCCCCAGTTGTTGTTGGCAAGGAAGGTATAAAATCCATGCTAATACTCGTCCAACGCTGCGTGGGAATGGATAGCGGATGCAATAAGCCTGGTTGCTTAACATGTTCCACCTCATTCACTTGACAAGGAATACATTCCTGCACGTACATGTATATAGCTTTTATCATACTAGCCCATTTGAATAGCTTGCGGATGGTTTGATATGTCTTCAAAATTTCACTATGCCCAACACTTGGAGATGAGTGTAGCTCATATAACACTTGCGGAATGAACTTAGGTTTAAGAGCAAGCACAACTCTAGAATTGTCATACAACAGTATTTGTCCTTGTTTCCTATAACGGGGATGAACAACTGAGTTGGAAACTTGAGTTTCCTCCCAAATCTCTTTCAAGTCTGGATCCTCCATATATTCCGCCTGAATGTCTTTTATCCAATCTGCACTCAATGCAGTTATTGCGGAGATTGTGTCGAATATCAAATTTGACCACAACATTCTGTGCTCTTCCGTTAGAGGATGATTCAAAATTTCGTTTTGATGTTCCGCCAAGTATGCCACATATTTCTCTGTAGATTCCGAAGATGCATTCATCTGCAAAGACCATATTCTCGATAATGCATCTGCAACCACATTGTCCTTTCCTTTTAGATATTCAATGTTAAAATCATAAGATTGAACCTGTGATAACCATCTCTTCTGCTTATCATTCAATTGCTTTTGGATCAAGAAATATTTCAGACTATGATGGTCACTTTCAATCAAGAATTTAGAACCATATAAATAGTGTCGCCATTTCTTAAGAGCATGCACAATTGCCAGCATCTCCTTATCTATCAGTTCCAAGTTTGACTGGGTATTCAATATGAGTCTGTAATACCTGTTTTCCCTTGTCCATGTCAATTTTTCGTACATCCTGAGAAGATGTTACATTTTGTGATGGAGATGGTAGTCGGAACGATGTAGATGGCTCATTAGATCTTTGATCAGCTCCCGCTAGTTTGTCTTGCTTACCAGCTAGGCTATCAAACAATTTGTCCCATTTTGCCTCATCAGCAAGTCGATTTCTTTCCATTGCTTGCAGCATTGTATCTATCAGATCTTGTGTAACCTGCATTTTACTTAGTATGTTTTCTTGTTGGCATGTGCCTTACCTCTGCCACGTGATGCATCTGTGACCCCTGCCCGTGGCGTGTGCCCTGCACCTGTATGGTTTGCTTCATCCCTCTTTGAATAGGCAAACACAACCGGAATGGGCTCATCCTCATCATGCTCATCCTTTGACACTGGCTCGTCTGCCTCATACAAAGGAGGCTCTCTATGCTCAAGCCCAAGCTCTCTCTCTCTCTCTCTCTCTCTCTCTCTCTCATCTCAACAACCTCCCTCTCTCTCTCTCTCTCTCTCTCTCTCTCTCTCTCTCTCTCTCTCTCTCTCTCTCTCTCTCTCTCTCTCTCTCTCTCTCTCTCTCTCTCTCTCTCTCTCTCTGCCATCAACTGTGTGCCCAAGTCATCTGCATGCATGGGATGGACGATCTCCGTAGGCAAGTCAACCTGGCGCTCCAAATCAGATATCTTCGTCTGCAAGGTCAAAATATTGCATGTCAGGACAACAACTTGATCAAAAATGGCAACCTACATTTTAGTGAGACACAAACCAACATGCTATGGGAGAATAGCCCATCACCTGCAATGCGCTCGTAATGGTCGGCAGTCTCTTGGCGAGACCTGCGTTGGTGCTACAGAACACCAACCGTTACAGAACACCAACCGCTCTAGCTGACTCATTGACAGCCTGTTTCTTCTCCTTGTGTAAACCAGAGCCCATGTGCTCCAGTTACGCTCACACACAGAGGCAGCGCAATCCTGTGGTACGTGCAATGAAATGGTTTAGCACAAGTGCACGGGTGGAACATCAACGAAATACAGCAAGGGAGGATGAGATGAGATACATACATGTGAAAGGACATGCAGTGCAAGATGCTGCATGGAGGGATAGGTGCTACCGAACATGGTCTACCAAGTAATGGGAGCTGCCTCCTCTCTGGATCCTGAGCAGCCGGGTGACCGAACGTGCCCATGCCGAAACGAAATGCAGCTAACTCCTCCATGAGTCTGATAGGATCCAAGCCAATGTGTGGACCCACCCTGTAGATGTACTCAAGCCAATCCGCCTCGAGCTCCCTATCTGATATCTGTGTCAGAGAGAGGAAGAGGGGATGCAAGATGTGTGCAACGCTGTGGATACTCCTGTGAAAGTAGTTCCACCGCGTCTTCCAAATGAACCTCAGATCCGTCATCCTGCACGCAGACGAAACAAATTTTCAAAAAAACTTAACATCGACAAAAAAACAAACTAGCAGACACTGGAAAGATAAAGAAAAATTTCGCTTACCTCTTTGGCTGCAAGATGGGCAGTTGTAGGAACTGTCCGATCCGGTCCATGAGCTCATACACCAGTCCAAGTGTGGACCCCTCGCTGTCAGCCATGTGGAGCACAATGTAGAGTGGTCGAAGCAATCCTGACAATGTCTGTGCATCCCTTCAAAACTGGTCTCCCCTCACCGTGGAAGAAAATTGCTCCCCATCCTTCGTGTGCTGAAACGTACTAGCACACCAAAGATCACTGACAACCAGCTGTAGAAGCTGGGCCCTGCACTTGATCAGACGGTCGATGACCACCTCCAGGTCGAATGCAAAGCATGTGGGGGCTGGCTTACGGAGGTCCAAATGGCTGAACACTCGGAACATGGCAAGAACACGCCTCTTCCGGGTGACAAAAGTCACCAGGAAGAGGGCCTCGTGGACGACGACTCTAACCCAGGGAAGTGCACCTATGTCCCCCATCAAAAGGTCTATGCGTGCGCCGCACAGGGGGTATGGACGATGTGAGGGAACTCGGCCTCTAGCAGGACACCCATCTGAACACAGTTGGTGGCATTGTTCGTCACCACCGTAACGACATGCTGGGGGCCTATGGACAGGATGGAAGACCTAATGACGTCGTACATGAAATCTGCAGATATGACTCTCCCCCATCTACTGCAATCCACGGCTCTCAAAAACTGTGTACCCATGCAGCTGGAGACCAAGATGTTGAGGATCGGCCTCCTCCTGACATCAGTCCAGCCATCGGACATGATGCTGCATCCATATGTGGCCCAGTGGCGGCGTAGAGGCTCCATCTCTCTAGACAAGGACTTGACCCTATCTCTCAACATGTGTGTACGGACAACCTCTGAACCAGAGACTCTCCAGCTAGGGCTGACAGACTGTGCAAGGCGGAATGCCCTTCTGAAGGGCTCAAAATTGGTGATGGCAAAAGGTAGGTTCAGCTCGTAAATCAAACTGGCCACGACCTGTGTGGCATCTCTGTCCATGTGCAGCTGATGCGCGCCGCGAATGGTTTGCTGCACAAGGGCTCTACCTGGTGGGCGACGGGTGGTGGACCTCCAGCATAGTGCACCAACCGTGACAGGAATGGACGATGACGTGACAGGCTGGGCACTAGTGGATGCATCGGCTATAGACGTGGAATGGGGAGAGTGAGATGCACTAGCAGGGATGGGTGTAGCAGCATAAGTGGGGTGCACTGGTGGAGGGGCAAGATCTGGCATGGGATACGAAAATTGCTGGCTAGGGAGATCATCCGGATGGGAAGGGAAAGAAGAAGAGATCTCATCCACATCCTCGAAGGCCTCATCAGTAGCATCCTGGGCCTGCTCTGGTGGCAGAGAATCCATGAGAAAATCATAAATTGGGGGCGTGCGTGCAACATGACGTGGTGGTGGAACCGTAGTGGCAATTGGCGGACGTGATGGGACGGGATCCACCTGAATGGGAGCAGATGGGGGTGCGTGGCGGAACTGTCTGAGGGGGATGAGGGGCAATGAGACGGGATGAGGATGGACTCCCTCTCCTCGTGTGTGCCAGCCAAGCAGGCAGCAACTCTGGGTCAGCCACATAAGGAGCGGTGCAAAATCGGAGAACGCCCTCCGAAATGGTGTTCTCCCCCGCCATGAGCCGTGGCCCGTAGGTGTCCAGTAGTCGATGCCTGTCAGGGACGGTCATGCTGCCACAAGGGACAACATTTAAGGTGGCACCAATTTTGGCGCATGCACTGAGCAAGTGGCCTTTAAGGCGAGTGAGGGACGCAGCAAATTCAATGAGGCAGTATCGGCAACGCTCGATCTTCTGACCGGTCTTGTTGCTCTTGTCGGTAACCCGCCTAACAATGTCTACCTCGTCCCACAGACCGGAAAGGTCGAATTGCACCATTGCGATGGAGAAAACTAGGGAAAAAATGCAGATGAAGCTAAAGCTGGAAGGATGGATTGTTGGAAAAAAAATAGTAGGGTTCACTGTTGGAGAGACGCTGAGAATGGGCGAAGGCAGGGCGAAGCAAGTCAGATGCAAGGCAGGGCGTTGCGTGGGCGAAGGGCGACGCAAGAAATCGAAGGCAGACAGGCAAAAACAGCAGCGATGGCAGGGCAGAGGAGGGCGCAAAAAAATTTCAAAGAAAATGCGAGGGGGGCGGGTAGGTTTAGGTAAAAAAAAAATTTAAAAAAATATTAAATAATAAAAATATTAATATATTGTGGTACTGCGGTACCATCATGGTATCGCGGTACCAGTACGGTCCCGCGGTACCGGGATCCGCGGTACCTAGTACCGCGGGACCCATGATATATAGATATATACATATATATACATGTATATGTATATACATATATATACATGTATATGTATATACAAATACATGTATATATATATATACATGTATATATGTATGTATATATATATGCACACACACATACATATATACATACATACACACACACATACACATATACACACACATAATATATACATACATACATACATACACACACACACACATATATATACACACACACACACACGTGTGTGTGTGTGTGTATATATATACATACACACACATATATATACACACACACATATACATATATATACATATATATATATACATACACACACGCGCGTGTCCACACACACACACATATACACACATATATAGATATACACACACACACACACACACATATATATATATATATAGAGAGAGAGAGAGAGAGAGAGAGAGAGAGAGAGAGAGAGAGAGAGAGAGATATGTGTACACACACATATGTATGTATATACATATATACATATATATCTATATATATATGTGTGTGTGTATATATGTGTATATATGTGTGTGTGTGTGTATATATATATGTATATATATATATATTAGAGAGAGAGTGTAAGGGTTGCTGTAAAAAATTAACTCTGTGCCGTCAAAAATGTCACGCTCTGTCTGTAAAAAATGTCACGCATTTTCAAAGGAAAAAGCTAAAAAATGTCATTTGAAAAAAAATAGGGCACATGCAAGTCTTTTTCTTTTTTGTTGACACACACACATAGATTTGAAATTTTTTTCCCTCGCCGCACGAGCGTCTCTCTCTCTCTCTCTCTCTCTCTCTCTCTCGATTGGGTCTCTCACGAACACCTCCTCGACTACTCTGCTGCTGCTACTGCTGCGGCACAACGTGATGAGCATTTGGCAGAAATGGAGTTTGGTGCTGCTGCGCCAGAACACGCTGAGCAGTTGGCAAAAATGGAGCAGGCAACATGTGCAATCGTGAAGGAAGAAGTTGAGAACGATGAAAGTAGAGGGGTAAAGAGGGGTAGGCAAGATCCAGAGAACAAAGAGGAGGTCGTTGAAGGGAAATTGGGTGATGTTGATGAGAGTACTAGAATTATGAACATGAGCCTGAAAACCAAGACTGAGGTGGATAATGGCGATGCGAAACTCAAGTTTGTTGAGGAGCAAGACTGAAATGGGAAGGCAGGTGATGAAAATGTGATGTCTAGAAACTCTTCACTTGTGAAATCTTTGTGCAACAAACTTTCATTCTCAATCCTACTGAATTGACTGTCTTTTTCCGGCAAACACGCGCTATGCCCAACACACGCACATATTCATATATTCAGGTGAATCACAAACAAGTTGAAAGGCTTGATCTGCCCACAAGCTCCATCCTCACCCTCACAACAAGAAAACAATCACACAATAATCTCAATTCTGTCGCGATCTTCATGGGTTCTCAAAAGTAATCATGTGTAGGAGCTCCATAAACGAATAGAAGGCGCTTTTCCAGCAGGTCGCGATGGTGATGCGTAGAAAGGGAAAGAATCTCAACTGTTGTGAAGGGCTTCAAAGATGTAGGTTGCCAAGCCCTAATATAGCAGACAAAGGATAGGAAGCAAATAGCCCCTTATCATCATCACAGTATATAGTTTGTAAAGCTTCATACGTTGTCGGTTTGGAGATGGGCTCGCACACCTTGCCAACCCTAATAATTCAGACACATAATGTTTTGCTTTGTTTGGTTCAATCATCTTGGTTGTGTGGTGCAGGAAAATCAAGTGTTTCTATCAATCGCATGCCTTCTCGCTCCTTTGTCATTCTTTTTGGGTGAGTTTGGCTTCCCCTTATCGGTTTTGTTTGGGCAAATGGGTTTTGAGACAAATTATATATAGGCCTCAAGAAAAGCATTTGGTAGGTTAGGGACTTTCAATCTGAAACGTAGTCTGAGGTGCAGCGGTTCTGGGAGGCCTGGCAGGCGATTCGACACAGCTCGCTAGAACATTTGCACAGATCTAAGGTTAGCTTTATTTGGCAGCTGCTATACAGAGATCTTTTTGAGGAAACTCCTTTCCTAGAATTTCGTTGCCTTTTTTTAGTCAACCTTCTTATCTTTAGGATAAGATTGTGCTTTGCGCTTAGATTTGTGTGAACTTTTTGCTTAATCTCTTTTTGGTATCCTTAATGCCAGAGGTATTTTACCCCTTTATAAGTTTGCTTGAATTTCCACCACAAAAACAGAAATCTAAGACGGATCCACAACCATCCAAGCTTCTTTTTTTTGCATGAAAGATTTAAGATTACATGCAACATCAGCAACGTAGACAAAGCCAAAAACAAATCAATAAAATTTGATAATGGGTGGGCATGGATCAATTGATCTGGTGTGTTGGTAAGAGAAGAAGGTGATGGAATTTAGTCTCGCTTGCCTATATGTGAACCAAATTGACACTCACGATAGGACTGGCAGGTCACTCATGACGCGCAGTGCTGGCAAAATGTGTGTCCAATGTCCAAAGTCGAATATGAGTAATTGTGTTGACACTTGGTGGTTTGGGTCTATCAAATTGTTGTCTTCGTTCTGCAAAGTGTATTGGGCATCATCTTAGGAGGAGGAGCAGGGACAAGACTCTATCCCTTGACCAAGAAACGTGCAAAACCTATGGTATCTCTGGGTGCAAATTACCGCCTGATTGACATTCCAATCAATAACTACATTAACAGCATTAACAGTAGCATCAGAAAAATATATGTTCTCTCCCATTTTAATTCGACATCTTTAAATCGCCACTTATCGTGGGCCTATTCCTGCGACATGGGTGCCTACAAAAATGAGGGCTTTGTGGAAGTGCTTGCTGCGTAGCAGAGTCTAGAAAATCCAAATTGGTTTCAGGTATTCTTGGTATACCTGAAATACCAACTTAGCAATATGAATCTTCTGAAAGGATAGAATGTAACCTTAAAGCTGTGATTTTGCAATTTTGCAATGCATCGTTCATGTTGAAGCATTGAGCTTCATGGAATCTTTCACTCCGTTCGTTCGTTTACGAGAGCGTAATCGAAGAAAGTTTAAATCGCAGGCTCGGGTTAACTCTCTTTTACTTATATTTTATTCTTGGTTCTAGATTCGCATTGTCTTTTGGATTTGTTGTTTGTGAGCAAGAAAATTCAAGATCTCATGTTTTTCTGGCATGCAAGTAGTGCGTTGATTATGCTCTTTGATTTTCTAGCTCTTTGTCCTGAAACGTAGTTCAGAGTAATTTGTGATAGCAAACTTCGTAATCTTCTAGGCTTTACTTTGAGGTACATAATGCTATCGATGACAAAAAACTGTAGGTGTTGTCAACGCTGATTTCTCATACCACACTTTTTTGCAAAAGCATAAAGCAAGAACACACTAATGCTGAATGACGTCGGTAAATTTTTAACTCAACCAATTGATCAAGAATAACTCACTATCTGAATTTGCTTGTTGTTGGAACTGCTTTTTCTTTTCATTGTTGAATTTCGAAATTTTGCAATCCTTGATCTCATGTCCAGTTCTCTTGCAGTATCTGCAGAATCATTTCTGCTTTGGTTGAAAAGATGAAGTGTTCGAATTCGACCCTGAGTCAAAATTTGACCTAGAGCCAGAATTTGAGCCTGAGTCAAAATTCAATCTTGACTGCATGTTGCTCATATTTTTGGATCTGAACTTCTGGTTTTTGGAATATATAGCATGAGGATCTATCCCTGAGCCTGAGGAGGATGCAAATTTTTTGATTTCCTCTTGTAGAAGCATCGAAATTACTCGCTCCTGGGTCAAAATTATCATGACCCAATTTTCATAGGCTTCAGGAAGACTCGATAGTATAGTCAATTGCAGTCATTTTCTCCATAAGATTTTTGAAAGTGTTGATATGACTTGTAACACTTTTTGCTTTAGACATCTTCAAGTTGAAGAATTTATTCTTCAAGTGTTACTTGGAAGTAACATCCCTGATATCATGCAGGGTTGCTAGGATGTCCCATGAATCCTTAGTTGTCTGAGCATTAAATATGTGAATTATCTATGTATTCTTGATATTGAGAGTAATCATGGCAAATGCCTTGCCATCTCTCAGTCTCCATTTTGTGATAATGGCTGCATCACCTTCTGGCTTGACTTTTGTGCCATCAACAATGTTCCACAGTTCTTTGGCTAATAGCATGACCTTTATTTTGAACTTCCAGAGATGATATTTCCCTCCATCGAGTCTCTCGATTAGAGAAGACTGATCCATTTGGTTGAGCGAGATCGTTGGTAGTAGCAATGATTTCGAAATATTGTTGGTTGCGCACTTGCTAGTACAACATCTTGATAGAAACAAGACTAATAATCTGCAATAGAAGCAGAGTACTGGAATGTCCACTCTAATATCATGTTGAAAATCATTGGAATTGAGCGAAAGCTAAGAGCGAGCTTGGTGCGTGGATCGGAAGTGCCACAGTTAGCAGCAGAATGTTCAAATTGAAAGATTCACATATGCACAAATAATTGATACAATAGTAGGACTGAAAATTACACTCTGATTAATATCAAACAGTGAGTACAATGGTTTGAAGTGATAACTTTAGCTTACAGTTGTTGAGAGTGATAACTCTTGTTACAGAAACTCGAATAATTAAAAGAAGTTTGCTGATGAAGATCTTATAAAATATCTACAACTACCTTTTGTTGCAGTTATTACAACCGTCTCATTACAATTAATGCATGTACAAGTGGGCGGACTGTCAACGCAAAGTTGTTGGTTTGGATTTAGACCGACAATATCAAAATTTACAAGTACTGAAAAATATAAAAAATTTCGAGTCGATCCAGTATCAAATTTCTTTGAAAATTTTGATCTTGAATTTTTCAATCCTTTGAACAGAAATTCGAGCCTTCTATTCTGGGTATTTCAGAATGCTCATTATTGAATGGATTTGAGACTGAGCATCGAATTCCAGCAAATTTAACCATGTTCAACAATAGCATTGGGAGTATCTTAATAAAAAGGTTAACGGGAGTGGTAGGCGATCTATGTTTGCAAATGTTTGTTAATGGGCGACAAATAGTTTAAAGTGAATATGTTGTTCATGCATGTGGTATGTATGACATTGTGTGTTTTGTTGGAATTTGATGCTTAGCCTCAATAATGAGCATCTTTCTTTGCCAAGCACAATGTTGGGTCGGAAAAGTTTGATCCTTTGGAAAAATTTGAGTCTTCAGAAAAATTCGAGTCTTCCAAAAATTCGAGTCTTTCAAAAAAATTCGAGTCTTTGGAAAAATTCGATCCTTCGAAAAAATACGAGTCTTGGGAAAAATTCGATCCTTCGAGTCTTTCCAAAAATTTGAGTCTTTTCAAAACTTCGAGTCTTCTGAAAAATTTGAGTCTTTCAAAAAATTCGATTCTTTGGAAAAATTCGAGTCTTCGGAAAAATTCGATCCTTTGGAAAAGGTCGAGTCTTTCCAAAAATTCGAGTCTTTGGAGAAATTCGAATCTTCAAAAAAATTTGAGTCTTTCGAGAAAATCGAGTCTTTCGAAAAAAAAAATCGAGTTTTCAAAAAAAATTGAGTCTTCAAAAAAATTCGAGTCTTTGGAAAAATTCGAGTTGACAGTACAAAGGGTTAGAAGAAATCTGCCTCGATCCGATCTGATCAGATCTAGGTCGGAAAATCCTTCTTTGCCAAGCTCAACGTTGGGTCGAAAAAGCTCGATCCTTCAATAAAATTCCTCTACGTATCGGGCATGCGGCCGCTACTTCCAACAACATGACAGGCCAGGCAAGTCAGGCTCGTGGTGCCGCATGGGTATGATCCACTACAAACAGGCCACATGTAAGTGAGAGAGGAAGCAACAATCACGACATAGAAAAAACCAAAGCAATTCATTTCTCACAACAATTAGCATCAGTATGCCAATCTCAAACTACATTCACACTAACAACTGCACAATAATAACCATCAGCCATAAAAACCTCAAACTGCTTCACACATAATACTATATAACAATAAACTCCAACGATAAAAATTCCAAACCGCACTCACACAGACTACGGTGCAACAATAAGCATCAGCGACAAAACCTCAAATCGTCAACCATTAAAAACCTCAAACCACGTTCAAACCTACTACTACAAAACAATTCCCATCAGCCAAAACATCTGAGCTATTTGACATAATATGTTAGATTTCAGGTCTTTGAGGAGAAAATAAAGTATATAACCTCTTTGACATATTTGATTCTCGGGTCTTTCGTCTGCTATCTGAGATAATATTAGGATTTCAGGACTTTGGTGAGAAAATATAGCCTAGAAGCTCTATGACTTATCCGATTATCAATCCTTTCATGCGAAGACAAAACATAGCCTTGACATATTTGAGAAGACAAAAAGCCTATCGGCAAGGCCTATCAGATCTGAAGGTAGGAAATAGTTGTTGTGGCTGCGCCATCCCCCTTTAGGTCAGCAGATATGATGAATATTATTATGAGCAACGATGTATTTGACAAATTTGAGTTGGCTCGCCTGTTTATGCACCGCTTGTATGAATCTATAGATCATGCTTTGCCCTCGTTGCTGGCTGTTCTTCAAGAAGTTGGTGCGCCTGAGTGGTGGCACAAACTGTCAAAAATGGTGAACTCCTGCAACTTTGCCGCAACGCAAATGTCAACGAACCTTGACTCAAAGGTCGAACGATTCGCAAAATTCAGCGTGCTTAAGGGACAAACGAAGGATGAACGATCGTAAAGATGCCTCCATGACCGCAAAAACCGCAAAGCGACGCAAAACGAAAAGAAACAAAAGAAACGAAAGGAAACAAAAGATACGAAGGGAAATCTTTCATGTTGTCAATTGGCAGCTCAACGGGCTTGGAGTCTTAGACTTCACACCCAGCTGAAACGGGTAGCAACGACGGAGAGTAATTGATTAGTTGATTGGTGTTAACTACTCTTGTAATTCTCTGTTTAGCTATCTTGTAAATTCCACAGTGGAGATAAAAACTATATTTCTGGATCATAACAAATATTGTAACATAAAGAACGTGTGTGAGTAGAGCAGAAAAGAAAAAGCCTAGAAATGAAAAGAGCTGTGCATGAAAGTCTACCAACGAGCAGAACACAACGAAAAGAATAGAGCGTCAGGCCGCCAACGAGCGAGACACTGACGATCTCGCTCTCAAAATCAAACTGATAATTGGTTGCTCTATTTTTGTGCATCTCCTTGTCTTATGCTATCTTGATTGCTAGAATAGAATCTGTTCTGTGATGTGTAGTCGCATGTATAGGTTCTTGTGAGGCTTCCACGCAAAAGAAAATTCAAAGAAACAAAATTGTTCATGACAACGAAGCGAAACCCGTTTTGCGACATGGTATCAGAGTCTAATAGCATACTAAAATGCATCAAAAAATGAAGATCAGCTCTGGCATAGGAGAATGTATCATCTGAACATGCGAGCCTGTGTGACATGTGCAAGAAAGACATAGTCACAGGTCTCAAGATATCAAGGCCCAAAACTGAGCTCAGTGAAGCCTGTCAGAAAGGCAAGCAACATCGGAATCCATTCACGCATGAGGGAAGAAGAGCCAAAGAAGTTCTTGAGCTCGTCCACTCTGATGTTGGAGTTCGATGAGTTCACATTCCCTTGACTAAAAGACGAAAGAGGCCATGAGATCTTCACACTACTGCCTATTCAAGAGGGAGATCGAGGACAGACATCAAATCAGAATGCAGAGCTCCAGACTCCAGAGCAGCAGGAAGCAGAAGATCAAACCCACGAACAAGAAACGTTTGAACAGCGACGAAATGAACCTAGAAGGTCAACAAGGCAAAGAAGACCTCCAGACCGTTACTCTGACAATCTTCAGTGGAGAAAAGACACACAGTTCGAGTACTGCAGCTTCACTGAAGAGCCAACAACATATCAAGAAGATATCCAGAGTCCAGAGGGAGAATTCTGGAAGCAGACAATGTCAAATGAGATCGAGTCGATGAGGCGAAACGAGGCATGGACATTAGAGCCACTGCCAGAAAACAAAAAAATAATCGACTGCAAGGGGTGTACAAGAAGAAGATGAAGTCAAATGGCACCACTGGCCGCTACAAGGCAAGGCTTGTCGCGAAGGGTACACGTAGAGATATGGTGTTGATTATTTCTACACATATTCGTCGATGGTCAAGATGATAAGCATACGACTACTCCTTGCATATGCCACATAGCACAATCTGGAAATTCACCAGATTGATGTGAAAACAGCCTTTCTCCATGGATATCTAGAGGAGAAAATCTTCATGAAGTAGCCTGAAGGATTTGAAGACCCCGACAATCGACAATATGTCTATCATTGCAGAGATGCATCTATGGTCTAAAACATGCATCACGAGCTTGGTATAAGAAGCTCGATAGTCTTCTAAAGTCTCTAGACTTCATTCCTACACAACCAGACTACAATGTCTACATAAAAAGAGTAGGAAAAGATATTGTGATATTGACTATTTTCGTGGATGATTTCCTAATGATAGGAAATTCCTTGATGCTGATCAAAGACACGAAGAGTCAGATTTTTGAAAGTTACGAAATCACAGATCTTGGAGAAGCAACAAAATGCCTCAGGCTGGAGATCAGAAGAGATCGAACAAAGGGCGAAATGCACTTGAGTTAGTCAGAATATGCCAGAAAGGTGCTCAAGCAGTATCACATGATGGACTGCAAGGAAAAGGCCACACACAAAAAGAAACGAGCTCAAAACTTGAACAAGAAATGAACTAGAACAAAGTGTTCGTGCGCAGCGGAATGAGCTATAACACTCTTTCCCTAAGCATGACTACGCCTATCAGACTCGAACAGAACGTTAGTGATAAAAATCACGTTCGATCGGATTGCGTAGCCAAACATTAAGCAACAATACATCAGAAAGATAATTTGTCGCAAACATCCAGACAAAATATTAGTCGCGAATAATTCGCGAAGAGCTAGACTGAGCTCGACTAATAATCAGTTGCGAAAGGCAAGACTAAATATTAGTTGCGAACAGCTAGACTGAGCTCGACTAATAATCAGTTGCGAAAGGCAAGACTAAATATTAGTCGCGAACAACTAGACTGATAATAATTCGCGAAGAATAGACTACCAGATTAAGCAATAAGAGAGTCAGACAGAATGTAGAAAAGCATAGCAATATTGACACAAATCTGAATGCAGAACAAAAAGAGTTGTAATCAGATTAAGTATAGCAAAATATACAGGTCAATAATGCAGGTGAGCACAAGACAATAGCGGATGAAATCGCGTGCTTCACAAAGCTAATCCAATATGTAAAAAGAATGCCGAGTACTAACAATACACAGAATCAATGCGCGAAAGCATCTACTTAGTCTATCTCTGATAAGCTTCTGATGCTATAATGTTTGTTGCTTGTTTCTCATCTAAGTTCTCACGTCATTCAGAATACGCAGATGGTATTCATATATACATATTTTTACACGTGTGCAGATGAAAAAAGTACAAAGTGGATGTGCTGTCTGTGGGAGATCATGGGTGACTGATGTCGTTGTCAAATCTATTTGCACAGTTGCATGGGATGAGCGTGAGAAGGCCGTGACGTCAGCCTTTGCTGAAATGAATGTTGGTGAAGATGCGAAAAATGCGACACTCTGACAAATGCCTTAAGATTTGATTTACAGGGTGTCTTCGCTTTTCTATAAGGGCACCTATTGCATTTGTAGGGCAGTGTCGCCTTTTTCGCCTATCACAAATCACGTGTAAAAGCATAGTGTCGCGTTTTTCGCCTTTTTTGCCTGGGTCGCATTTTTTTCGTTTGTCTTATGCAGACTGTGCGACAACATGAGTGAAAATGCAGCAGCATGAATGGAGGCAGATTAACATAGGATTTAGGAGAATAAAGGAGATAAATCCAACAAGCCTTGGTGTAAGGCATTTTTTCCATTTTGTCAATTAAAATTCATAGTTAATTGTGTATGGTTCTCACATCTATAAAATGCCATTAGTGTTCAATAAGGTTTTGTAGAAGAACAATTAGATTGTTGTATGTGTCATGTAATGATTACTCATTGGTCATTATCACAATGGTAGATATATCTAGTGTCAAAGTGTTGTTAGAACATATAATGATTATATAGTACTATATGAACTATATAATCATTGTTTGTTCTAACAATACTTTGATTGGTTTATATTTTCAATTTCACATTTCACTAAACTGAGTGCACTTCTGTCAGATTGTGTATTAACGATCATAAATTATCACACCTCATTGTAACTACTGGTCTTCATGATTATCATAGCAAAACTTTATGTAATAACTCTGATAATAGGAGCATATTTCTTCAATACTCATTCAAAATACATTCAAAACATCCCATAGCAAATGTCAATATGGGTTATCTACTATGAAACCAAGATTCTTGTTGCTTTCAAAATAGTCACTTCTGGGGGTTGGGCTTTGCCTTAATCCTCAAGGGTCTCCTAGAGGTGTGGTCCAGTGTTGGGCGGGTATATAGGATCATGGCTGGTATCAATAATGGGTATCAACATGGTATTAAAAAATCGACCCGACTGGTATATGATTTCTAATACTAGGGTCTAGAACCGGACACCTAGTATTAACTATTTTACTGTTCATGTTGATACCCAGGTGGGGGAGATTTTGTGGATTTTTGCTGTGGTATCAATAGTAGTACTATTTTTAGTATTTTTTTTAAATCTCAAATTTTTTATATTTTAACTTATGATATTACACTATAAAAAGTATATCTATAGCAATTCGTTCATGTTGATACCCGGGTTGATAACCGGCTGGTATCACCCTCACCCTTGTGATACCAGCCCGGTTTATACCAGTCTACAACTCCTATACCTCCTTATGTTAATACCCTACTGATATTACATTTTCTAAAAAACTGAAATACCTTGACCCGGGTGGTATCAAAAATTTTGATACCCGCCCAACAACAGTGGTGTGGTCATGTCTTTACTATGATGTGCCCTCGTTTTATTTTTCATACATTTGGTGGGCGGCTGGCCCTTTAGTTTTGTTCATAATATTTGACAGAGGAAATGCAGCAGCGTGCGCATCGATACATCATACCACATGATGTGTAATTGATGCTTTATTGCAGGTATAAGGTATAGCTGCAGTCTTCATTGCAAAAATACAGCATATATAAAATGTTCAATCGTCATTTACACCATATCTGTAATTCGTGAACGCATTATGCTAATGCAATCATAACTAATCCGCTGACTTCTTTCATCCAGCAGCATATGTTAGCTATGTTCAGTATGGCAATGCTGGTGATCACTTTTAGACGACCACAACAATCCATCGCCAGTGATAGAAATAAATCAACTACAAGCTAGATTTGATAGCTGAACTGTAGCCCTTGTCTTGAGCAAAGTTCCAGATCATCAGTCCGCCAAATTTGGGGGATGAGGACTTGATCTGGGGCAGTATGCTGGAGATGAGAACGTCGCTTGGAATGAAGCCGGATCCGGCTGCAGAAGACGAGGCTGGCAAGCCCAGGAAGATCTGTCCTGCTGGAGTTTGGCGAATCCAGTCGTCCCACGTTGCAAGGGCGCTGGATTGATCTCCGTTGGCAGTGGAGTTGAATTCACAGGGTGGGTTATTGTAGAATTGCACCCACACGTAGTCGAATAGCCCTGTCTGAAGAGCCGAACCAAGTCCCGGGCCAAGGTTGGCGTCTGGGATGGGACACTGCGGTGCTGCGCTTAGAAAGTATTTCTTAGATCTGCCCGTAGTGAGTTTGCGAATGGAGTGGGCTAACGCCGCATAGGACTCAAATCCATTACCTTGCTCTATGTCGAAATCTATGCCATCCAGCACTGCAGCACCCAAGGGCCTGGACATGGATTTCCCCCCAAGGAAAGTGTTCCACAGATACTGTGCCACTGAGTTCGCGTCTTTCTGTGAATTAATGTTATAGTTTCCCACTCCCCCGCCGATGGATAGCAAGATCTTTACTCCCATCTTTTGGCAGCTTTGTATGTCACTGGAGAATTTAACACAGGTTCCACTTGCAGGATCGCAGTGCCCCGCAAGGTTAAGCCCAGGAGACTGGCCTCCACCAAAAATGTTCAGAAAAGCCACAACGATGACACCATAGTTTCCAGTGTTGCATGCAGCAGCCAGGGAGCCTTCATTCCCATCCTGACCCCAGTAGGTTGTTATAAATTTCTTGCATGTCTGTGCATCTGAAGTATGAATTACAAACGCTACAAGAAATATTGCTAGTAATACAACAAAAGCAAATCTCTGACTCCATGCCATCTCCATATTGCTCGCGCTCGCTCGCTCGCGCTGTCTCTCTGTCCCTCTCTCGCTCTCTCTTTGCCTCTTTATAGATTGAGCCGCCATAGACAACGAGCACCCTGAGCTTTTACATCCCTTTTAAGAAAGAAAGTAGGGTTCCATAACGTATTATGAAGGAGCCGGGGCGGAATTCCAAAATGTTTTAGGCTCAGGGCCTCGCATAAAAAAATTTGGAAATCCGCACCGGGCAAAATTGCCTCTGCCCGGCCCCTTCCATTGCGTAACGGATTTTTGGACTCTTTTTAAACCAATCCTTAGCTGCCACGTGGCAGGTGCAAGCAGAATCAGCACTAAAAAAATTTGAGACCAATCCGATGCTGCCACATGGCAGATGCAGGCAGAATCTGCACTAATTTTTTTTTTTTTTAAAAACAGGTGACTATTCTGCTTTTTAATCTGTTCAGAAATGGGCAAAATAGTCACCAAAAATCCATTACGTAACTGCAGCTGCTGCTCACGACATGATACTGATGTCATGAAATGGCCTCATGAGTCATTGCCCCCTAGTCCTCGGCCTCTCATATGCTTTTTAGCTTTGCCAAGGGTAAACTATTGTAATGATCTTAAAGCTCATGATATGCTAACAACAACTGAGATTATGATGATTTACAAAGATGTTGAGGTAACCCAAATTAACCTATTAGGATATTTGCAAACATGTTGAGGTGTCTCCACCACTACGTGAGTTTGAGCATGAAAATGAGTTTTCAAACTATGATAGACTATTATGAACATTTGCTAGATACTGAGGTGTCTTTAGTCTTTACTAGTACATGAGTTTGAGCTAATGAAGCCCTTTTAATTGCAATCATTTAATTTAAAAACGTTAAAGCTTCTAAGATCATAAACTTTCATAATAATAATGCTAAAGTGATTTAATGATAATACATAGAATAACAATAATATTTTATGTTTTGTTATACTAAAAATCTATAGCACATTGATGATATATTGCTAATGCATCAGTACAATGATTCCAATATCTCGTCTATGTAGTACTATCACATCAATCATATGTATTAGAATAACTTTTGTGTATTATTACTATAATATTTAATGTTAAGTCTTATTAGTTTTAAATACAACCTATCTTTGTTTAGCCTTGAGACGCATGCATAATGCTTTGGTCAAGAGGCATGGCAAGTAAACTCTTTGGATTATGTCAAAGTTAGTGATGCCAATTTGGTGGTTAGGTTACTCAACTACCTCCATGATTGAGGAGTTTGCTCCTAAATTCTATGAAACTTGACCAAACAACCTAACTAACTCCTAGGATTAGGTCCTAACTACCCTAGGCCTATTCTCACACGTGTGAAAATGCTCACATACATGTGAATTTCAAAAATGTACAATAGACTGTGTTTATCAAGCTTAATATTTGCAACTTCTCACACTCCTCAAATATAGCTTGATAAACTATGGTACGTCTATCTACACTACTCAAGAGCTGATCTTTGCTTGATGAATGAATACTTTTAGATGAATTCCAGCTACAAACAAGGAACCTATGAGACTTCTTGGTAAGCTTTTTAATAGATTGTATTCGGTGTTTGATTCTATGCATGTTTTTGCATGCTACTCCATGCTCTATGAGCCAATCCATCAGCGAGCTACTCTTTGCTTTTTGTGATTTTTGTTTTTTCCATTCTGAGGCATAGTTGGTCTCTAGCTTGGATTCGTGATTATGAAAAAGGCTTTTTTGTGAGTATTTTCTCATACATAATGCACAATATATGAGCAAGGATTATTTGCTACATTTAGGACCACATAATGATACCCTTCCTACAATTTGTTTCATCCACAAAACGTGCTAGTTTCCAGCATTGAATTACACTTGTTTCATGCATGTTTTTCGACTACGCAATCATGTGATTAATAAAGTTATCCACATAGCGAGTTACTAACCTTGTTTTTTTTTTTTTATTTACATTGTTTTTCTAGTGAGCTATAGTTAAAATAGCAATGATCGACTAATACAGTGCTTTCTTATTTTGACAGCACCACGTGTGTTCAGTTCTAGAATTATCGGGCCGTCTTTCTTTTACGAGCCCTTTGAGTGCTTTTAAGCAACTTTATCTTTGTACTTACTAGTTAGTTGAATATACAGTTTGTGGTGAGCAATTCTGTTGTCTTGTCTTGTTGCACTGGACGTTGTGTTGTGGTGATTGATCCGGTCGGGTTTGTAAACTGTTTTCTTAACTTGGTATCAGAGCCCTTGGTGGCTACAATCACCGGACAAGAATAGAGAGCTGCAAATTCACGACGGTTTGTTGGCTAGGAAGCACAAAACCGAGTTTGTGGAAATTCGTGGAACGGCTCGAAACTGTAAAAAGGATTTAGAGACAGAGAATTGTCGGTTGAATCAGAGGGCAAGCAAAAATTGAAGCTGAAAATTCTTCTGGAGGGTTGCTTGGCGTTTGTGATTGGTTTGAATCCAATCGAACACCGTTTGAAGAGCGGTTTGGAGCAGAAGATTGCTTGATGTAGAGCGACCTCAGAGAGATAGTTAGCTGCTCAAAGAAAGTCTCAAGAAGATTTGATAAAACCCAAAAATATCTTCTTCTTTGTCAGCTAGGGTTTCAAGTAGGGAAAAAGCATTTCTCTCTCAATACAAATCCTTTTTCGAAGCTGTAAAGAGCCAGAAGTGAGCGCCATGCTACTGTTGTGAGCATGTGAAGAGGCCGTGGGCGGCCGTGGAGAGGTAAGAACGTTGGATCATATCAAAGAGAGCAGTCACCATGCCAGAAACCCTTGAAAGCATAGAAGAAAGGTGAAGAGAGGAGGAGGAGAGAGCCGCAGACGTCGTGCGCGGCCAGCCAGGTGAGGCTGTAGCGGTTGAAAGTGTATAGCGGCTGGAGAATAGACCTTCAATGCACACAAATGCGCAGGATCGTTGGATGGAGGTCCATCGTGATCAACGAACATGATTGAAAGTTTGAAAGACTATACCAGCCGTCAAATTTGAGACTAGTGGTGGAGATGGGCTTTGAAAGGACCCTGAAGAACTGAAAGGCAGAAGAGGCCTTCTTTTCATTAAAAATTTTCAAACTGAAAAAATTATTGGGTCCCAAGTTTTTGAAAGGTGAAGTTTCTTCACACTGAAGAAACAGTTCAAAAACCCAAATTGCCCTTATTTTCTCCTTTAGCCTATTTTGGCCAAATGAAAGGCGATAGCCTCCAAACGAAGGGCACCCTGACTATACCTGCAAGTACGGTACGCCAAAACAGAGTGATTGCCGCGGAGAAAGTGTTCGGAGCACGCCAGAAGTGATTTCACCATTCCACTGGGCAAGTAGTTGGGAGTTGGTGACGAGAAGCATTTTAGAAAGCGACACCAATTTGGCTTTCAATTTGGCGAAAGAGCGGCGGGTGGCCTGGTAAGCCAAAAATTGCAGGTCATTTTTTTTAATTTTTGACATCACGGTTGGCTTCGGCATACACTTTATAGCCTACAGGTGGAGTTTCAAGTAGTTTGGAAATGGCAACATCAATGAGGCAATTTTGGGCAATGCAAGCAAACTTGATGGGGCTTCTAACTACAACATCTGGAAATTCAAAATGAAGAGCTTTTTGATGGAGAAAGAGTTATGGGAGATCGTGGCAAGTATTGAAGTCCGGCCAAATACCACTCCAGGTGACATGAGGGCCTTCGATAAAAAGGCGTCGAGAGCATTGTCCTTGATCAATCTTTCAGTGAAAGACCATGTGATCACTCATATAAGTGATGCCACGATGGCTAGGGGAGCTTGGGAAGCTCTGAGAATGCAATTTCAAACTTGCAATCCAGCTCGGGCCATGTTCTTGAAGTCAAGATTGAATGCAGTTAGGATGGAAGACAGCGAATTGGATGGATCTTTTCTTCACCAGGATAAAGGAGCTGAGAGATCAACTTGTGAAAATTGGAGAACCAATTAGGGACATTGAATTGGTACATACCACAATGAGCGTTGTCTCGAAAGGGCTACAGATGTTTGTGAGAAGCATTGCTTCGAGGGAGAGATTGCCTACTTTTGAAGACTTCAACGGAATCATGTTGCAAGAAGAGTAGCGTCGCGAAGTGGTGAAGTCAAGGCAAACCCCACAGGAGGATCAAGCCTTGCTTGCTAAAGGCAAGCAGAAAGGATGGAAAAGGATTCCCAAGAAATCCAAGGATGATGATGACGAGGGAGAGTCGTCATCGAAGGTGAAAAAGAAGAAGAAAGGCAAATGTTACTATTGCCACAAACCGGGTCATTGGGCACGCGAGTGTTACAAGAAGAAAGCGGATATAAAGGTGAGAAAAGTGAAACAACAAGGCAACATTGCCGAAAATGATGGGGAAGATGACGAAACAAGTGTCTTCTCATCGGCATTGGCATCCCAGGTTGATGATGGTGCCAGATGGTTCATAGATTCAGGCGCCACAAGACATGACCGGAAAACGTGATTGGTTTGAGAAATTCTCACCAATCCATGATGGGGATAAGGTCACTCAAGCCAATGGGGAGGAATGCCAAATACAGAGTGTGGGCAATGTACCTGTGCAGTTTCTTGATGGTAAAATCAAGAATATCCCTAATGTGCTTTATGTTCCTAGACTCAAAAAGAGTTTGCTTTCTATTGGAGTCTGTTGACATCCATCAGTGTGCTCAAAGGCTTACAATCCTACATATTGAACTTATAAAACAAATCTCATGCATATTTACTTTGTGTAAGAAAAACAATGTCTTCTTTTTCCATACTTCAATGCCATTGACAACAGTGCATCAATTCTAGATCGCTCACGTCAATAGCATGGAAAGATCTGATTTGATTTTCGCAATTAAGCTCTCATTACTTCCTGTAATAATCAGATCATCCACATACTAAACAATGAACACTATATCTGAATCCTGCCTTAGAATGTAAAGATTAGGACCAACATTACTCATTACCATTCCCCTTCTCTTGAAGTGTTCATCAATGCAAGAGTACCACGCCCGTGGTGCTTGCTTCAATCCATAAATAGCTTTGTTGAGCTTACAAACAAGATGTTCTCTCTCTAGCTCAACAAATCCTTGAGGTTGTACTAAATACATCTCTTCATCCACCACTCCATTAAGAAAAGCATATTTAACATTCATTTGTTGGATCTTCCAACCATAGAAAGCAGAAATAACAATGATAGAATGTATAGTTACCATCTTAGCTATGGGTGCGCAGGTTTCCTCAAAATCAATACCTTCCTGCAGCTCAAATCCTCTTACAACCAACCGTGCTTTGTACTTATTGAGTTGCCTATCTGCTCCATATTTGATCTTATAAATCCATTTGCAAGTGATGGGCATCTTACCATCAGGTAGCTCAACCCATGTCCTATTTTTTGATATGGCTTCCATTTTTGTTTCCATAGCTGCACGCCACTCCCTGTGCTCCTTTGCTGCATCAAAAGTTTTTGGTTCTTGAGCCTTGAGCACAGAATCCATTAAGGCTAGATTCATGTCTGATCTTGTAGGAGGTTTCCAATTTCTGCTTGACCTTCTAAGCTCCCCCTGCTCGCTAGATTCCGGAGTATCTCCCTTCTTAACATCACTTGTGACTGATAAGTACCATTTAGGTACTCTCTTAGGAATTTCAGCATTAAACTTGCCTTTGTTCATTGGATCTTCTGCATAGAAATCCACTCCCTTCTTGACCTGTACTGTTGCTCTCTCATCAAAAGGTTCAGTGATATTGTTTCAGTTTGTTCGCCTTGACCCATCTCATCAAATGTAGCATCCCTACAAATCACAAGCTTCTGTGCATTCATGTCATACATCATGTATGCCTTGGCCTTCTCATCATGAATATGAGCGTAAGCATCATAACCAAATACTCTCAAATGAGAAATATTAGGTAGCTTTTTAGTAAAAGCTTCATGAGGTGTCTTACCTTTCACATATTTTGTAGGACACATGTGCATAGTTGTGCTGCAAGCTTCTGTCCGAAAAGTATTTGGCAAACCCTTCCTTTTGGGCATTGCCTTGGCCATCTCAACAATGGATCTGTTCTTTCATTCTGAAACTCCATTTTGTTGTGGTGAATAAAGTGTCGTAGTCTGCCTGTTGATCCCTTGATCTTTGCAAAAAATCAATAAATTTTGTTGAAAAGTACTCACCACCTCCATCAGATTTCAAAGTCTGGATGCAACATCCTGTTTGCTTTTCAACTATCCTCTGACTGCAAGAGCTTGATCAAATCCCCTATTGTGATGACTCAAGTTCTCATGGAGACTTTATCTATATGGATCAAAATATGAGATATTCACTAATTATGATACCTTGATATACTTTTGTAAGCAACCAGATCTTAGAGGCTGGCAAGCTAGATGGTCTGAGCTTATATTAGAATTGATCCTAACGGAGATTCGGTACAAAAACATGCCAAGATTTGTGTGGCAAATGCACTATCTCATGTGCTATATTTGATGTGATTATTAGTCATTAAAAATGATTTTTTATTTGAGATCAGATAGTAATATCCTCACTATAAGGCTCTTAGTACTATGAAATAAGATATTAGATATTTGTCATGATATCCCTAGTGCTGGTCATTCTGGTGTGGATAGAACCTATGAGTCGATACAATATAACTTATGGTGGCCTAAACCTAAGACAAAAGTAAACCATTATGTGACACATTGTTATAAGTGTTAGTTTGATAAGGCTAAAAGGATCAAAGTGTCTGGATTGTTACACCCATTACTGGTACCTGAGAGAAGATGGGAGAGTATTTCTATGGACTTTATTACAAGTTTATCTCGTACACAACAAAAACATAATGCTATATTAGTTGTGGTTGACAATCTCATTGAAATGTCTCATTTGATCCCAACCTAGGAATAAGATTGATGCACCTGTTAGAATTGATTTGTTTATGTGGCATGTAGTCAATTCATGGATTACCTAAATCCATTATGTCTACCAAAGACTCCCATTTACTAGTAGTTTTTGGAATGCAATATTTGAGAAGAAAAATGGATGGTCAAACGGAGAGAGTCAATCAAACTATTGGTTACCATAAGCCTATTTTAGAGGTTGTTTTTGGTAGCGATCACAATCAAGGTCAACATGTTGAGGCAAATTTTCTTGACCCAAAATTAGGATGTATAACCACAATAAGACTACCAATTTTGAGATCTAATGGATATTTTAGGGCTAGTTGTTGATACGGTTGGCTAAAACCATCTATTTGGAGGAGTAGAGAATCATTGCTATAGATAACAGGTTGGTCATGGAGAATGTAGAACCTAATAAGTATTTTCATTTTGGAAGACTTGGAGTAAGACGAGCTCATTATTTGTGGTTCTCTTCTACTTATGAGTAGAATACTGTTGTAAGAATGAGTTTTTATTGTTGTAAGGCCTATTAACAGAGAAATAATTAGATCTCTTCATGTTATGAATATATTTTGATTCTCTATCTCTTTATGTTATGTAGATCTTGATCAGAACTAGAAATTTTATGTGTATTGTCCACAAATTCGACTTTTGTTTTTGTGCATCTTCTATTGTGCCTAGATCTGTATTTAGGATCATTTTGGATCTCTCTCTCTGTCTCTCTCTCTCTCTCTCTCTCTCTCTCTCTCTCTCTCTCTCTCTCTCTCTCTCTCTCTCTCTCTCTCTCTCTCTCTCTCTCTCTCTCTCACACACACACACACACACACACACACACACACACACACACACACACACACACACACACACACATAAGTAGAGAAAATGGAGAAGTGAAATATTATTGTACATGTGTGTGTTTTATGCACGTGCATCATATACCACTATGCATTTAATCATAGCTACCAACTTCTTTGCTTAGCCATTTTAGAATAATCATTTTATGAGATTCATAGGTGTGAATGTAATTAATGCATTCACACATGTTAGACCATTTATTTATTTTTAAATGAACTAAAAGTTTTGGCATATTGTCTAACTTTGACTAGACTCACAAACTCACATTTGCAAGACAAGGCCAAAACATAGTCTAGTTTAATTATCAAAAGTCCAATCAAAAGCCTTACATTGAGACCATATTCAAGATTGTCTCCTACAAGACAAAAAATATGATAAGAGCAAGGGTGTTGACTTAAGAAACATTACCTTAACACTTTATTATGCTAATCTAGGCATGAAAGGATTCTAATGAGTTGCTAAAATCAAGATGAACATGTCATGTGGTGATAGGCAATTAGAAGTCAACGATTTACTATATAAAAATGTAATTTAGATATTCAAATCTTGTTTGAAAATGGGCTGTGAAACCACTTGATTGACCTGAGAATGTATTATATTCTGACTTAAAATCTCTCATTAATACTCAGTTGTTGTGTTAAACAATAGCAATATTATAACTTATTGTAAATATGGAAACTAACTTTTTATTTTAGTGAGTTAATACAAATCGGTAAGTGATCATTTTGACCAAATAGAGTGGAATCCTTGCTAGGTCAACATATCCAATGATATATCCAACATATCCTTGCTACAAATATATATTACCTAACAAATCCTAATCTTATATCACAATTAGTAAAGAAACCAATCCCACCTTAGCTTTACCATTTGGTTAGGAAAATATGCTTAACCTTATATCATATTTTTGCATCATAAGGCATAACCAAAGTTTTTACATCCACAAAAATGAGAAAATATTTAAATACGTAAGTGATACATATGCACACAAACACAAAAAATATACACCTTCATATATGTGTACACACATACAATAAATGTGTGTGTGTGTGTGTGTGTGTGTGTGTGTGTGTGTGTGTGTGTGTGTGTGTTGAACTACATATATTTCATGTAAAAGCATGCTTTGAAAAGACAAACAAGCTAAGATCGTATATATTTTGATATCATCTTCAATAATGCTTCTGATGATCACAATATACATAAATTTCTAGCTTATTTATGTGTAAAGCTTTATTACCATGTTGAGACAATCAATAAATGGCATGACATTGCCAACATGGCCAACAACATAATAATCGTACTAAGCATAATACAAAAAAATACTTATGATAAAATCATATTAGATTTTTAGGAATCAATATAAATTTTATGGTCAAATGCTACAAAGCTATTAAGGGCCAACTCAAAACCTTGGCTCAATAATTCATTATGGTAGTATTCCAAAACCCTACAATACTTTCAAGTTAGTTATAATGGAAAAGTTTACATGTTTTCAATATCATGGTTCTATTTTTAACAACGTACTTACATGTTATCGAATTATTGCACACGCACACGCACACGCACACACACGCGCGCGCGCACGCGCGCACACACACACACACACACACACACACACACACACACACACACACACACACACACACACACACACACACACACACACACACACACACACATTTGTAACCAAGCATTCTAAGTTCTCTCAAAAACTTCCTCTCTATTGAAAAGAGAAATCACCTTTTTATTAATGGCAAGCATGGTCTCATTTGTATGGTGAATGAAAAACCTTGATGTCACATGTTTTTTCCAATACAGAGAGGATCATTAAATTTCATTGAACATTCTTTGCTTTTTAGTATATAGTCCAATACAAGGGATTACTTCAAGATTTGAGATCTATTTTGGTAGTGGGCTGCAGGTGTACTTTCCATACATGTAGGAATATCTAAAGCTTCATTTTATTTTCATTTTTTATTCGATCCCAATTATTTCATTACACATCATCTTGATGATATTTTTGAATAGGTGCTAAGAACAAGTCCTTAAAAGTGGCTTTACAAGTCTTGTTGGATCATCAAGGAGGAGTGAGATAGGATCATTTTTTGTCCAAAATCTTTGATTTCTTGATGAGATTTGATAGGAATT
Source organism: Diphasiastrum complanatum (assembly GCA_029204225.1). Taxonomy (NCBI): domain Eukaryota; kingdom Viridiplantae; phylum Streptophyta; class Lycopodiopsida; order Lycopodiales; family Lycopodiaceae; genus Diphasiastrum; species Diphasiastrum complanatum. The sequence goes on along the minus strand of CM055108.1, from coordinate 4,744,948 downwards.
TGATGCAAACTCATCATATCTCCATTCAATCTTTGTGAGAACTAAGACTAGAAGTGCTTATCAAGGCTAGAAGTCTATGTTGAGTTGATCAAATCAAGTGAAGTTCTTTGTGAAACTTCTAGAATACTCTACACATTAAAAAGCCTCTAAATTCATGGATATTGTGATAATCAGAAGCATTATTGAAGATGATATCAAAATATATATGATCATAGCTTGTTTGTGTTTTCAAAACATGCTTTTACATAAAATATATGTAGTTCAACACACACACACACACACACACACACACACACACACACACACACACACAGAGGTATATATATAGATCTATATGCATATGTATCACTTATGAATTTACATATTTTCTCATTTTTGTGGATTCAAAAACTTTGTTTATGCCTTACGATGCAAAAATATGATATAAGGTTAAGCATATTGTCTTGATCAAATAATAAAGCTAAAGGTAAGATTGGTTGCTTTACTAATTGTCATATAAGATTAAGATTTGCTAGATAGTTTATATTTATAGCAATATTCATTGGATATGTTGACCTATTTGGTACAGATGATCACTTACCGATTTGTATTAACTCACTCAAATAATAAGTTAGTTTCCATATTTACAATAAGTTATAATATTTCTATTGTTTAAAACAATTGACTACTAATGAGAGGTTTTAAGTCAGAAGAGAATACATTCTCAGGTCAATCAAGTGGTTTCACAAACCATTTTCAAGCAAGATTTGAATATCTAAATTACATTTTGCTATAGTAAATTGTTGACTTGTAATTGTCTATCACCACATGACATGTTCATAATGCTTTTAGCAACTCATTAGAATCATTTCATGCCTATATTAGCATAATAAAATGCCAGGGTAATGTTTCGTATGTCAACACCCTTGCTCTTATCATATCTTTGTCTTGTAAGAGACAATCTTGAATATGGTGTCAATGTAAGGCTTTTGCTTGGACTTTTGGTAATTCAAGTAGACTATATTTAAGCCTTGTCTTGCAAAAACACTACTATTTTATAGAGTGTCCAATGTGAGTTTGTGAGTGTAGTCAAGGTTAGAATCTGCTATGAAACCTCCTCCCGACTCTCGTATTGTCGATATCCTTGCTGGTCGTACTCCTGCTAAATCTATTGAAAAAATGACTTCTCCCGAACCCTCTCCTGTTCGTCGGCAATTACAATCCCAGAGCCCTTTCCGCACTCCTCGCAATTATCATCCTGTACATCCATCCCTTCCTCGCTCCTCTTGGCAAGAACCGTCACCGTCCTGCTACTCCTCCGTACACTCCGCAAACCCCTCATGGAGTTTATCTGACAAAACAATCAGTCCAGTTCCGGCCCCACAGCCTCACTGTTAATACTGGTATTGTTGTACAACCACCACCAAGGTATATTTTTCAAGTCCAGACAATTCATCAGTTAAAGTTGTCACATACTTTACTCCCTCTGTTACAAGCATATACTACTCCGCAAAACATCTGCATTCATCTTTTCAATAAATCTCGTGCTCTGTACATGATCCAGAAAAAAGAAATTGTAGCTGAAATTATTTTTATTCCTAGTCCTATAATAGTCTTCATAGAGTAGCGAAACTTCCAGTTGATGCTTTTTCAAGAGATATTTCATCCTCCTCTACAGACAGTTCTCCTTCCGATGTTGAAGTTATGCCTCCGTTCGAACCCATAACTGTTCTTCGGCATTCTAAATCTCACTCTAGCTATTCTTCGAGTGATTCTGAAATTTGAAACATTCTAAGTTGATATGATACTAAATTTTAGTATTTGTTATTTATTTTTAGAGTATTGATTTACTTCGTCAACAAATTTTTTTTCCAAAATAGATTCGGATATATGACGAGTTGCATCAAGATGGAAGAAAAAGAGATAACAAAAGACAATCAAAATGGATGTTGAGATACACACACACACACACACACACACACACACACACACACATATACTAGTAAAGAGTGCCCGTCGTTGACGGGCAATGGGGTCCGATCTAGGTGATTTGGATGATAGCCGATCTCGCACATCTCGCATCTCGAATATCTAACATTCAAGTCTTTGGAAAAATTTGAGTCCTTTGAAAGGAAAAACTCGAGTCTTCGGGAAAATTTGAGTCTTTAAAAAAATTCGAGTCTTTTTCGTGTCTTTCGAAAAAATCGAGTCTTTGAAAAAATTCGAGTCTTCAGAAAAATTCGAGTCTTTTGAAAAATTCGACTTGACAATACAAAGGGTCCTTCGACCCTTCAGAAAATTCTCGTTGACAGTTCGATCCTTCGGAAAAATTTGAGTCATTGAAAAAATTCGATCCTTTGGAAAAATTCGAGTCTTCGAAAAAATTTGAGTCTTTCCAAAAATTCAAGTCTTTCCAAAAATTCGAGTCTTTCCAACAATTCAGCCACTGTTACAACAACTTCAGTTCAATAATCCTGGAAATTACTAAATTTAATTAATATCAGATTAACTCATAGTGAAGTATTTTTGACCAAAAACTGGCTAAAATTGACTCCAATATGGTCAAATCACTATTTTTAGTCAATTTCATAGACATTACAAGAGACTGGAAAAAATTAGAAATTTCGAGTTTTCGCACTTTTAATTTAATTTTTTTTTTAAATTTACGCTTTTTAAAAATTCATAAAAAATCACTGTTAGTTATTAAGCAATCGAAATCGAAAATTCGATTTATTGTTTGATTCTTAATTTTACACTAGTAATGTCCTTTAGGCATGCAAGACATGCGACATTAAACTGATTTTTTACTTTACGGAATTTTACGTAAAAATTCAGTTCTACGTAAATTGTCAGCTATAAAATCCAGTTTTGTATCTAACCGTCAGAGTACATGCGTATGACCACTCAAAACATATCTAAACTACCCATGCATGTCAGAATCACTCTGAGAAACCACATGCAGACATTCCATGCAAGCACAGTACTTCAAAATAGGAAATTGTCATGCATGCAATCAGAACAATTGAAAATTTTACTAATTTTGCTCACAAAATTGCAAAACTTCGAATGCTCATATCTTTGGTTACAGGACACACAGTCTCATACCTTGTCTAAATTCCATTTAGTGTGTTCTGGGCCTCACAAGGATATTAGTTACTTTCGGGTCACGTCTAGTATGAGTGCCATAACTAACAGCTTGTTTCACTGGAGTACCGTGTATCCAAGACTAGAAATATATTGTATCCTATGTACTGGTCATGGACATAACAGAATTTTTTTTTGGAAGATAGCGGGTATGATGTTGCGTAGTTGTTGTTGTTGTTGCTCGTCCTTTTGTTGTGGCTGCTCCTCTTGTTGTCGCTGCTGCTCGTCCTTTTATTGTGGCTGCTCCTCTTGTTCTCGCTGCTCCTTCACCCTCGCCTGAGAATGGCGTTGTTGCCACACATCATCGATCGCATCCTCGTCGTCCGACCTCGCACCATCAATCTCATCCTCCTCCTCTTCCTACTTCCTTGGCAAAGGCCCTCCTATTTTATTTGCATGCGATCCACCTCTCTTCTGCAGTAGCAGATAGACAGGATGACTTCTGCTCTGGAGGGCTTGGAGGGCTTCCTTCGCTTTCTTTTCTTGATTTAAGTGCCAACAATCTATGGGGTAGAATTCCTTCAGAGTGGGAAATTCCTCTTCCTTGGAGTCCACGAATGTGAGTTCCAATTCACTGACAAGACCTGTCCCCAAGAATTTGATGTCACTCCTCCATCTGCAAACGCTGGATCTCTCCGTCAATTTGCTGGCGGGGACGATCCCTCCCTCATTCAGCAAGATTCAAGGGATGAAGTTTCTTTACCTTTTTGGCAATGTACTTAGTGGTAGAATTTCTACTGATCTCTCAAATTGCTCCTCATTACAGAAATTAGATCTTTCTAATAACTTCCTCGATGGAGCCATACCCCCGAAGTTTGGAGCATTGAGCCAACTAAAGTATTTCAATCTGGGCTCAAATTTGCTCTTTGGAACTATTCCTTCATTTCTTGGGAACTGCTCTTAATTCAAGGTTTCTAGCAATAAAATGCAAGAACCATAAGCCTTTGAGCCTAAAAGACTTACCTTGAGAAAGTAGGAGTCTTCATGGCATCTTGCAAGTTTTTGAGACATCATGAAAACAACAAAAATCACTCTCAACTTTGTAAGCATGAAAGCCTACCAAAAGCCTGCCAGAAGGAGCAATGGTGTGGGATCCAAAGGCATGGATGCACCACTTATCATTATCAAGATTATTTCAGCAGTAGCAGGAGCCATGGTCAAGCCAGATACTTCATGCCCATTGGCTAAGAACCACCCTAACATTCCTGGAACAGGTTCTCATCTGAGATATATGGCCGAAACCTTGTCTTGACTATTGTTCTTTCTCTCAATTTGGAGGTCGAGAAGGTTCTTAGAGCAGGCAAAAACCTTAGCTGCATGATGTAATATGTGTTCAATAATTTCATCTGATGGGTTCAAATACTACAAATTGCCTGTTGCTCCCTAGTAGCAAAGATCCCTTGGAGTTTGTGGTTGCAGTCATGGCAATCCCTAAATCGTCAAGGGCTGAGGAAGATGTGCCATCACTGGTATCACATTCAGACGTTGGTACAGAAGGTTTTGCATGCTATTTGTAACCAGCTTCCATTAGGCCATGATTCAAACGTAGATTAGGAATCTCTTCCAACACAAGGAGGTGCCCTTTCCGGGGTTTGATGGATGCCACAACAGGCAACTCTGCTCTTCAGCCATTGTTCGCAGATGAGAGTATAAGATTTGTTATGCCATTATGAAAGAGCTCTTAATATCGGCCTTTCCCACAATAGCTTCTGTTTCTTTCTTTTAGAAACAGCGTAGCCAATCTCGCATCTATCTGACTATCTTTAGGAGCAAACATGGCACCTCTAGAAGCTTCAATCAAGATTGTAGGCTCTCATTTTTTAGCCAAGACCACATCCAGATACTCGATCTGAGCCCCTGCCTTTTGCAGCACCTCCGCTCAGTTCCTTAACTTCGAGGCTTTATCATGAGTATAAGCAACTATCATACTTCCATGACCATTAGCGGATCCACTCCTGATGCACGCAGTTCAGATGCAAGATCTTCCCAAATTTGCTTACTTCTATATGCAAGAGGCCATCCATAATCTTCAGATTGCATATGGCCCAGCCACAAATATCCTTGTCCCGTGCCGGATGGTTGCTTAGCATCCACCATAGCAACAGAAAATCTATATCTGTTTGGCTATGGCCAGGCCAATAATACCTGCACCGACTCACAACGTCAGAATCTGTCAATCCCTTTGCTTCCTTAATAAACTGATGCTGCCAGCTTTGCTCACTAGATGGAGCTTCTGCATTATTGGATCTAGCACGAGCAACAGACAGATGAATTGCAAAAGGGGAAAGCAATCATGTTTTGATTGCATTATGATGCTAATTTGACCTTAGACAAAAGAAGGCATCCAGAAAGAAGACATCATTACTGGTTTTTGGAGGTCACATGATGGAGGATCATGAGAGGGGGAGTAATGAGAGAGAGAGAGAGAGAGAGAGAGAGAGAGAGAGAGAGAGAGAGAGAGAGAGAGAGAGAGAGAGAGAGAGATATGAATGTGTAATATGGGGAAAGCGCATATCCCCATACATTTGCACATTGTGTGCATTGGGGGGTGGGCCCCAAAAAGATTCTCCACCCCTCCCTCCCAATCACTAAATTCAAATATCTTTCTCGAAATTCAAATATTTGAAGTTTGAAGTTAAGGTTTTATCTTCTTCACACACTTCAATGTGCTTTAAACTTTGGCCAATAATCTTTATTACATGGCTTTCTTATTTATTTTGAATTACCAAAGTTTTACCCATAAATGAACAAATTTTTTTTTTTTTTGACTACCTAAAACTGTTTCTTTTTTTTTTCAATTCTTCAAATCTCTATCTTGGCCCACCATTTTCATGAATGTTTAACCACAAGCCCAAACTCACTATCTTTAACTCCAAAGGATCGAATTTTTTCAAAGGATTGAAAGACCTTTGTACTGTCAAGTCGAATTTTTCAAAAGACTCGAATTTTTTCGATGACTCGAATTTTTTGAAAGACTCGATTTTATTTTTTCGAAGGCTTGAATTTTTACGAAGGCTTGCATTTTTCCAAGGACGTTAATTTTTCCAAAGACTCGAATGTTTGATATTTGAGATGCAAGGTGTGCGAGATCGGCTGTCATCCAAATCATCGGCCGCCACCTAGATCGGCCTCCATTGCCCATCAACGACGGGCACTCTTTACTAGTATGTACATCCTTGGAAAAATTAACGTCCTTGGAAAAATGCGAGCCTTCGTAAAAATTCGAGCCTTCGAAAAAATAAAATCGAGTCTTTGGAAAAATTCGAGCCTTCGAAAAAATTTGAGTTTTTTTTGAAAAATTCAACTTGACAGTACAAAGGGTCCTTCAATCCTTCGGAAAAATTCAAGCTGATAGTTCGATCCATCGGAAAAATTTGAGTCATTGAAAAAATTCGTGTCTTTGGAAAAATTCGATCCATTGGAAAAATTCGAGTCTTTGGAAAAATTTGAGTCCTTCCAAAAATTTGACTGGATTTGACCATTTTTTGGTCGATGACGGGCAATGGCGGACATGCGTCGATGGCAGACGTGCATGCGTGCGTGTGTGCATGTGTGTGCGTGCCCTAATGGCTTTCCTTCTGGCACAAAGGACGTTTTCAGGCAACGACGTCATCACAAAAACCTCTAGGTGGTGGCCGACGATCTAGGTGGCAGTTGTGGTCGAGACGTGTGGATGATGCTCAGAGCGAACGATTGATGATTGAAGGCAGACATAATTAGATGCGGCCAAAATTTTGTCAACCAATCATTTGGGGGGTGGAGAGGGGGCACTTAACATATATATATATTTGAAGACCAAGGGGGGTCGAGGGATTTCCAAAGGAGGGCTGAGGGGGGCCAAAGGAGGGGCGAGGGGTCCAAATGTCTCTAAGTTGGGTACATCTATTCTATATATATATGAATTTTCTATTTTAATGTCAATAATGAAAAATGTAAGCCCTATTATCTTTTGTACTTTATCCAGAACATGCACCTACATTGAAAGATTTCAAGCCTTAGAAGTTTGAAGTGGATAGGAAAAAACTATTTTTTATAACTTTGTCAACAAAGAGCATCCTTTTTTATCCCTTATAATAGACTCCAAGATAAAAATATATTTTTCTTTCTTAAAACCTTTTTAAAAATATAAAACTCTTTATATGCAAAAAGCCATTGCACCCAGTTCCCTTTGGATCCACCTTAGCACTCTTGATGGTGTGGGTTCATAACAATGTAAACAATAGATTACAGCTTCTGGGGAGTGATTCCGAATACATGTTATATTCAAGTGAGGGAGTTGACTCATTGACTGGTGCTATCTATTTTTGTGTTAGGAGTCTCCAATTTAGTGAGTAGACGTGCTTAAACTAATTTCTCGCATAGTTATCATTTGAAAATGATGAAACTAATACATAAATTTTCATGCAAGGAATTAGTTTGCACACTATGAATTTGAAAGGTCACAAAATATGAACCTAAATGATAATTCAAACGAACTTTTTAGATTACATAGCATTTTGACGTTTTAAAAGTAGCTGATGTGTGCCACAAAAGCTTTTATCTCAGTAGGTTCAGATAAGCAAAAGTCTTAGCATGAAGAGGAAAGCTCGGGTTTAGGGTTTAGGGTATCTTTGGAACGCATCAAGACATAAATCTTTAGAGATAAAGGAGCATTTTGGCATTTTAGAAGTAAACTTATCTATTTGCAAATTTTAGTTCCTAAGTCATGTTGATTCATTCCAACTTTCCTAAGCTGGTCAATTTTCTAGGCATCTATGTACAAAATGGCCATGCAAACTCCGCTATTACGTAGTTCAAAGCATCTACTGAAAATCAGACCCATAGGAAGATTATAGCTCTACGCACAGATGGAGGGGGAGAATTTATCTCCAACGAATTTAAAGAGTTCTGCAAGGCCAACAGAATACATCAACAATTCACAACGAGCTACTCACCTCAGTCCAATGGTGTCGCTGTGGACTTAGAGAGAGAGAGAGAGAGAGAGAGAGAGAGAGAGAGAGAGAGAGAGAGAGAGAGAGATAGGTGGGCTCAAAAGTTGCCACATCGCAAGCCACGTATGCCTACCATAGGCTTGCGTGGCAGGCCACATAGGCATGGCATAGGTCTGATGTTTGCCACACAAGCATGTCGCAGGCTACCACATAGGCTTGTGTGGCAAGCCAACCAAGCTCTGCCATGTAGGCTTGAGTGGACCTAGAGAGAGAGAGAGAGAGAGAGAGAGAGAGAGAGAGAGAGAGAGAGAGAGAGAGAGAGAGAGAGAGAGAGAGAGCTGGGTCTCGCAAGTTGCCACATAGGTATGTCATGAGACAAACCACACAGGCTTGGGACTTGCCAAGTGGCAAGCCAAGTAGGACTATCATAGGCTTGCGTGGCAGGTCATATAGGCATGACATAGGCTTGATGTCTGCCATGTAGGCATGTTGCAGTCTGCCACATAGGCTTGACATAGACTTGTGTGGCAAGCCAATTAAGCTATGCCATGTAGGTTTGCCATGCATGCCTGAGTGGAACTATATATAGAGAGAGAGAGGCCTACCAACTGCCAAGAAATGTTAGAGAGAGAGAGAGAGGCCCACCAAGCCTACATTTTGAATCCTTCCCAGCCCTTCACAACCGATTTTTCCTTCATAGAAACACATTTTTATTTCAGCCTTTCTTGTGGATGTCTGATAATTTAAAAAATTCTTAAAGCGCCCTTCAAATTTAGTGAAATCTTTGATAATGAAAGTCCCTTTTGTTTAACACCTTTTACCATAAAAGTATGTACCTGCCCTTCAAAACACTGTGTGTGGGTAAAGGGTAATTTGAATTTGGAGTGGGCCCCTTAGATCTATGCATGGAGATGAGGGCAATGCATTCGTTTTCCCATACATGCATCCTCCCCATCTTTTTTAGGTAAAAGAAGTGTATGCATGGGGCCCCTCCCACATGCATAAAAGTGTATGCAAGTTTAACTATATATATATATATATATATATATATAGACTAGTTGCTTGTGTCCATCGTTGACTAGCAATGGCGGACGTGCGCGCACACGCACGTGTGTGTGTGTGTGTGTGCATGTCCTAATGGCTTTGTGTATGTGCATGTGTTGTGTGTGTGCCACATGTGGGTGCGTGTGTTTACGGAGTGTGTGTGTGGGTTTAGGGAGTGTGTGTGCACGTGTGTGTGTGTGTGTGTGTGTGTGTGTGTGTGTGTGTGTGTGGATTAGGATTAGGGTGTAGCTTTAGGCTATAGGTTAGGCTGTGTGTGTGTGTGTGTGTGTGAGAGAGAGAGAGAGAGAGAGAGAGAGAGAGAGAGAGAGAGAGAGCTTGAAGTGTGCGTGCGTGCGTGTGTGTGTGTGTGTGTGTGTGTGTGTGTTTACGGAGAGAGAGAGAGAGTGTGTGCGTGTTTGTGTTGTGTGTGTGTGTATCGTTGATAGGCAATGGACGACCAACGATCTAGTGGGTATGCCCGTCGTTGACGAGGATGATGGGCGGTTCTAATGCGGTCTCAAATCATCGGAAGTGTCCTGAAATGGCCATCAAATGGTCGTAGACGGACCTAATGCGATCCCAAATGGCCGACGGATGGGTCCGAAGGTCAGATCCAACGGGTGGGTCCGAAGGAATTTTGTCCGACAGGCAGACCCGAAGGGTAGATCTGATGGTTTACGTCCGATGGGCAGACCCAAAGGGCAGATCCAACGGCTTGGGTCCAACTTTTTTACGTCTGACGAGGATTGAGTCCAAAGGTGTTATGTTTGACTGGGAGGGGATCCGAAGGTGTTACGTCTAATTGGGAGGGGATCTGAAGGTCAGATTCGAAGCTATTTTGTTGTTCCGAAAGCTCTCAGATCCGAGTGCAAGTGCTGGTCTTCACATCCGAGGATGATTTTTGTGCTTCATCGTGTATGACATCTGAGTGGCTGGTTGGAGTGCATTTTGACATTTGAATGGTTTTGGAATGACTTCACAATCGACTAATTGTGAATGAGAGCGATGAGGGCGCCAGGGCAAAGATGCTTAGCCGACTGATGTGAAGATTGACTTGACTAATTTCGACTGAAATCACCTCTAAAGGCCTTCATAATTGGTGCCAACAATAGATGAAGGATTAGTTGGTTCCATGTATGTATGAAAGCAAATAATTGCGAGGTTTTTTTTTATGAAAATTGCATGCTTAAAAATCATACCAATAAATTTGTAATTGTGTAGGCAAATTAACAAAATGTCATGTGCAAAACAAAAGATTGTAAATTAACTCACTACCGAACTACCATTAAACTTTAGTAAACCAATAAATCTACGAAGCCGCTTGAATAACCATTGGAAAAGATAAAAAACAATTTACTAAAAATCAACTACCCTACCTCCCTCCTCCCCATGGAAAAAAATTAGAAAGCTTAATTTCTAATTCTCCCCCACCCCTTCTCCTTCCTAGATTTTCCTCCATAGGGCCTCTTCCTACCGGCCGTGAGCAGAAAGAGTCCCGTGGAGAGAGAGAGAGAGAGAGAGAGAGAGAGAGAGAGAGAGAGAGAGAGAGAGAGAGAGAGAGAGAGAGAGAGAGAGAGAGAGAGAGAGAGAGAGGATGTGCGATCCTAGCTCGGGTGAGAGAGCGCTGTTTTTTATCTTTTAGAGTTCTTTTGGGTTTCATATGCTCATCTTCGCCCTAGACAGAAGATCACATTAGTGGCACTTGAGTCATGCGTTGGGTAGGTGTTGTCCTTGTATGTAATTACACGACCCACTAAACTAAAAGAAAAAAAATTGACAACAACAGAGATTTACTCAGGGTTTTGAGATGTTTTATATATATTCACAGAAATTTGGCTTCCGGGTCCCCCTTTTGCCCAACCTTCCCATGCTCCCAGCATAAATGTTCCATTCATATGCTGGGTCAAGGTTAGAAGTTTTTGAATGCTCTCTGATTCGGAAAGTGGTTAGACTGGCTATGCAGCGGATTTTTTGCAACAACCGAAATGCATATAGCTTGAATTTCTTTGGTACTCTTTATTGTTATGAAAACTGAATTCATAATGTTAACTTGATCTCAAATCTACGTATCTTACATGGGAAGCCTAAGTAATTGAGTAATCGAACATGTTGCGCGTACTCTAAATAACTGAGTAATCAACTTCCTGATCAATGCATCAAGCTATGAGCATTGTTTAAACTAAAAATACATTGTATAAAAGCTTAACTATGAGGATGTGTCCTCGAATTCTCCTTATAAATTCAATATTCAATTTTCGTAACAATAAAGAGGAGAGAGAGAGAGAGTTATTGAAAGAAAAGAAGAAAGCCGAAGAGAGAGATAAACCAAATTGTAAATTTGAATGTCACACCACTAACAACTCAATGAACTAATATTTGTCGGTTCTTACTACGCAACTTATGAAAGCAAAAATTTAGAGTAGGATACAATGCAACCTTCAACATAAGTTTCAATTATTGAAATTACTTCACTATAGTAGAACAATAACCTAAACCCTAAAAAAAATTGAACCAAAATAGAAATTCATTCCAAGGTAAAAAGGTTCAATCCATCCAATGTGCCTATGTAGTAAATTAAAAAGGTTCTTTAATACTTATTGAAAAATTTACATAACTATTATGGCTCGTAAGGAGGATGTTTTAGTATTGGCAAAGGTTTTAACGAATCGAGTGAGTGAATCGTTTTATTGATGACAATGATGGTTGAAGGGTTTTTACAACAAACTCAACTTCTAAGTAGGAAAATGGTGTTTCTAGTAACCTCTACTAGTTTTCCTAGAGGATACAATGCAATTTTCAACCTAAGTTTCAATTATTGAAATTACTTCACTACAATATAACAATAGCCTAAACCCTAAAAAAACTTTAAAATTGAATCAAAATAGAATTCCATCCCATGGTGAAAAAGTTCAATCCACCCAATTTGCCTATGTAGTAAAGAGATGGGAGAAATAGAGTGTGAGAGAGAGTAGAGGTGGAGTGTGAGGGAAAAGAGTGGTAGGGAGAGTAGAAAGGGGGGGGAGGGGTGAGTGTTAATCTTTTTTTTTTTTTTGTGTTAGAAGTTAGAAATTCTTTTCCCAACTTGTTTAACCTACACCTTTGGTCATGAATTTTCATGATGAGAAATAAGTTGATCATGATGAGAAATATGCTCTCCCCAACTTGTTTAATAGCTTGGTTGACCTGTGATGTGTCTCCTTTTTACTAAGGCTTTTGGAATTTAGATGCATGACCCAAACCCCATTGAAGGGATCCAAAGGTTAGGGCCTGTGGGATCCTCCAACATGCACACATATGCATCAAGCATGTGAAAGTACAGTACTTGAGGACCATAAATGGATCTTTGGATGATCCACAGGGTTGATTGTGTGCTTGATTTACAATCTATCAGATACTAGTCAACAAATATCTAGTTTAGCAATTTGAAAGATAACAAGTAGTGACAATCAAAGCATTGATCAAAAGCTTGATCCCGAGTTCACACGTGTGAACAACAGGCTGTTGTACGACCTATAGACAGTATTTGATGTGTGCCAAAGCTTTGTCTCATTAGAATCAATCACAATCTTCATACATAGAGAGAAAATCCGAGTTTTCTCTTAGAGCTCCAAAAACATTCTAACTTCTCACTATGGAGAAAGGGAATACATAGTAAAACACACTTCCTTTGCTAAGTAAGTTAGGTGAAAATCCAGCATATAATAAGTAGACTCAACTTTCTTTTCCCCCATTCATTCTTGAGAGGAAAAAGAGCTTCTATTTTGTAGGGCTGAGAGCATGAGAGCCTAGAGGGGAGGAGGGGTTAGATGACATGTTCCACCCATCTTTGTTTCAATTACTCCCAAAGACATGTTATATTGCCTTTGCAATCATTGCATTGTCATGACATGCTTACAAAGAAATGCAATAAAATGTAGTATAATGAGTGTCGTTCCCCATGAAGAGAGCACATATAAGAGATATTTTGTTATTATTGGTAGAATTTAGGATTTAGCAATGATGTTCAGTGAAATGGAAGAATTATCTGGTTGTCAAAGGACATTTATAAATGACAGCCAGTACTGCCATAGGTTTTTGTACAAAGTACTTGAAACATCATAAAACAGACTCAGAATGTTCAACCATAAAGTCCAGTTTCTGAGAAAAATATCTTTGAGAAATTAACCATCAACTCAATATTAAAATCACAAACAGGACCGAGAACAAGATCTGTGCACTAGAAACCAGGTTTCAACTTAGACAATACATCATATTTCACAAGGCCAAACGATTGCTCTGACAGTACTTACAATGAACTATCTTGTCTCTCAACAGCAAGATAATCTTGCTACTTTAGAGTTCTGTTAAAGGAATCATGATCCACTGTATAGTTCGATTAATACCTAGTCAATGTTAATTACAAATCTATAGAGTATAGAATCCATCATTAACAGAATCACAATGACATTCACACGATCATTCAAAATAGAAATAAAACATGGATGTTGTGATTCATTCACAGGAAAAAGAAAGTACAATGACATAAGCCACAAAGTCTGTCACCTTCTACTCCTCCTTCCTAAGAGCAGAGCAAATCTGCAAGATATGAATGAATCATAAAATATACAGAGGCTTAGCATATATAGCCAAAGAGAAACTTGTGGAATAGAGAAGAGCCAGATAACTGCTGTAGAGAAAGGACTCCAATGTAAAGTTGACTAGTGTTGAAGTCTCTTCATTTTCCAATGAAATATTGCCATGTGAAACAGAGCGTTGGCAAGCCAATAGAAGTCTGCCACAGTGTTGTAACAGTTAGAAAATCGGTTCTCCTCCCCTAGAATGATCTGTTCGATTGCAAGCGTGCCACAAAGTGGAGCATGGTGTTGCATGAATATGGGTGCCATCATGAATGCGTGGAAAGTTGGCTGCACAGACTCAGACTGTGTGTAGAACCACATCTGCCTGGAACGCTGCCTACCTGTCTTTGGATCAAGGCAAGAAAAAGGCACTGGTGGCTGCAAACTGCCACTCATCCTTCGTATACTGCTCTTCAACATGGCCATTTGGATGTAGGTAATGTAATAGATCCTTCTAGAACTGTCGTCGGATCTGCCAATCAGAACTTAGAAAGTGCACTGGTGGCCAAATGCCATAGAACTGTCGCTAGAAAAGAAGGCTATGTTTGTCTGCCTGCTTAGCTTCGAACGAGAAGAGAATTGTGTCAATTCTAAGATCTGCATTCGAAGAGAGAGTGTGAGAAGCGTCGATAGGTTCGGTCCTCTTCAATAAGTGGGTGTTCTACCTTCGGGAAGTGAGCCTTCGATTGTAGGAACTTCGAGTAGTCAGCATACAGCGAGTTCGAATGGGTCCGCAGGCTCCTAATGACGTTTGATAGCAAGGAGTTCGAGCCTTCGGCATTCGATTAGTCAGCATGCAGGAAGCTTGAAACTCTTCAACAACAGAATTGCTGCCCTTCAGCATTGCAAAAACAACCTTCACCAGTCAGTAGAATGGCTCGTTGATAGACTGGCTTGTAACTTGATAGGTGCCCTTCATAGATCCCGAATAGTAGCCAAATGAGATCCTTCAATGACATATTTGATAATGGCCCTTCCAACTTGAATATAAATGTCAGCTTTGAAACTTTAAGAGTGATAGGAGCATTTAGACATTGCCATAGATAATCCCATAGTAGCTGCCTTAGATACTTGCTGGTGTAGATTTTGCCTTAGACAAAACCTTAGATAGTTCTGCTATCTTAGACAATGTGTCCGACCACTTCTTAGATAATCGATTTGTCTAACAACTTAGATAATGATGTATACATACACATTTTAGCACAAATGTTGCATAAGCCAAGCTTAAATAGGCCTTAGTCATAAAAACCCATTAGGCACATACACCACTAGATATAGCTTAAAAGTATTCTAAGCACTGCAGCAAGAGGCAAGACCTAGGATTTAGCCGTTTAAAGCTTAAAAAATATATAAATTGTAATAACTAGGGTACCACATGCATTTACTACATGTGAAAGAAAAGTGAGCTGATGGGGAGGGATTTTCCCCAGCCTTTAATGCTCTGCCTTTAAAGTTTGAACACACCTTGACTTTGGACTCTCTCTCTATCTCTCTCTCTCTCTCTCTCACACACACATACACACACACATTGTAGAATTAAAAGCAGCAGCAAAAGAACAAGAGGTGAGATTTTGCTGACTGACAGTCTTCCTTTCTTTCCAGGTGCAAAATGCATCAATATTTACTTCTTTTTTGTTGTGGGCTTATACCTTTGATGTTGCTACTGCAAGAGAGGAGGCTGATTTTACTTCTGATGCTACCGCTGTAGAATTAAGGCTTATTTAAATCTTTCGTTTTACTATAGTAAATTGGGAGAGTTGCAACAGCAACAGATAAGCCGGGTGAGGTGATGTTGTTTTCTTCATTAATATTTGCGTTGTGGAAATAGTTGATGTAGGTAAGTGTTCACACCTTGGCGGCTTCCCAGATTAAATGGACCCCTTCTAGGTATCTTCGTTTGACTTGGGCTGCTAAAAAAAAGCTTCAATCCTAGATGGGTTCCAAATAGATTTGAGCTTTTTATATAATCAAGATTAACTCTTGTTCTCATCTGGTTAACCTAGCTACTGTGTTTAGATCAATAAAATTTTTCCATGTTGGTTTGTGTTTAAAGCAAGAAAAGGTTTTGGTGATTCTTGTAGATGTTGCCTATGAAAAACTCCTTAGTGTTTGTCTTTTGTCTCATTTCACTCTGAAACTTTTTTCATCATATTTCGTTTTCATCTTGCATGTTCTTGATCACATTTCTTACATTTCTAGGAAATATTAGCATCTTGTGGTTTTTCGATTCCATCAGGCAGCTATGCCGCTCTTCCATGATGGGGAGTCATTTCAGAGACAACATTCAATCACCTTTCCGGTTGGAAAATAATCACACTTATGTTGAAAAATAATTGCAGTCCTGTAGCCAGTAAGTCGTTGAATGCAGAGGCCGAAATCTGTGGCCAGACAATAACACTCCTACCGAATAGACAAACGACCTTGATATGTGCATATATAGTTGACCTAGAATTAGTCTCTTATTTTAGTGCAAACTTTTTTCATCATATTTCGTTTTCATCTTGCATGTTCTTGATCACATTTCTTACATTTCTAGAAAATATTATCATCTTGTGGTTTTTCGTTTCCATCACGCGGCTATGCCGCTCTTCCATGATGGGGAGTCATTTCAGAGACAACATTCAAGAACCCTTTTGGTTGGAAAATAATCAAATTTCTGTTGAAAAATAATTGCAGTTTTGTGGTCAGCAAGTTGTTGAATGCAGAGGCCGAAATCTGTGGCCAAACAATCGCACTCCTGCCGAATAGGCAGACGACCTTGATATGTGCTTATATAGTTGACCTAGAGTTAGTCTCTTATTTTAGTGCCCGGAAACTGATATATTGAGAATCCAATTTTCAGGTCAATATTTTTTTACATCCACTCAAACTTCAAACACAA
Organism: Diphasiastrum complanatum; assembly: GCA_029204225.1. Lineage (NCBI taxonomy): Eukaryota > Viridiplantae > Streptophyta > Lycopodiopsida > Lycopodiales > Lycopodiaceae > Diphasiastrum > Diphasiastrum complanatum. The sequence continues at coordinate 4,728,353 of CM055108.1, read as the reverse complement.
ACATCTACGTTTTTCATAAGCTTTTTAAACTCCGAATTGCTGTTTGTTGACTGCTGAGGGACCTAGTATGATCTATTACTTATAGTTTGGCTGGCATATTTTACTCAACACAATCCATCCACAAACTCAAATCCCACGAATCCCCTAGTGGAAAAGTCCGACTTAGTATGGATTGGAGTTGATCGTCTGGTGGATCTTTGGATCTCTAGTTTCATTTATTATTCATTTCTTCTTGTAGTTTCTTCATCAGGATGTATTATGGGTTTTTCAGAAAAGCAATCAAACAGAAAATATAAGTTAACCCGCTAGAAGGGCTAAAGACGCTGACCTTTATACATGACTCAGTTTAAAATTTTCAAATCAACACCAAAAAGCAGAATGCGCAGTAAACGAAGGACCCCTTATGAATCTATATCAAAAATCCTTATCATTTGGTTGATCCAAGTCCTTTGGTAGCCTATTTTGGATTCACCAAAAGTGGGAGGATATTAGTTGAGAAGTCCATGGGACACAATAGCTTCGTCCAGGCAACATGACACTGGGCGTCAACTCAGAAACCCAGGTAGCAGCGGTTTCTCCTTTGATGCATTGTTGCTTGTTGAAAGTTTACAGCCATCATTTACTACCAATTTTAGAGTCCAAAACCGTAAACCTTGCTCTCATTTGTGCTTCATAGATTGGTGGTGCTTTGCTACTAAAAAAAATCTTAAAATTATAACATGTTCACCAAACACGGAAAGCTGTTCTATTTAGTAACATAGCCACCCTTCATTGTACATTGCATCCTAAAATGGTCGAAAAAACATTCTCCAAATTCTCTTGTTCAATTGAGTGAGCCTTCTTAATCGCTAAATTTTTGGGGGAGTGCAGTGCCCAAACGTGGGAGGGCAATGCCCAAGACGCAAGAGGCCGAAGGGCTTGTCCCCATTGAGCTGGGGTGGGTCTTGAGGAATGGTGAGTTGGGTGTATGGTTTGTTCTCCGAGGTTAGATTCCAGGGGTTGATAATACCAAGAAGCTTAATTTGTTAGTAGGTCAAAATCCATAATTTGTCATTGCGAGTCAAAATATCTATGTGAGCGATTGAATATTTATAAGATATTTAATGCGCACTAATGCCTAGTTATACGATAAGCCAATACTTGTTTTCAAGTTCTTTGGAACAAGAAAATTGTTGGAACTTTACAATCCCCCTGAATAAAAAATACAATAGATTTGAATTCAAATTATAGTAGTTGCAGTTCAAAGATCACTCTAATTAGTTTATTTATTGTTTTTATGCATTTTTGAATATGCGGAATCATATTAAAAATGACTTCTAAAACTAATGATATTTTGTCATAAATGTCTGTGGAGTTTCGTGTAACAGATTCGAATTGAGACATGATTGAACAGATTGAATACACATAAGCCTGATCATGCTAACACAACATACAAAAATTTGACAGCTTCAAGTCGTAGTGTATTTCAGATCACAATCAATAGTACATGAATTTCACTTTCTTCAATCTCCTATGCTTTCTCATTGTTTTGTTCTGACATCTGCTTGTGGTAATAGTTTGAAATCGAATGTCAAAAAAGATATTGCTACTTTATTGATAACTAGTATATTTACGGATAA
>CM055108.1:4551479-4716734 GCA_029204225.1 Diphasiastrum complanatum | reverse complement strand
AACATGGTGAAATACTTGAGAAAAGATAAATTTTCAAATACTGATGTTCAATGTTTACAACCAATGAATTTGTGGATGCAGTTCAGAGTGCATGGGGTTTGATCATATAACACATTATATGGTAAGATTTTGATTTTACACTACCATAGACAAATATGTGCAATTAAATTAAATACTTTTGGTACTGATTTAGATTGTGTTTTTATGACATGCAGCACATATTATGACATCATTCGACATTCTTTACAAGAAATAGTGGAAGTCTTAGCATATGGTCATCGCAAGGAATGGAAAAATCTCATTGGCAAGCAAGAGCGGCATTTCATAAAAGTACACAACATGGCGGGACTAGCACAAAAAACAGCTATATACTGCAACTTTTCCAATTCCAATGGTTTTACAAAAGAATCCAAAGTCGTCATAATACAAAATCGACGGATTGTAAAAAATTTCAAAAAGCATGCAAATCTATACATCCAGTAGGCTATAGACACACAATAAAATTTTGTATATTAAATAAAAATATTTACAAAGTACAATTCAGCAGTATCTAATCTGCTTCCGATATTTTTTCCAATGAAAGTTGCAACTTAGAGTCATACAACAATTTTTTTCTTTCGTATGGATCCAATAGCTCATAGTTTTCATGCTTACTAAGATCAACATAAGCAGCATACACTGTAAAATGAGATGATCTGAGCATGGAATTCACTGGTCCATATCCTAAAATTTTAACCGCAATAGTTTTCTTTACAAAAATTATTTTATGCACCTTATTAAAATTATGTCCTCCAAGAAAATGAGACAGTGCCTTGATTGCCATAATCATAGTTTCACCATGTTGATGGAACTTTGAATGGGCAACACTTATCTCATTATTCTTGAAGGACTTTAGATAGTGCTCGAGTGCATGATCTCTTGAAAATTCTCCTACAGAAGATCTTTGCCCACCTCGACGAATTGCGAAATCATCAAGGAAAATTGTTTTCTGAAATGATAAAAAACAAAGTAAGCTCCAATATATAATCTAACATAAAAAATCTACTAGTACTTGATAAGAGACAAAAACTTACGCATTCGGCTTTGTCTTCTCTGATTATTGTCTCACCATCAATATTATGTCCACCTTTTGATGTCAATATTGTTGGTGAATAGACAGTTGGCTGTGGAAATCCAAATTGACTCTGGATTCTACGAGTGTTAATTTAGATGATTGTTCTGATTTTGATCCTGCTCGAAATAGGTCTACCTTTATAGGCCCTAGAACACCCACCACCCTTTCTCCTTCTGATAAATGTTTGATCACTTTGCCTACTTATAATATAGATAATAATTTCTTTTTGACAATATCGGATATATCGGATCTTTTTGACTTCACTGAAGCTGAGATTCTTTGCATTTTGAGCAAAGAGCTTGATGAATTTTCGGATATTATTGATTTTGATGCTGATGATCTTCTCCCTGGTGTTGACGATGTACATAATGATAAATTTTATTCAAGGAAAGATTGCTTGAAAATGGCTGTGGAGGAAATGCGCAACAAAGAAGATGATCTACCTTCTGAGGACAGATTAGGGAATAATAACTTATGAGTAACTCGAGAAGAAACTGATTTAGAGTTAGAAACAACTTCTTTCACATCAAAAATGTTAATTGATTTTAACTTATTCAAATACTCATCCAATGCTGGAAAAATATTATTTTCAAATGTCCTTAGGTATTCTAAGATGTATATATACAAGGATCCTACGACCACATAAATATAGTTAGTTTGCACATTGAACTTGTTCTGAACAGTGGCAAGGGCAAGAATTCCTTTTTGATGTACAGTTAGTCTAGACCATAAGGTATTTATGTTAGAAAAAGTCCAAGGGTTCTCCCATTGTTCTTTTGTGTAACCAAAAAGTTTAGGTAAAAAAAGATAATCCATTCTCCATTGGAATTCTGGACTACAAAAAGGTGGAATAAAAAATGTTAGTTCCTGATGAAATGTCTGAAATTATGACCTTACTAGTGAGTAGACAATCTTGTTTTTCTTTACAGCTGCTCCACTTGGTGACGCCTAGGCTTGGTATGGAATGACACTTAATGCCTCAGGTTGGTCTTCAGTAGCTTGTACCTCTGTAACATCCTTGGTTTCAGTCTGTGTTTTTTGATCTCTCAGGATCTACCTGTAGATGGTATCCGTTTGGATGGCCTTTTCTGACATTACTGGTGCTGGCTCATCTGTCTGCGTCTCCTGATCTTGTCCTTGCGCTGGTTCTTCCGCATCACAAATCTGCATTTGGCCTGATTGGAATTTGGCCTCTTCTAATTTTTCCTTTAGCTTCTCATAAGCAATCATCTGCAGCTGCAGATATTGCATCTGGAAGGTCTGGATCATCCTCTCCTAGATTCCCTTCCATGCTACCGGATCAATTCAGTACCTGCCATGAGATACGCAGGCGCCGAGTATGACTTCGGCACTGATTCGCCACAATATTGCCTCTTTGGTCTGTTTCTTGTATATCTGATTGCCTTTCTTTAACATTTCTGCAGAATTTTCAGTTGGGCAATTGATTCCTGAGCACTGCTGAGTTCATTGCTCAGTTCCGCATTGCTACTCTGAAGAGTAGTTCGCACTCGTCTCTCCTCCTGCAAAGAAGCCTGCAGTAGGTCTCCTTTTTCTTCTAGTGGGTTATAACATCGGCCTGACAGAGCCATGGTCGTCCTAATAACACTCTGTATGACGATTGTCTCGTAGTTTTTAGTATTATAAAATCCATAAGAAACTTATGGTCTCCAATATAAACTGTAACCTGAGATAATTCTCCTATTGGTGATCTTCTAGTTGCATCGGCTAATCTTAAATGTCTTAAAGTGGGTGCTATTCTATGATGAATGCCTAATTCATATGTTGTTTCTTCAATCATTATATTTACACTAGATCTAGAATCTATGGGTACATTATCTAAGATGCAGCCATTAATTACTACTTGAATATCTAGTTGGCCTTCATCACCATAATTAACTAATCCTATGTTGACTACTGGTAACTTTGCTTTTCTTCTCTTTTTATTTTGCAAAAAATGTTTAATTTCTTTTTTATAATATTGGTTATCGTCTAATAACTGTTTAAAAGTTATATTGGGCATTCTAGAAACAAGGTCTTCGATAGTATTATAATAATGGTTCCTAAGTGACAACAGTCTCTAGGTATCTCGCTACTTATAATTGGATCTGAAAATGTCACTTTTTTAACTTTTCTAGTTTCTTTGTCTAAAAGCTTCTTAGCTTCTGAACTAATATCAACATTATAATGTTTTTCATTAGACTTATCAAGCTTTAATTCTTTATTACTAGGAGTTTTTACTAACTGTTCTGCGACCTTCGCTTTTTCTGTCGCATTTTTTGCAGTTTTCACAATTTTTGTCTTAGTTTTCTTCTTATCTTTAAGAGTTAAAAAATCTTTACTACTTCTTGTAGCTACTTTATTTACTTTTTCCTCTAAATCTGGCCATTGATGATCTTGGTCTAAACATTCAGACTCTACTTCTATCCTCTGAACTATCATGTCAGTGTTAGTCTTAGATGGCCGAAGGTCGTCTTCCCCAGGCGAGTTTACAAACCTTGGTTTAGACCATGGTTGTTGTGCTGAGGACATTCAGCAGTGACATGCCCTTCGCCTTTACAGTTAGCGCAGAGCGGCCCATATTCTGCTGATCTCCTGGGTTCAAGGCAATCAGGTGAATAGTGACCCGGGGCTCCGCAATTGTAGCACGAACCCCTTACTTTGGTTGGTGGAGTGGAATCTCGTGTTCCGTCCCTTCGCAAAATAGTTTACTGTTGACCAGTACGCTGTTTCAGTATCATAGTTTTTTGGTTAGTAGGAGTTGCAGTATAAGCTACCTCCTCATGATTATTAATCGGACAGAGGAATAGTTCCTCTTCTAAATAATTAGCCTGCAAACTGGGATAGTTGGTCTTAGAATGACCTTCCTTCCCACACGCGGTACACCAAACATTGGCGTTAGGCTTCGCTTTCTTTCGCTTGGCTTTAACATCAGATATTTGGACCTTTAGATCATTAATTTCTCTTGTTAGCAACTCAACACTTTTCCTTAATGGATCCATCTTTTCGGATTTCTCCATTCTTTTCTTTCTTTCTGAGTTCCTATTCTTAGTTTTCCTATAAGAAGATTCTTCTTCCGATGAAGAAAAATAAGATGAATACTCAAAAGATTCTTCCATATCCACTGAATCTGATTCTGATTCAGACTCAGTAGATGTTTCAAATTCTTCTGTTCGTTTTAATTTGTGTTTTTTACTACTTTTTCTTTCATTTCTTCGTCTGCGAGAAATTCGAGAGGTTTCGTAATTCTCGGCAGAGGCAATGACATCTTCCAAAGAAGTCATCAAACCCTTTCGACAATAACAATCCATTTTCTAAGGCAAACCACCTAAGAACCATTCATTTTGCATAAGAACTGGATATTGGGCTCCTAACTTTCCTATTAAATTCTTAACCCTATGAGTATATTTTCTAAGTGATTCCTTTTGCTTTTATTCAACAGAGTTAAGCCGAGCCAACAATCTAGTGGAATATCCTATCTCCCTAAACTGTTTAAGGAATGCTGCTTTTAAAGCGTTCCAAGTATTAACTGTTTCCGGTACTAATTGACTGTACCAAATCCTAGCCTGCTTTCGCAGAAGACCTGGCAAAATTCTAACTTTATCCTCGTCCGTCTACTCTTTGTTTGCTATGGTAATGGATTCAAATTGCGACATATAACTATTTGCATCTTCAGATGATGATCCCTTAAAGAAATCATATCTGATTTTTGTAGATGTGGGTGGCGCTGGATTAGCCATATTAACAGATGGTGGTGAACTAGATGAACTTGGAGGATCTGAATCTAAACTTTGCTCGGACAAAGAGTCTGAACTTGGTTCGGAAGTAGAATCAGACGAATCTGATTCAGGTGAATTTGTAGAACTTGGTGTTTCAACGAATCTTTTCTCAAATGAATCTATAGATGTTGTAGTAGCGTGTAAAAGATCATTAAACGCTTCAGGTGTTAATCTTGCTCTAACTGGTGAGTTTTGCAAATTCTACAAATAGAAATCTCTAGACTTCCTATATGCTTCTAAACGTTGTGCACGCTCTAAACGTTTTTGTTCAATAATCGCTTGAGAGTATGTTCTTGGCATGCATTACATGAGAAAGATTCGTATATGTAATACACTTAAAAATATTGCAAAAGGTGAAATTCATCTCCCTAGCAACAGCGCCAAATTATGTGGTGGCCTAGTCGTTATAGATTTTCACAAAATCAATGAATTACGTAGTATAAAAGGTTTGATCGTTCCCCAAGAGAGAGAATCATCTCATCTTTTGCATGGCAAATGTATGTATGATGATAAACAGACTAGAGTGTATAAAGTTCACAATGAATACTACAGCGACATAACTGGTTATCCAATGATATTTGGGTAAATTGGCATCACCAATGATGAAACGATTTGTTCAAGGTCTGTAATTGTAAGAATTACTTTATCTTTCAGGCTCTTCAGGCATCATGAAAAGAGTCAGAACTGACAACAACTAGCAATTAGATTCATCAAACAGAATCACATTAGCTAAAAGTTCTTCTCAATCAAACACAGAGAATTAGTTTTTATCGCAGGAAGCAAACAAGATAGAGCCTCAATCAATCCCATTATCTGAACACATAGCTCATTCAGAGTTGAAGGAATTTCTACTAAAAGTTATGTTTAGCAGCTTCGGCTAATTCCCTACACACATTAGTCAGAATTATTACTTGCTGATGTCGCCTGAAAATCCGTGTTAGAGTAACTGAAATTCAGTATAACTTAAGAAATGTGTGTGACTCAAACAGAACAATATCACAATCAATCACAGATCATACAGAGTGTGTTCGCACAAATGATAAGAAGTAATTCTATGAGAGATAACAGAAGGAAAGAATGTTCAAGCTATAAGAACTTGCTCTTTGCTCTCTATTGATACTCAGCTCTGCGTATGTACAATGGCACATAGTGCTATCCTTATAGGAATGTTCTTCAGCCTCAATGTCGCTTACGAACCATCAAATGTCAGTTCTGAACTTCTATTGCGTCTCTTTAGAACGTCACAACTTCTACTCAAAATATGAATTTACAAAGTGCGAAATAGGCCTCTACATGTATTTAGGCACTATAGCACATTTTATATATATGGAAATTGAAAAATTTTACAATATATGACAAAATTTGGATAATGTGAGATCATAAGACTCCACATTGTACCTCGGCTAAGGAGGTATGGGACTACCTTAAAGGGATTTATGAATCCAAAAATACCTCTAGAGTGCTTATGATTAGAAACAAAGTTCTTCAAAGCATTAGAGGGAGTGAAGAGAGTGCTCAAGAGTATGTCTTGAGAATAAAATCTCTCAACAAAGAACTTTCCATCATTAGTGAGGGTATTCATGATGATGAACTTGTTCAAATCAATTTGAATGGTCTTGGAGATGAGTTCTCCAATCTTGTACAAAGCTCCATTGACAAGCTCCATAGTGTGCTTGTGGCCGAGGAGAGTAGGATCCTTCATGTCGAGCAAAGGATTGGATCCTTGAAGTTGCATGATGGTGATGAGAAGGCCAACTTCTCAAGCAAGGGAAAGGCAAAGTCAAAGAAGAAGATCCAACACAAGGAGACCAATAATGATGATCAACCATCAAGCTCCAAAGGTGGAAAGAAGAACAAAGCCAAACTAAAGTGCTTCTTTTGTGGAAAGAAGTGGCACTTTGCATCCGAGTGTTTTAAGAAGAAGAATGCACAAGGAGAGAGCAAACAAGGCAACCTCACTCTCGAGGAAGATGAGGATGAAGTGGATTCATCCTTAATGGATTCTACATCAACATCCAAGAGCTACTCCAATGACACATGGTAGATTGATAGTGGGGCTAGTTCCCACATGACATTCCAAAAGGATTTTTTCTCAACTCTTGTACCTTTTGTAGGTTGTAAAAAGTCTATTCTAACAGCAAGTGATCAAGAATGTAGAATATATGGAGTGTGAACTATTCCCTTAAGTCTTGGATCCTCTAAAAGAGTAGATCTTGATAATCTACTCTATGTTCCTACACTCACTAAGAATTTGTTAAGTGTAAGACAATTGATGGATGATGGCTTAGATGTCCACTTTAAGTAAGGTGTTTGCTCCATAATGATGAATAATACTTGCATTGTAAAGGGATTCAAGCAAGGAAGGCTTTTTAAACTAGATGCTAATGTTTTTCTTGGAAGTGTGAACATGGTGAAGGAGGAGCTCAATCAAGTGGAGCTTTGGCATAAGAGGTTGGGCCACCCCAACTCCAAATCTATGGAGATGCTATGCACCAAGGATCTTGCTCTTGGCCTTCCAAAGACACTCTCAAAGTGTGGGAAAAGTTGTGAAGCTTGTAGCCTCTCAAAGGCACACAAGCTACCTTTTGATATCTCTTCCACTAGATCTACAAAAGCATTAGATCTTATTCATAGTGATGTGCACTCTTTTTTCTCAAGAATCGAATGGAGGTGCATCTATGTATGTATCTTTTATTGATGATTACTCTAGATACACTTGGATTGAACTTTTGGATTTCAAAAGTAAATTGTTTGAAGCTTTTGTTAAGTTCAAAACTCTAGCTGAAAATCAACTTGATGCTAGAATTAAAGTATTGAGGAGTGATAATGGTGGAGAGTATATCTCCACCAAGATGATAGAGTTTTGTAAATCCAATGGCATTAAGAGAGAACTTACATGTACTTATAGTCCTCAACAAAATGGTATAGCCGAGAGGATGAATAGAACACTTTGTGAGTGTGCTAAGGCTTTGAGGTTAGATGCATCTCTACCTAAGTCCTTTTGGAGAGAGGCTATTATTTGTGCAACTTATTTGTGTAATAGATTGCCATGTAAGTCCATTGGAGGCATAACATCTTATGAGGCTCTATTTTGTAAGAAGCCGAATCTTAAAGATCTAAGAATTTTTGGATCTACTTGCTATGTTTTTCAAGCATTAGATACAAGAAAAAAGGATGATCCTACTTCTATTAAGGGGATCTTTGTTGGTTATGCTGAAAATAGCAAAGGATATACAGTCTATAATCTAATCACTAAGAAGATTTTAGTGAGTAGAGATGTTACTTTTGATGAAGGTAACTACTACAAGTTTAATGAGAAATCTTCTAATCCATCTTATTTCAAGGATCTTGTAAGGTTTGAGGAGGAGCCTACATGTGATCAAGATCTTGAAGATCCATCTCAAGATCCAAGGACTCCAAGGAGATCTACAAGAAGGAAGGCCGAGCCCTCGAGGCTCACCTATGTTGACAAAGGTAAACAAAGGGAAGATATTCATTCACTTACCTCTTACACTTTTCTAACTTCTATGTTTGATGAGCCAAGTCGCTTTGAAGAGGCTATGGAGTCACAAGAATGGAGGGGTGCCATGCAAAAGGAGTATGATGATCTTATGGAGAATTATACATGGAAGCTTGTGGATCTTCCTCATGAAAGAAAGCCACTTCAGTGCAAATGGATCTATAGATTGAAGTACAATCAATATGGGAGCATCAACAAACACAAGGCAAGGCTAGTGGCAAAGGGGTTCTTGCAAACCAAGGGAGTAGATTTTGATGAAACTTTTGCTCCTGTTGCTAAGCTAGTTTCTATAAGGTTCCATGAAATCACATATTTCACATATAATCAAAGGAGTGTCTCGTATTGGTTGATAGGATGGACATTCATTGCTAGTGTGTGCACCTCTGCAATGAGGGCACCAGGTATTGTCATGTCTATGATGTACCTAGCCAGTTGGGTAGCTGACTTGGCATGGAGCTTCGATAGACTTTAGGGTGTTTGGATACTCTTTTGTAAGTTTCTCCATCTGGTTGGTGTTGTTAGTTAAGCAACTCCATCTGACATTTTCAAAGCTGATCCCAAGTTTCCTCGGTCGACTTGGATTCATGGATAGCATGGTGTGCTCTCCGTTCTCTAGGTTCGTCAACATCTGATCCTTCGTCTTCATCACGGATGGCATCAAACATATTCTATTTTTAAGGATGTGTACTCATCGTTAGATTTGAGCTCAAGTCTGATCCATCTGGAAAGTCCAACTAGAAACTAGATGATAAGCATGGATTGTATGGGTTGTTCTTGTACTTGACTTTTTAAGCATTTGAATCATTTGATATAGTCACGTCACTTTTTCATCCTTTTCCATTTTGATGTTACTCAATTTGACAAAAGGACTTTCAATCAAATGAAATGGTTTGAATCGCTTGATGAAGGACTCTTTCAAGAGTGACCAACCATGACAAGACTCAAAAGCATGAAAATGTGGTCTATCATAGGAAGGTTCGGCCCTAGCGGGGGCTCCCATCTCGAATGGATTTGTGGATGGATCATGTACTAGGGATTTCATTCGAGGATACCGATTGTGTCTAGCTTGCTTAGTGGAAGGTGACATCTCGGACGGATAATGGTCTGTCGAATTGGGATCGTAATGACAATCCATGGTGGTGGTGTGGGTAGGGGTTTGTTTCCGTTTTTTTTTTTTTAAGGGTATGGATGTAAAGTTGAAACAAAGGTGCAGTGGTAAGAGTAGTGTGGCTGGTGTGGAACCAAGTTGCACAGTATGCAGGTGAGTAGTAGTCAAAGGAACTTGGTTGATATCTATGTCAATTGGCTAGGGTACAAGTCTAGTTAAAGATTTAGTTGACTATCAAATAGGAGCTCGGCTCGATCGAGATGTCAAGGCCGAAGACTCGGTTGAGATTGGATGTCAGGACTCGGTTGAGACTTAATGTCAAGACTCGGTCGAGATTGAACTGAAAAGGCTTGGTCGAGATGTCAGTTCAATGGCTCGATTGAGATTTGATAAGTGGACTCGGTCAAGATGACATTGCAAGGACTCGACTGAGAGGGTTCAATCAAACTGAGAAGACTCTGGACTGAGAGGCTCGGTCGTGGACTGAGAAGCTCGGCCGGGTATTGAGAGGCTCGGACTGAGAGGCTCAGTCGAGATTGATGGGGCTAAGGAGGATGGAGAACGCGAATGGAGAAGAGAGCAAAAATATTTGTGGAACAACTCTCCCGCTATAATGGGCTGCTAGATGTAGAAATAGTCTAATAGATTGTTAATGCTAAGTGTAGTCACAAATCAAGTGCTCTATGCCCAATAAGATCTTATAAATTAGTTCATACTCACAAAAACAAAAATGAGTACAGTCCACCGAAGAGATTAGAAGTAGTTTGTGTGTGGTATTACTCGAAATGGATTCAATAAGAAGTTTAGTTCTGAATGGATTGACAGTGCAACAAAAATAATGCGAGTTCCTCAAGCGTCAAAGACAGCCATTCTCTGATAAAAAACTGAGGAGTTGTAGACGTCCGTGTTCTGATCAGGGTGAGTAAACAAGCGTGATAAAATAGAAGTCAAGTGCATTCGATCACAACAAGCATTCATCTATATTATACACAGATAGAAAAGCGTGTTGCTGTTATATTACACTGAAGCACAACAAATAGTAGTTACAACCAGAATGACAACATGATTGGGAGGCTCAAAATTATACGTCTCATGGAGGAGCATCACGTAGAGTGTTCTATGATGATGTATTTATACACCACATCCCTGTATCTAATTACAATAAATGCTTGTCATCTAACTAAGTATTTCATTGTACTCAAGAAGTAGTGGAGCTATAATGACAAAATGACAGCTGTACAAGGTGTATACAAGTCAAACGACTCGAGATCGCTGACGTGGAAGAGAACGTCACATTTTCTCTCACTTCACATTTTTCGAGAAGTGGCTGGAGACGTTTCTCGCTGAAATAGATGTCCTTCACATATTTTCTCTCACTTCGCCTTTTTGCGAAGAAGTTGAAGGTGTTTACAACAATTCATTTTGTTGAAATAACTGTTATGTCGCATTTTTAAAAAAATGCGAAAAAGCAGACAAATAATTTACTTCTTCGAAATACTTGAAAAGAAGTTACTGTTGGGTGTCTAGAAAAGTGCAAAAAATGTGAACTATGCGACACTCAGTGTATTTCTACAAATTGTTGAAAACATCGTGTATTTCTGCAGACTTGTTCTAAATGCTAATTCATGGAAGTCCTTGAAGATGGCCAAGTCTTCAACGATCTTCAAATAATTGAACTTAACATTTGAACATGAAAATGATAGGATTGGTTACCCTTTGCTGGAAATCAGCTGAAAGCCCGCGATGTAGTTGTTCTTCAAATAGTTTGGTTGTCTGAGTTGTGATTCCTGCAGGTATCAGATGAGTAGACATAGAACCTAAAATAGGTTTCATCTGACCCTAGATCAAAGATCAGTAAATGTGCAAGAAGAATCTTGAAATAGAAATTAGTGTTCACCAAGGAGACAAATGTGGACTTAATTTCCAACAGTCCCCCTTAAGGTCACGGTTGGTGCCTTGGTATCTTCATCAGGTTCAGCATGTTGAAAAACTTTGGATGCTTGATCTTGGGAAGCGCTTTGGTGAAGATATCTGCAGCCATTTCTGTTGTGGAGCAATATTGAAGGATCACTTGCCATGAGAAAACTTTTTTTTGAATGAAATGATACTAGATTTCTATATGCTTGGATTTGCCATGAAATCCAGGATTCAGCGACAGTGAAATACAACTCAATTTGTCACACATAATAGTGGTAGCATTGAACTGAGTGTATATAAGTCGTGAAGTAATAATTGGATCCATACAACTTTTTTTGAAGCTTGACAACTGCGATGTACTCTGCCTCGATCGAAGAAAGCGCAACTGATTTTTGCTTCCTTGAATTTCATGAAATTAGTCCCCTTGCCAGATAGAAACAAAACCCGAAGATAGATTTTCTGGTAGAGACTGTTCCTCCCCAATCTAAGTCGGAGTAGCCTCACAGGACGAGTGGATTGATGGCATTTCCATCATAACACAAAATGTAATCTAAACTTCCTTGAATATATCTCATCACTCTCTTTAATGTTTTTCAATGAGAGATCATAGGATTAGACATGAATTGACTTAACGTGCTAATAGTGTATGTAGATCTGGTCTAGTACACAACATTGCATACATCAAAGATCCTATAAGTGAAAGATAAGGGTACTTCGCTAAGTCGAGTACTTCACTATCAGAATAAGCACAAGTAGGTTTAGTTAATAATATACTTGGATCCATTGGAGTATCAATTGGTTTGTAATCAGACATATGAAATTTTTCTAAAATGCCTTTTAGAGATGTCTGCTGGATAAAATAGATCTTCTTTTGAAGTCTATTTCTAGTAATGTGAATTCCTAGCAAAGAATGAATAGCTACTAAATCAGTCATGTCAAATTCTTTTGACAGATCACTCAGTAGTGTGTAGTAGAGAAGTGTCATTAGACAAAACGAATGCATCATCTATGTAAAGAGCTATGTGAACTGAATGGATACCTATATGCTTGGAATAAACATTACAGTCAGCCGAATTATTTGCAAAACCCAATTGAATGAGATAAGAGTTGATTCTTTGAACCATGCTCTTGTAGCCTGCTTCAGACTGGGAGTGGGAGAGAATAGCAAGTTTAAAAAACATAAAATGGATTTGATGTCGTACCTGAGGAGCAGCATCCCAGTTTATATGCACGCCCTGCCTCTCCAATAACTCGAGTATCACCTGCATACTATGGGAATACAACCATATCCACTCAACATCGCCCTTCTACCCAAGGACATGATGCTTGATTGGCTGTGTGATGCCCTTAGAGAAGCCTCGACAAATAACCAGGAAGTAACAAAAAGAGAGCAGGAATATGCAAGGGGGGTGCGATTTACATATAAGCTATGATGATCATCATTCACATGTTAATTAAAACAATTGTATGTGACTTTGTACATGTTGTTGTATCCCTAACACATTTAGTTCTATTTCGTTCAGTACAAACAATGCAATGCACTGTGGACACATGGACGACACTTTCGTACGGGGAGGAGGGCATTGACAAAAATAGAAATACGTACAATTGTGGAGTCATGGCAAATTTTACCCAAGAGAGTTGAGGAAGCACGACGAACACCAATTTTTACTCTCTTCTCAGCTTGATTATTGTGGGACAATCAATGACATCCTCGAAGTTGGATTTAGACAATTCAGTTTTTTCATATTTGATGTCAAATCGTTCAAAGTTATTTGCAATGGTCCCAATGCAACTGTCAAGAAAGATGAGAGTGGTTATTTTGCCATTGACTCTACCAAGCCTTGGACAGATCAAAGCGATTTTTTTTTCTCAACAATGTGAGCAGGTCATTTCTTCTATGTTTTCAAGATGTCTATGCTCTTTTGTTGTCAACAATCAATCGATTTTCAGTGTACTACAAAAAATGTATATTCTGTATAGTAGTACCCAAGCAACTGTAACATAACTACAGATACTAACTACAAGTCAACGTTTATGGTGACATCGATGAATTACAGGTGGTCTTTCACCCCAATTGTTCAGATCCCAGATAGTCGTACATGATTCAAGTTGCTACTCGAAGTAAAAGAATTTTTGAAAATAGAGATGTCGTGGAGGACATGGCGTTGCCAACTAATGCACCTCATGAACAAGATCGTGATGACGGATGATCACGTGGAAGCTTCACAAGCTAATGATGATATTGAGTGTGATGCATCATCATCGAATGGATCGACGACACATGACACACCTTCTCGATCTCACTCGTTGAATTGTGTGCTTGAAAATTCTGTGGGAGGAGGTGCCTCCAGAATACACACAAACTCTGAGCACTGAGCATTACGTATCTAAGAATCAAAATTTCACAAATTTACTTTCATATGAATCTCTTTCAAGCAAATGGATAAATTTCAAATATGCCATTAAATTCACATTTTTTCACTCTTTAAAGGCAATTGAAATGCATTGCAACTTGCATATCCCAAGGGTCCGGGTGTATCAGCTGCGTTGTTAATTACGTTAAATTGGACGTGGTTGTTGTTGCTGCTGTCTAAAGCGGCAACAGTAGTATGCTGGTTAGAGCATGAGGAGATAAGTAAGCAGCAGCGACGTTAGCAGTAGAATGTAATCCGTTCGTCATCATTATGATCGTGGTCATTGAAGAAGTTTTACGATGATTCTTCTTCTTCTTGTCCCTCAATACCTCCGCCGTTGAGTCAAGTACACTGCTCCAGTTTGCCTTTGCATACCTCCTCGAGAAATTTGACGATTTATAGAAATGGAAGAGACAGAGAGAGACAGACAAAAGAAAGATGGATGCGTCCTAAGGACATGAGGATTTTAAAAAAAAACGAGACAGAGAATGACGCCATATAAAGCTTGAAATTTTTTTGTAGCAGGTGAAGTTCTGTTTGTCCAAGTATATGTCATCTTTTGACAAACGTGAACATTACACCAGAGGAGCAGGATTCTGGGCTGGGCATACAGCTTGGTTCCTATGGGCAATCAATGGTGTCATGATTGGCAATATGGCAGCATCAAGTTTCTCATTGTATGACCTTTCTAAGACTAACTATAGGCATTCATTCCATGTATGATTGCTGGCACAATGGGGATACCATGTAGATTCTAGTATGGAACCAACTCCTCTACCATATATTACAACCATTTGTCATATGTACATGGCCAACTTTGAAATAGACACAAATATACTATTATAACCACAAATGATTAAATTACACATAATGTGGTATTCAACATTTCCAATATTGAGATGAACAAATTGGCATACATAGAAGTTTTTTCAACTATAGAGTACACTAGTCATCAAAACCTTAGATACTTGGCGATTGCTGCGTCGTCTGCTTTGGGTTTCCCTTCTGCACCTGTAACAACATCATACAATTCTTTAGCCATTAGCATTGTTTTCATCTTAAATTTCCACAGATGGTAATTGGCTCCATCAAGCTTGTCCAGGATAGGACTGGCTTTCCCTTGGGAATCCATGTGGAAGATTAGTCTAGGTGATAGGAATAACTATTAGTGACTTAAGTATGAAATCTGATGCTAAATTACAGAACAAGAAGACAATTACTCTATCGGCTAGTAGAGTCTTCTTACTATGGAAGCTTATCAGGCTACGAAAATAGCTCTAATACCATGTTGCCAAAAGAGGGGGGTGTGAGAAACGAAATGATAGCTCGAAAAGAAATGAACACGCAAAGAAGCGAACTCGAATGGAAGATGTTTGTGCGCAGCGAAATAAGCTATCTTACTCTTCCCTAAGCATGACTACGCCTATCAGACACGAACATTAGTGATAGAAATCACGTTCGGTCCGATTACGTAGCCAAACATTAAGCAACAAAATATCAGAAGGATAATTTGTCGCGAACAGCTAGACTAATAATAATTCACGAAGAGCAGACTACCAGATTAAGCAATAAGAAGGTCAGACAGAATGTAGAAAGTATTGCAATATTGACACAAATCTGAACGCGGAACAAACAAAGTTGTAATCAAATTAAGTATAACAAAATATACAGGTCAATAATGCAGGTGAGCACAAAACAAAAGCGGACATAACCGCGTGCTCCACAAAGTTAATCACACAATCTATAATGGTGATAAACTTATTACTTACAATACATCTGGAAGAGAGAATCGATGCGCGAAAGCATCTACTATGTCTGTCTCTGATTATCAGTGATGTTCTGGTTCTGATGCTATACTCACACACACTGCGAATACGCAGATGGTATTCAATACATATACATAATTTTTACAGTTGTGCAAATGAAGAAAGTACAAAAGTGGATGTGTTGTCTGTGGGAGATCGTGGGTGGCTGTTGTCGTTGTCAAATCTGATTGCATAGTGCATGAAATGAGCGTGAGAAGGCTGCGATCGCTGAAATTAACTTTGATGAAAATGTGCAAAATGCGACACTCTGACAAATGCCTTAAAAACTGATTTACAGGGTACCCACCTTCGCTTTTCTATAAGGGCGCCTTTAGTATATGTAGGGCAGTGTCGCCTTTTTCGCCTGTCACAAATCACGTGTAAAAACATAGTGTCATCTTTTTTGCCTTTTTTGCCACTTGTATTTATGCAGACAGTCGCGTTTTATTCGCATGTCTTATTTTACATGTAAATATGCAGACTGTGCGACAACACAAGTAAAATACAGCAGCATGAATGGAGGCAGATTAACATAGGATTTAGGAGAGGAAAGGAGATAAATCCAACACCGAAATGAACCTTTAAACTTTGATACACACAGACACACACACACGCGTGCGTATGTATGTGTGTATATATATATATATATATATATATATATATATATATATATATATATATATATATATATATATATATAGAGAGAGAGAGAGAGAGAGAGAGAAATAAAATAAAAACTAGACAAGCTAGAATGGCACTTAGTCCCTCTTGTAGAAACAAGACCAAACTTTTTACCTCCTGTCATAGCTAGTTATAGATACGTTAAATGCATCAATCGAATGTTACAATACAAATCACCATAATCAAAAACTTATCAGTTGTGAATTGCACCATCCCATGACAACAAATAACAAAAGTTATGAGATGAGGAATCGAAGATGGGTGTCATAGCCAAAATCTAGTTGTTATCCTTTTTTAGAAGATTTTACAATGAACTAGGCAATATCAACAAACAAACATTGTATTATCTTAGCCCCAAGTATACATAAATCAATGTGATAAGGCAAAAAATGATTGGTTGTCAACGCTTATACCATACTATCTCGTTTAGCCCTAATCGAACAAGTATAGTTCTAAGTGTGTTTAGGTGTATTAAATAACCAAGTATTGGATATTTCTACACCTACTTATTGTCTTATTACTGGTTTTTTATGGTTATTTGGTATCGTAGTTAACTGCTAGTGAGCCAACCATTTTCAGTAACTAGTAATATGCAGCAAAAATTTTATTGTTTACGATGCGAAATTCAGTTGATTCGAACACCATGACACTTGGAAGATAGTATATCTTCCAAAGGGCAAGAGACCCATTGGCAACAAATGAGTTTACATGACAAAGTACAATGTCGATGGAACCATTGCAAACACAAGGCAAGGCTCATAGTGATTGCCTTGGTGTAGCAGGCATTTCCTATCCACCTTCAAACCTAGATTCAAGCTCTATCAAGCATCACAGAGACGAAGGGTATTATCTTGTTGTCACACGGAGATTCGTTCCCATGAGAGTGATAGCATAGTTCATAATCAAGCACATGCTTATGATCCAGATCCAACAATAACCATTAGCACTACGATCCATTAACACTAGAAATTGATACTACTCAAGCAATGATAGACCTTACTCTTCTCTCTCTCTCTCTCTCTCTCTCTCTCTCTCTCTCTCTCTCTCTCTCTCTCTCTCTCTCTCTCTCTCTCTCTCTCTCACACACACACACACACACACACACACACACACACACACACACACAAAAAGTATAATAAAGATAAACTCCAACAAGCATCAAGTCCAACAACTAGCAAATACAAAGAAAACATGAGAGATAGAGAAGGAAAGAAGAAGAGCAAGGACAATCCATATCCATTTGAAAGAGGATCCACCTGCCTTATGGAAATGAAAGTGAATGTACAAAATAGCTCGAAACCGCCACTATATATAGTGGATCTTAGGGCTTTGGCCTCAAATCCCATTGGCCAATCTCCACCTCCCTTATTATTTGAAATTCAAATTTTGGGAAGAACCCTTTTTATTCACTAACTTGACTATTAGGCCTTGCGACATTAAAAGTCCCGCAAAAAGGCCTAAAGTCATTTTATTAACTTCTAACTAATCAAATAACTATGTTTGGTCTTACACAAAGGGTGCCAAATCCCACTCACTTATTAACTAGGGCTGGGACTGCCTAGAAATACACAAACCCTCCAACAATAGTACTGGCGAAGGTTCCCTAGGTGAAGGTTGACTCGGTGAGGGTTCTTTCACTACTATTTTGGATAAAAAATCCTTTATTTGGCTGTTTCTGACAAATCTACAAATCAAGCAAATTCTCTCCCAAATTAACCCTAAAATGCAATTTTAACACTATGATGCCAAGACAAGATACTTAAATGCAAGCTAACATCCAAGCATGAATCATAAATTGGTGTAGCTCCGCAGCAATGGCACCAACAATATAGCAGGTATTTTCTATCCACCTTCAACCTTAGATCCAAGCTCTATCAAGCATCAAAGAGATGAAGAAGATTATCTTGTTGAGTCATGCGGAGATTCGTTCCCATGAGAGCGATAACATAGTTCATTATCAAGCACATGCTTATGATCCACATATAGCACTAACCATTAACACTAGCAATTAACACTATTCAATCAATGATAGAACTTACTCTTCTCTCTCTCTCTCTCTCTCTCTCTCTCTCTCTCTCTCTCTCTCTCTCTCTCTCTCTCTCTCTCTCTCTCTCTCTCTCTCTCTCTCTCTCTCTCTCTCTCTCTCTCTCTCTCTCTCTCTCTCTCTCTCTCTTATTGGAATTCTAATCTTCTCCTACTCATTCCTTCACCCTCCTGCTCTCAAAGAATTCTATCTCTTAGAATCAGTCTGCAGAATTACACGCAAAGTTGAATCAGACAGAATCGCAAGGCCATCGCCAGATTACGGTCTAACCAAAGGGAAAACATTGTTTACAGAGAAGCACGACTCAAACCGCAAGGGAGCTGTTAAAACCTGTAGGTTACCATCTACGAGCACTTGCGAAATCTCGTTGACCACCGAAGTGACCTTCTTATGACCTCCTACGAATGACCAGAGTCAACTCTCCTCAATCGTTTTTAAATGTAAGCTACCTACTTACGGTTATCAATGAAGTCGACCAACGACGACGACTTATGAGTTCCTACAAAGTCAACTAACAATGGTTGACCCATCTCATCATTTAGCTCCATAAGTTATCACTTATGATTATCAACGAAGAAAGCAAACAATCAACAGGTGATCGAATGACCAGTGGCTGTTCAAACGATTGTGGATAGACTACGGCCATCACGGCCTACATCTTTGCACTATGACGCATATGGAGGATACATTACTCTGTACTTCTCCTCCTTCACGATGCTCCAAATAACAGATCTACAGATCTTGTTTAAACAGCTATTAATCATCTTATAAACTGTAATTACAATAAATCAAAAGACTCTGACAGCTATAAATATGTATCTAAATGAAGAGAAGGGGGATAGGTATTGTTGAGTTGAACAATTTGTATGCACAGAGTGATCAAACAATCAAAAGGTCTTAAGTAACTTGCTTCTTAGAGTTAGTGATTTATACAGAGAGAGAGAGAGAGAGAGAGAGAGAGAGAGAGAGAGAGAGAGAGACAGAGAGAGATTTAGAACTGTAGCTATTGTTTTGAGTCTATAATTAGGAGCACACGCTTGTCAGCGCTATTGTATTGTGTTTCGATTCTCTTTTATATATACAGATTCACTACTATTCAATCCTTACATTCTTGATTGAATGAAATTGTCTGTCTCACTCTCTTGCACACAAACACAGTTATCAGAGACAGAGGATCGCATGGCTGTCCAAGACGCCTAATGCTGCGTCATGGACAAGCTTGATGGAGCCAATTACCATCTGTGAAAATTTAAGATGAAAACTGTACTAATGGCAAAAGAATTATTCGACGTTGTTACGAGTGCAGAAGGGAAACCTGAAGCGGACGACGTGGCAATTGCCAGATGGAAGCTGAAGGATGGAAAGGCTTTCGCGCTGATCATCCTCAACATCACGGATACCCAGATCGGCCATGTATCCGAGGCTCAGACATCAAAAGAAGTCTGGAACATCTTGAGCACACTATAGAAGTGCGAGATATAGCTTCTAAGCTACATCTCAGGAAGAAATTCTACTCCCTCACAATGACAAATGGTGATTCTCTACAGAATCACATTAATCAATTCAAGA
Organism: Diphasiastrum complanatum; assembly: GCA_029204225.1. Taxonomy (NCBI): domain Eukaryota; kingdom Viridiplantae; phylum Streptophyta; class Lycopodiopsida; order Lycopodiales; family Lycopodiaceae; genus Diphasiastrum; species Diphasiastrum complanatum. Next base: position 4,696,783 of record CM055108.1, on the reverse strand, counting down.
ACTTGATAAGACAAATGGACGCTGTCGGATATGTCATAGACGATCAAGACGCAGTGATGCAACTGCTTACAAGCTTGCCAAGTTCTTACGACAACTGGGTGATGATCATCACGACTCATCCAAAATTGACTCTTTCAAGAGTCATTACTATGTTGTTGCAGGAAGACACACGAAGGGATGAAATTTCAAGTTCCTCAGCTGATTCTCACGCCTTGTACACCAACAAGAGCACGACAAAGCAGAAGAAGAAGAAGAAGAAGAAGAAGAAAGTCCCGAAGCAATCAAAGCTAGACCAGAAACCAGCTCAGCACAAGGAACAGTCGAATCCATAGATAAAGAAGAAGTTGTTCTGCAGAAATTGCAAATGAAACAACCACAAAATTCAAGACTGCCGAATACTTCAAGCGAAGAACAATAACAAGGGACAGCCAAATCAAGTGGAAAATGCAGCTGCAAAAGCTCCACAGCCTATTCAAGAAGCAGATCATGATGCCTTCATGACCAACTATCAAGAAGCATCTAGGGACAGTTCTTGGTTCCTAAGTTCTGGAGCCACTCAGCACATACTAGCTTCATTGGCTGTTTCAAGTCCTATACACCTTACAGTACCCAGAAGTTTGTTCACCTTGGTGACAATAGCACACAAGCTATCAAAGGTAAAGGCACTGTAAGATTAAGCTTTGCAAATGGTCAATCTAAGCTACTCTCTAAAGTCCTGTATGTACCAAATTTATCTACGAATCTACTCTCTATAAGCAGAATCACAGATTTAGGACATAGAGTAGAGTTCGAATGTGATTAGTGTAAAGTAGTTGATAGGACTGGCAAGATCCTAGCACTCGAAAAGAGGCATGGATACTTGTATAAATTAAGTCATTGCTTTTCTGACTCTAGTCAGGCTCTCAGTACCTCAATTCATACAAATAAAGGTTTACTTTGGCATTATAGACTTGGTCATTTAAATCTCTTTAATGTTTCTCAATGAGAGATCATAAGATTAGACATGAATTGACTTAACGTGCTAATAGAGTATGTAGATCTGGTCTAGTACACAGCATTGCATACATCAAAGATCCTATATGCTAAATTCACATGTGTGGGACACCCTACACATGTATTTTTAATCTCCTAAGCACAATAACACCATAAAGATCAGACTAGCATTGGTTGTCAATAGGAAAGCTGATCATACAAGCAATATTATTGTGTTACAAGCAAGATCTATCAACAAAACATAAGACAAAGCATCATAAATGCCTCTACTCGGCTAGAGAGAGAAAATAGAAAGTACAAAACTCGTGGAGAGAGAGAAGGCACAAAGAGCTTGTCTCCAAATTTGCATTACACACAAATTTCATCATATCTCAGTGAGAGTACATCACATATATATAGATCCATGGACTCTTCTCCTACTTGAAGTTGAATTGGAGTTGTGGATCCACCTCTCAAGCTATCTAGACTTATCCAAGCCACCTCAATATGTCTAATTGTGCCACATAGCCTTTTCATGCATTAAATGTGGCATGTAAAGTACAAATGACAATTCCTATGGTAGCTCGAGTTTCTACTTCTACCTACCTTGAATATTTTATTCTAAGATGGGTCTTTACTAAGCCAAAAGAGCTCAATTCAACTTTGGCATTTTTAGGACCCATACTCACAAAATTAGATAGATTTTTAAATATTTTGGCACTCCTAAAAATGTATCTAATGTGGATCAAGCATTGATCTTGAGATAAGACCAAGATTAGACCTATGCTTTGAGAAGGCACTTTTGCAAAGTGGCTTTGTGAGAAGATCAGCAATACACGAAGATGTGTTGACATGTTCTAAGTTGATTTCACCTCCAATGAGCTTTTCCCTTACAAAATGGTGTGCCACTTCTATATGCTTGCTTCTTGCATGAAAAATAGGACTGTTTGCAAGATCTTGTGCCGATATGTTGTCACATTTGATCAAGGAAAGATCATCCTCTTTGATGCACTTTAGCTCCATGATTAACCTCTTGATCCAAAGCACCTCTTTAGTTGTTGTAGTGAGTGCTTTGTACTCGGCCTCACAAGATGATAGAGATATGGTATCCTGCTTCTTTGAAAGCCAAGACACAAGATTGCCTCCAAGAAAGATAGTATATGCATTAATGGACTTTCGATCCATTTTATCACTTGCAAAATCTGAATCTGAATAGCCAACAATGGTTAGATCTTCATTCTTGTACAATAAACCATAACCTTGAGTAGAAGATACATATCTTAGAACTCTCTTGGCCATCTTCCAATGTTGGATCTTGGGATCTTGCATAAATTGACTCAATTTGTGCACACAATAGCTCAAATCGGGTCTAGTGATAGTAAGCCAAATTAAAGAGCCTATAAGACTCCTATAAAGTGTGATGTCCTCGAAGTATCTTTCATCATCTTTAATAGGATCTTTTACATGTTGCTCCATGGGAGTATCTATGCCTTTACAACTTTGCATATTGAATTTTCTCAACATAGAAAAGACATATCTAGATTGACAAATAAAAGCATACTCTTCACGAAAATCAATCTCAAGGCCCAAAATGTAATGGATCTCTCCTAGATTTTGCATTTTAGATTCTTTTCCTAATGCATCTTTAGTTTCTTGAACTAGCATCAAATAACTTCCACTAAGAATAATGTCATCCACATAAATTAGGAGAATGACAATATTACTAAATTTTAAGTACATAGAAGGATCATAGTCACTAAGCACAAATCCTAATGAAAGTAGAAAGTTGTTGAGTCTTGAATACCATGATCTAGGTGCTTGCTTTAAGCCATAAAGACTTCTAAATAGCAAACACACCTTAGATTTATCCTTGATAAATCCTTGAGGCTGTTCCATGTATATCTCCTCCTCATGATAGCCATTCAAAAAAGCGTTGGAGACATCAAGTTTAAACATTTTCCACTTAAAAAATAAGGCAAGAGAGATTATGATTCTTATTGTCACCATCTTTGCTACAGGACCAAAGGTTTCTTCATAGTCAAGGCCATATATTTGTGCAAAGCCTTTAGCACACAATCTTGCCTTGTACTTGTTGATGGAGCCATCATGATTGTACTTGATCTTGAACACCCACTTGCATCCAATGATATGCATGTAAGGTGGTGGATCCACTAGTTCCCATGTGTGGTTGGTGATCAAGGCATCATATTCAATCTTCATGGCCTCATACACTCCTTGGTATTGAGGGCTTCTTGAACATCTTTGGGCTCCTCATGAGAAACAAAATAAGCATAAGTGGAATCAAGATCCACTTGTTTTCCTTTGTCATCATAAGTGAGCCTCTTGGGCTCGGATCTCTCCCTCATGGATCTTCTAGGAGTGAAAATTTCACTTAGAAACTTGGATTTGATTCTTGGAAGTGCCAATGCCTTCCTATGGTGTTTAGAATGGTTTTAGTTTCACTCTTGAACTAAAAAACATAAGCCTCAAACTCTCTCTCAAGGATTTGTAGGTTTAATAAGCTTCTAACACCATTTACTCATCAAATCTATAAAGGAAACAATGGTTTTTCATAAGCACATCACTAGTTTCACTCTTCACAATTTGTTTGAAGCTCAAATATTGAAAAAACACAAAGTTTTGGTGAAAGTACAACTCTAGCAGCCTCTCACACGTGTGATAAGTACATCTGAACTTTCCACACTAATATGAACCTCAACATTACAAGTAAACTATTAGAAAAGGTCGCCCTCCTTCAAAATGAATCTAGCACCAACGCTTTCACCAAAATGAAAATTTTGGATCATCAACTAAGCTCTTTGACTTGGCTCTGATACCATGTCAAATTTCAGAGTAAAGGACTGAATTTGATCTACAAATGATCATGAAGAGTGATTGGTAGCTTGGGATCTTGATCTATATCAAGACTAGCTTCCAAATCTAGCTTCTACTTGACAATCTTTGTGTTCCAAGCAAGAACAATAAAAAATGATGACCCACGGCTTCACACGTGTGAAGTACAGCTACTGTACGGCCTGATAACAGAGAAATAGTTTACTAAACATTTACTTAGCATTCATCCACAAAGAAAGTGCTTAAGAGAGTGTAAACTCCAAGATTGCTCACAAACCAATGTTTCTCATCATTAGCTCAATAATGGATCCATCATGGATCAAGTACAAAATCATCATAATCTCTCTCTAAGATGCATCCAGCATGTGTGGTACAGCTCATTGTACTCATCCATATCCACTTTGGATAAGATCAATCAAGTTTGCCACACTTTGGATCTGGTCCTCGACGCTGATTGGTCTTCTGAAAAATGGTGTGGTCCTTGATGAAGATGGACCTGGTTGCATTGCCTGTGGAGCTGGCTGTCCTTTTGCAACTTTGGGGCTCCACCCTGGTCCATGCCCGAATCTAACCCTGTATCCATAGGTGCATCAACTTGGTGTGGAGGGGAGAACTACGGCATGACCGGAACTAGAATTTGAGGCCCAGCTTCCAATACCTGAGCGGTAGCCTTTTCATATTCGTTGATAGTCGCTTTGGACTTTGCCAACTCATATTCATTGATGGTTGCTTTGGCCTTTGCCAACTCAGTTGAAGTTGCACCCTTGAATCTGTCAAAGCGACCTTGGAATCCTTGAAGGACCACTTTATAGGTTTAAGCCTTTTTTAACAAATACGCGATTTTTGTCAGAGTTACCGGATGATCAGGTATTTGTGTCTGTAGATACGCATCACGCTCAAGGGTGGTCGTATCCAATTCACCTTGGAGACATATGCGATCTTGTTCAGTCATCTATAGTTGACCTTGGAGCAGCTGCACTTGTTGCTTTGCATCATGCATGACCCTGTCCACTTGGTCTTGGGCGGTTGTGAGGGCATTCTATAGGGAACTAACATAATCCTCTAGGCGATCAGCCAATTGTTGTGCCTTCTTCTTCTCAGCTTCAGTCTTAGCTTCATGTTGCTTGGCAATCTTCAATTCTTTGTCCAGCTGATTCACTTTCTAGCTAATGAGTGTATTCTGGCTAATGAGTGTATTCTCAGATCCCATATCTGAGATGCATTGTTCCATTTCTTTTTCTTATCTAGCATAGACTAGATCACTTGCACAAGGCTTGAGACTAAACCGAGAGCATCACCAGAATCTACTGTTGTAGAGGTGGTAGCAGCAAAAGGACCTGGTGGTACTGTCCGTGGTTGGCATGGAGCAGGTGCCTATAATTTTTCTTCTTCAAAGAGGTCTTCTTATTCATAGCCCTCAAGCACTGTGGCGTCGAATTGCTTTGGTGATTTGACAGCTTGACCGACCCGAATTATGGTTGGTGCAGCTTCAACTTGATCTTGCTGATTGATCTGAAAAGAGTCTTCAAAACCAGTAGTAGTATCATGGAACTATTTGAATCCTCTTCCAGGGGATTGGAGTTCAAAGGGCGCAGGGGTTTGGGGCATTACAAAAACTTCTAAGGTCCCAAGGGGGTTGGAATCATCGAACATGTCCATGAAATATTGGGTGTTTGGGAAAATAGCTCCTGTGTGTGGGGTTGAGGTGGCCTAGGCAGCTGTGATGGGAATGGTAGCCCCAATGGTCACAGACTGTCTTTGAGAGGAATCAGAGGCAAGAAAAGCATCAGAGGCGGGGAGAATAGGTAGTTCAGTGAGAAAAGCAGCAGGGGGTGGAAGCGCATCTGAAGATGTTTGCCTAGTATGACGTCGTGACATGGAAGGCGAGTTAGGAATGATAATCTCGCTACGTGGACGACGTCGACTATGTGAGCTAGATGTCTATTGAGATGACTCTGCCGATGTTTCTTCACCGATAGAAAGCACAAAATCCATACGAAATCCATGGATTTTATTTTCAAGGTGGGAGGCTGCTAGGAGTGACAACATAGGGCCATCAACAAATTGCTGCTTGGTATTGCTTTTGATGGCTCGTTTGAGCTCTCCAAAGACGGTCTTGAACTAGTTATATGGATCCAGAGGAGCCTTGGCTATCTTGGTGTGAGACTCAACTATCCTTTGCAAAATCTGGGAAGTAATATGGTCTTTCATGAGGTTGCCAACCATCAGAAAATTGTTGAGGAGCTGAGTAGTAGCCTGAATGGCAGGATTAGTAATGGCCTCTTGAAGATAGTCGTCATTAGTCTAGTGCAGATCATTGGTAATGTCAATATAAGGCTTAATAGCCTGTTTGGCTTGCTTATGGTTTGGTGAGGCTTGGGTACCAGATGCTATCCCTATGGCAACAAGGGTGGCCTCAGTCACGTGCACCTTGTGTGTGGCTCCCTGGAAAGTAATGTAAAATTTGGATTTCTCCTCCTTCCAAGTACTGAAGACAAGAGTGATAAAATCCATGTTGATTTTCCCCGAAAAGGCTCTCTCATGAATAACCATTGCAGTAAGCAGAGACTCTACAAGGGTCATCCACTGAGTGACCATGCTTGTGCTAGGAAGGATCATGATATTCGTTGCAGAAGGGACATCACGATGGATAGTGTAACACGGCGACTGAGACGTATCTCTGGAAGACATGATGGAAAAGAACAGAAACTGAAAGTAATAGGCGTGAGTGTATATCAGAAAACAGTACATAAAGTTTTGAAGGCTTTGGTCACTGGAAAAATTGACAAGAGCTTCACTAGCACAAGTGAGGAATGAATCGAGTTCAGCCAACTTATAGGTGAATTTGGAGGGTCCATTACACAGAATATTAGTTTGGTTGATCGGTTCTAAACAAAAATTTGCATGCTTGCTCAATACTATGAAAATAGGCTATAAAAATCTCGACGAAGGTTTTTGAGGTTATGAACCCATCCGGCGAACGTTTTTCAGTTCTGTCAAAGGATGAACCTTCGCCCAAGAGGATCTTTCGCCCAAGTATTGTCATAAATGCAACTTTCAGGATCTGAATCTATAGTCAACCTAAATTTGACATTTAAAGTCCATCTAGCATGTCGGTGAAGGTTTTTGAGGAGAGTAAGGTGCTCGGCGAAGGTTCCCAAAATGGCATATTACTGATCATTCGTCTATCTCAAAAACAGATACTTTTTTTGGAAAAGAACCTTCACCCAACTCAATATAGATATATTTGAAGTGGATGTATAATATGAAAGTTCAACGTTTCAATACTGTATGGGCAACATATGACCGAAACAGTGATTAAATAAGTCATTTTCCATCAAAAATTATCTTCTGAAAATACTTTCCTTCTTATTTTTCCACTCTGATGACTTTTCTGACTTTTGCTCATCAGTCTTTCCTCATTTTTTCTTCTTTTCATTGTCTTTTCCAAACAAAATTAACAATTAAGTAGTGAAAACAAACAAATAAAAATAAAAATCATTTGGATCATGCTTGCTGGACTGGCGGAGCAGGCTGCCAAAACTTGCGTAATCGACTGCCATTCATAGGAGTATCAAACCGTTTTCCATCCAAGTGCTCAAGAATCACTACTCCATAGTTCATGATTTCCTTCACTCTATATGGGCCTTCACCGGTAAACTTCAATTTTCCCTTGATCAGCTTGGTTTTGTACATCAGTGTGAGACCTCCGGCTTTCAGACCTTTTTTGTGTAATCGATGATCGTGCCATGCCTTACGGCGGGCTTTCTCTACTGCTAACGCATGAACTGCCATCAATCTTGTTTCACACAATTTGTGCAATGCTTTATGACGTAGTTGTAAAGACTTATCATCATTTAACCGCTCTGTTGCTGCTATGTGTAAATATGGTATTAAAAATTCAATCGGCATGACAGCATTTTGACCATAAGCTAGTTGAAAGGGTGTTTGACTTGTACTACTTTTGTAAGCAGTTTTGAATGCCCATAATGTTGCATGTAGTTTATGTTCCCAATCAGATCGACTCGCTTCAACTATTTTCGTCATAATAGTGTAGACAATCTTATTGGAAGCTTCAACTTGGCCATTTCCTTTGGTATAATAAGGAGTACTAAATCTGTGTATAACAAAAAAATCTTCCAATAAATACTTTATCGTTTGATTAACAAAGTGTGTACCCCGATCGTTGACAATTTCTATCAAACATCCAAATCTAATAATAATATTTTCATAGAGAAACTTGGCCGTAGATTTTGCATCAGCAACTTTGACAGCTTCGGCTCAACCCACCTAGTCATATAATCAATTGCTACGATAATGTTTGTTGTTTTTGGAAACTAGCGACCCAAATTAGTTAATTCAAATTCATAAACAATAATGTCAACTTCCTCAAGCCTCAAGACAAGGTGACTAAAGTAGAACCAATTTTTGGTTGTGACATGTTTTCTTTTATAGCAGGTCCAAAACCTAAATTGCCACTTGGTTTCCCTCCAATATGAAAAATCCTATCATTTTTAGGACTAGATTCAATGTACCCAACATTCATACTTGAATCTGTTCATTCCAAAAGTGTTTATTTAAATGCTTTTAGGCTAATATAACTTTGAAAAGTCAAATTCTAAGTCTAATATGAAATTGGCCTTAATTGCCATAGAAACAAATGTAGCAAATATGATTAAACTAGTTGATTTTCTCACACTCCCTCTTCAACTAGTTTTAGCATTGACTTTGATAACACTCCAAGTGAAGTCCTATGCTTCATGAACAAGTCATTTCCCAATGCTACACATTTCCTTGAAGACACATGTTGAAGCTCCACCTCCTTTGCAATGACTTGTTCTCTCATAAAATGTTGACATATCATTTCAATATGACATGAAGAATCACATAGAATGAAAATAAGATGATTCCGCCATGCTTCCAACTCTAAAATCTCTAGAAAAATACATCAAACAAACAATAAATGTGAGTAATCAACATTTGCTTGCATGTCTCCTCCTTCTTGTCCTTTGTTGCCATATATCCACCGTGAAACTCTATGAATGAGCCTCCATCTCCATCTTGCCACAAGATATCATCATACCTTGATGACTTGATCATGAATGAGTGATATAATGAGACTCCAATAGATTCATTTTCATCAACAAAACCAACCAAGATTGCCAGTACAAATCCAACATCAAAATGATGCTCACCAATGTAGCTGGTTTTACCATATCTTGACAATTTGCACACATCCACATGAAAATGCTCAAACATGAGATACAACAAGTAAAGTAAACTTGACAAACACTTCCTTGCTGCTCCTTTGACCTTACTTGAGTCTTCAATAACCTACAAAAACAAATCCATAACATCTTTGCCAATTGACTCTCCTTTTATGCTCTTGACTAGCTCCAAATGCCATCCTCCTTTTTGCCTTGTTGAAGCCCTTTGAGATCAACCTCTTGATCATCAAAGTCATTGAGCAAACTTTGTTTTCCAAATCCATTACTTGCTATAAAATCATGAAAACATCCAATAGCTTTTTTGTCCTCAGGTAACTCCACCAATCTCCATGTTCCATTCTTCAAAAGAGCTTGATACTCAAGATCCATTGCTTGAATCCAATCCTCTTCTTTCCTTGCTTCATATACACTTGTAGGTTCATCAAAAGTGTTTAGGAAAGCAACATAGATTCCAGAAACTACTTGCTTACCCTTTTCATCATATGTGAGCCTTGAAAGCATTTGTTTTCCCCTTGATGTTCTCCTTGGCTTTTGACTTTTATGAAGGTCCATCATCATCACCATCTAAAGTAGGATCCTAAACATCAACATCAAGAATGTTATATCCATCCACATCATCATCAATAGTACTTGAAGACACTTTTGGAATTTTCCTCTCATAAAAAATGACATCTCTACCAGAATCACTTTGTTAGTAGAAGGAATGTAGACCTTGTAGGCTTTACTCACCTCACTATATCCAACAAAAATACCTTTCCTTGAAGATGGATCCTCCTTGGTCCTATCATCAAGAGTAATGTTGAGATAGCATGTGCATCTAAAAGTTCTTAGAAAGTTGACGCTCGGCCTCCTCTTGAATAGCATCTCAAAAGGTGTCCTTCCATTCAAAATAGCACTCGGCCACCTATTGCACAAGAAATTGGCACACAACAAAGCTTGATCCCAAAACGGTTTATCAAGATTAGCACTTAACCTCATGGCTTTAGCACTTCACATAAAGTCCTATTCTTCCTTTCAGCCACTCCATTTTGTTGTGGGGTCCTTGTTGCTGTATACTCCCTCTTGATCCCATGCTCATCACAAAAGGCCTTGAACTTGGTAGATATGTACTCACCACCATTGTCACTCCTTAAGCACTTGATCCTTGTGGAAAATTGGTCCTCCCTTGCATTCTTGAACTTAACAAAGACATCATACACATCATCCTTGCTCTTTAGTAGATAGATCCAACAAAATCATCAATGAAAGTTATGTACATCTTAGCTCCACTATTGCTAATTGTAGTAATTCCATGAATATCCGAATGTACAATTTGAAAAGGCTTTGTAGATCTAGATGTAGATCTAGCATAAGGTAGTCTATGTGACTTAGACAAAGCACAAGACTCACAAACATGATTGATGCCACTTAAGGACCTTGGAAGACCTATCACAACCTTCTTTCTAGCCATTACCTCCAATGACTTGAAGTAGAGGTGTCCCATCCTTTTATGCCAAATTTCTTGAATAGGTATTTGTTGTCTTGCAACACATCCAACTTGGTTAGCAATAAAACAAGCATCTAGTTTGAACAACTTCCCTTGCCTTTTACCTTTTGCATTAGCAATTGAGTTACACTAAACAAATTCTTGGTAATCGATGGAATAAACAAGACATCCTCCAAATGAAAATTCCTATTTGTAGAAAGAGAAATAGAAATTGTGCCAATCCCTTTGATTGCACACTCACCATCATTGGCTGTGTAGATCACCCTCTTGTCATCTCCATATGCCAACAAAGAAGTGAAGTACTCTTTGTGAAAAGTCATGTGTGAACTTGCTCAACTATCAATCCACCATGGATCTAGATCTCCATCATCAGCAAGCCTCCTTGACTCTCTTCTGCTTGTAGCACTCACTTGCAAGTTGTCCTTTGATGCCACAATAGGAGCACTTGAGATTTGATCTATCCTTCTTTTTACCATTTGAAGAAGCATCCACTTGATCTTATCATTTAGACCACTTACTTTTGCTTTTTCCCTTGAATTTTCCCTTGATGAACATAGTCTCTTCTCCAACTTGAGTTGTCGCCTTCCGAAATGCTTCTCGTCACCAACTCCTGACTACGTGCCCAATGGGATGGTGAAATCACTTTTGAAGTGCTCCAAACACTTTTTCCACAAAAATCACTCTGTTTTGACGTACCGTACTTGTAGGTACAGTCAGGGTGCCCTTCGTTTAGAGGCTATAGCCTTTCATTTGGCCAAAATTGGCTAAAGGAGGTGAAAATAAGGGCACTTTATGTTTTTGAACTATCTTTTCACCTTGAAGGGACTTCACTCTTCACCAACTTCAGGACCCAACTCAAATTTTAAGATGAAGATTTTTAAAGAAGTTGAAATGTCTTCTGCACTTCAGGCCCTTTCAAATGAAGTTCAAGTTGGAATTCAACAAATCCAACGGTTACTTGATATCTGACTGTCTAGATCGCTCCTTGGCAAGTCGATTTCAATCGTTGATCACTATGACCCCAGATCCAACGATCATAGGCTTCTAGGTGGACCCAACAAGCTTCTTGGGATCACTACACCCCTCCACGCACTACGGGATTAGCGTGACTGGCTGCGCACTCTGGCCCGTGACCTCCGTCACCGCCATCTTCAACTTTCTTCAAGCTTTCTTCACCAAGCTTGAGCTATGGCAGATTTATAAATGTGAATTCAACTCTCTTGTTGGCGCATGGCTGCTCGCGACCTTCCAAGAATCATTCCAACCAGTTAGGACGCCCACCACCACTGACTTACAGCTTCCAAAAAGCTTCAGAAACAAGAAGGATTCACAGTTGTTCAGCTTAAAACCCTAGTTGAACGAAGAACAAACTTTTATTGGACTTTATTCAGTCTTTTTCAAAAATACTTTTTGCAGCTACCTATCCCACTTAGGTCGCTCTACAATAAGCTGTCTTTTGTTTCAAACCGTTCTTAAATGGGTATCCAATTGGATTCATGCCAACCACAAACGCCAAGCAACCCTCCTCCTGAATTTTGGGCTTCAATTTTTGCTTGCTTTCTGATTCAGCCGACAATTCCTTATCTCTGAATCCTTTTTACATTTTTGAGCTGTTCCACAAATCTCCATAGGCTTGGCTTTGTATTTCCCAACTCGCAAACCCTCGTGAATTCGCAGCTCTCTGTTCATGTCCGGTGATTGTAGCCACCAAGGGATCTGATACCAAGTTGAGAATACAGTTTAAATACCCCATCGAATCAATTACCACAGGACAACATCAAGTGCAATAAGACAAGACAACATAATTGCTCTCCCTCAAGCTGTATATTCACACTAATAAGCAATTACAAAGATAAAGTTACTTAAGAGCCTCAAAGGGCTCGTAAAAGAAAGACGGCCCGATAATTCTAGAACTAAGCACACGTGGTGCCGTCAAAATTAGAAAACACCGTATAAGTCGATCATTGCTATTTTAACTTTTGTTACTCATAGAACATGATGACATTTTGTTGGAGGGTTTGCAGATCCCAAGGCAACCCTAACCCTAGTTAACAAGTGAGAGGGATTTGGCACCCTGCGTGTGTAAGTCCAACCGAATGACCACATAGTTATTTGATTGATTAGTTAAAAGTTAATAAAAGGACTTTAGGCCTTTTTGCGGGACTTTTAATGTCACAGGGCCTAAATGTCAAGTTAGTGAATAAAGTTGGGTTTCCCTCCAATTTTGATGGTTCCCACACTTTTTTAAATTTGAATAAAAAGAGAGACAAGACTGGACCAATAGAATTCAGAGGCTAGGGTCCTCCTCTCTACTATAAAAAGAGGCCAACTCGTGTTGCTCCTAATGTTCATTTCCTCATTTCAATAAAGTAGATTGGTTCTCTTTAAAAATGGATTAATGAATGTCCTTGCTCTTCCTCTCTTTTCCTCCATTTCTCATGCTTTCTTTGGCATTTGCTAATTGTTGGATTTGATCATTATTGGGATTGCTATTTCTTATGCTTTGGTGAGAGAGAAAAGGAGAGAGAGAAGAGTAAGTTTCTATCATTGTTGTGGATTTAGGGTTAATGGAAGTAGGGTTAATGGATGTAGTGTTAATGCTTAGATGGATGTAGTGTTAGATCCTCCATTCATGTTAAAATTTGAACTATACTATCGCTCTCATGGGAACGAACCTCCGCGTGACAACTAACTCCGTCTCTTTGATGCTAGATTGACTAGATCTTGGATTCAAGTTAGGCAAGGAAAGAAACCCACTACAATTTTGGCGCCGTTGTCAGGGAGCTACGCCAATTTTTCAGTTTGCAGCATGTTTGGTTGATGGTTAGCTTGCATTAGGCATCTTGTCGTGGCATGAATAGTGTTAGATCTGCATTTTAGGGTTAGTTTGGGATTGAATTTGCTAGATTTGAGTGGATTTGTTTGTTTGAAATCTAGTCTGACTATTAAACAGAAAAAGCTATTCAGATCACCAATCTTAAGATCCATTTGGATCTGAGATATCAAAAAAATTAACAAAAATCGGTCAAATCTGCCAAATTGGTCAAAAAGAGACAAAAAGTGTCATCAGAGCTCAGAACTTTCTACCCTCTTTCAGGAAACCTTCGCCGAGTTTCATAAACCTTCGATTTTGTTTACAGAACCTTTAGTTTGAAGGGCGAAGATTAATTCCGAACAAATTTCCAGAAACATCAAAAAAACCACCAAAAAAACACCAAAAATTATCAAAACCCTAAAAAATACAAAAAAAGAACCTTCGTCCGATTCTTTGTGCTTAGATGTGATTCAGATCTATCTACTGCCAGGTCGACGAAGAATAATACCAAAAATAGAAAGGTTTTCAGAGGATTAGTTGTCATATTGTCATATTTTTGTCAAAAAATTCACTTTTTTGCAAAATTACCAGTATTACTCTTGATCCGTTGCCAGAACCTTCGTCGAGTTTCCAGAACATTCTATTTATAGTAAAATACTATTTTTGAGTTTGGCGAAGATTCTTCTTTATCAGATCATAGACAATCTTGAATTTTACCCTCGCCAACCATCAGAAACTATATTTTACCTTCGTCCATTTTTCCATAATTGTATCTGTGTCAAATCTTGATTTTTACCCTCGCCAGATTACAAAAACTGTATTTTCTTGTGTCAGAAACCTTCGTTCAATTTTTCATAGTTTTATCTGTGTCAGATCTTCCATCTGAGAAGTCGACGATTATTTTTCAAGAAATTGTCAGAAAAGTGTTCAGAGAGTTTTTATCCCAAAATAGCACTGTTGAACCTTCGCCGAGACAACCTTCGCCTAGAGAACCTTCACCAGTCCTATTTTTAGCTTCTGATTTTCCAGATCAAGTCTCTGTCAAAATTTGGATCAAATCTGATAAATTTTGAATTGACTCTGAGAGATTTATCATTTTTGAGAAGTATCGATTGATCGAATTTCGGAAAGTTTTTCATCATATAGAATCTGATTCTTGAATAGTGGAATAGAGCTAGCAAATCTACTCTGAGATAGTTTTTTGGAAAAATCTATATCCAATCTCATTATCGATTTGATCTAAATTTGTAAAGATGGATGCCCCTAGAGCTACTCCTGGAGGTGCTCCACAGGAGGTCAATCCAATTATTGTTAGAAGAGCACCCCGATTGGATCTACCCAAATATAATGGCTTAACCGATCCAGTTAGATTTCTTCATATCTATGTTGAATCCTGTGAGGTCTATGGTGAGATTTATCCTCAAGATAAACTTAAGCTGTTTCCTATGGCCTTAACAGACACAACACAAGATTGATACTATAACCAAGATGAAACTGAGCGTATAGATTGGGAGGTTGTTAAACGAGCCCTTATCACGCGGTTCAAACCGCGGAAGTTTATGGAAGACCCTTTCCTACTTTTAAGTAAAATTAAAATGGGAAAGCGGGAAATGGTTCAATATTACATCGAAAGGGTGAAACGTCTTAGATCTAAATGTGAGTCTGAGTTGATTAATGAAAATGCCATGATTATGTGGTTTTTGTCAAGCCTACCTAAACGGATCAGACGTGAGATGAAACGCCATAATGAGTACGCACTTTTGCAAAATGCTATGGACGATGCAATTTGGGAGGAAGATGAATATTCAGATGATGAGCCGAATGTCAGTATGTTGCCTTATACAGCAAGGCAGACTACTACGACATCCACCACTATTGCATCAATGAATGCCAATGCTACTGCAGAAATGATGCTCAACGAGTTCGAGAAACTTGGGAAGACCTAGCAGAAACAGATGGAAAAGTTGCAGTTGCAATTTGATGAGAAGATCAAAGCATTGAAAAATTTCCACGGAGAAGCGAACAAGGAACCTGAGAAGTTTGCAAAGAACTTTTCTACCAGGAAAAATGTCTGGTGTTCTATTTGTATAGGAAATCACACAGTGAACGAGTGTCCTCAATTGAAAAAACAAATGAAAATCAATGTTTTCCATCTGTGTACTTCACCTGACCATGAGACTACTTTTTGCAACTTCAACCCTCGGATATTTCAGCAACGGTATGTCCAGATGGGATATCGAGATCCACAGTATGGATGAAATCCAGCAACAAGACTATGACAATCTACTCCTAGATACCCAAAACTTCTAGCTTTGTCTGCCCCACCAAAACACTCCGCTCCTCCTGCCAATTTGATGGAACCAGAACCTTACAGAAGTGCTGAGCAATGGAGCTATGGTAATGATCGGGAAGGTAGATCTTCAGAACAGTATGCCATTTATGTTGCCGCTCAACAACAAGCCTCGAGAAATTGGGCCAGAGCACCACTTGGATGCTTTGCATGTGGAGAAAATCATAGAGTTGCAGAATGCCCAAATAAAGAAAAATTTGTACCATTATGTCGTGATTGTGGATATGGGCATTGCTATAAAAACTGTCCAGCAAGACCGAAGCCACCACAGCTACAGCACCTGTAAATTTGATAACAATCAAGCAAGGATCAGTAGCTCAAAATAAACCAAGTGCACCCTTGATGGTGGTCACCAGAGCACAAAAGCAAAAGAACCAGTAGTGGATTCAGTACCTGCTGATTCTATACCATTGAATGATACACCAACAGCATCGAGAGTCTATCCAAATCTTAATACAGAAAAACGAAGATATCAGGATATGAGACAGTGGATTAAACATCTGCAAGAAGAAGAGGAACTTGAAGCTGCTAAAGTAACAGCTGTTTGGTCTTCACCATTGCAGCCTCCAAGAAATTTATGTACGGATATGAATAGTCAATTACATCATCACGAAGAACCCTTCAAGATGACTGAACCGGAAGCACCACATACAGAATTACTCATGAATATTTTGTCTAGCAAAAGATCAATATCTCATTGGGAGAGTTCCTACAAGTTTATTCCAAAGAGTAATGCAATTTGCCTTTAAAGATTATCTGCAGAAATTCCTTGAAATTTACTCGGACGACTTGGGAGTTTATAGTACAGATACAGACCACCTGGATCGATTGGTGAAAGTCTTTGAAAGATGCCGCAAATATCAGATTTCTCTAAATCTAGAAAAATGCCAGATATGGATTTTGCACGGAGTTATGCTTGGACATGTGATATCAAGACATATTGCCACCGATTATTTTAAGATCAAAGTTATCGTGGAATTGCCACCGCCAGCAAAAATTCGAGGAGTTTATGTGTTTATGGGTCATGCAAACTACTATCAAGTTTTTATTATCTTCTAGCACGACCTATATACAAATTAACTATTGTTCCTATTTGGGCAGTAGAGGCGTTAGAAGCCTTTGAAAAGTTAAAAAAAACATTATCTTCAGCATCAATACTGCGTTCTCCAGATTGGAGAGTTTCATGTTCATACGGATGCCTCAAAATATGCCATTGGATCAGTTTTGACGTAGCCAGGTGACTATAAGAAGGATTATCCTATACGATTTGCAAGCAGACAACTTACAGATCCAGAGAATAATTATTCAACTACAGAACGTGAAGCGCTAGCCATGATTTTTTCTGTTCAGAAATTTTGTCACTACCTCATGGAAACGCACTTTGCATTTTATACGGATCATCAACCATTACTTTACTTGATAAATAAGACATGTAATACTGGACGTATTGCAAGATGGTTATTATTATTGACTGAATTTGACTTTCGAATTGTGGTCAGAAAGGGGAAGCAACATTATCTAGCCGATCACGTTTCGCGAATTGAATCCACACCAGTTAATACTGGAGTGGATGATGAACTGCCATATGTTGCGTTGTTCTATGTTGAAGCAGTACCTGAGTGGGTGACAGATATTGTTGAGTACCTGATGCTAGGACAACCCAATGAATCTTTGACAAAAGTATAGAAAAGACAATTGATTCATAAGGCTCAACCTTATCAATTAATTGCAGGACAATTGTATCGTCGTGGATCAGATAATATTTTACGAAGATGTGTTTTACCGCATGAAGTACCAGATTTAATCATGTTTTCACATGATGGCATGGGTGGAGGACACTTCTCTACAGATATTAGTGTTCGCAAACTTTTGCAATCCGGTTGTTGGTGGCCTACGCTTCATAAGGACACAGATAATTTTATTTAGACATGTGATGTCTGCCAGCGAGCACGACGGCCTACTCCACAGAATTATGAACCCTTACAGCCGGTTTTATCGCAAGCACCGTTTGAAAAATGGGGACTGGATTATGTTGGTCCTATTCATCCCATTGCGCAAGGATCTCAGGCCCGATACATTATCATCGCAACTGATTATATGACCAAGTGGGTTGAAGCCAAAGCTGTCAAAGTGGCTGATGCGAAATCTACGGCCAAGTTTCTATATGCAATTATTATAATCAGATTTGGATGTCCGATCGAAATTGTCAATGATCGAGGTACACACTTTGTTAATCAAACAATAAAGTGTTTACTGGAAGATTTTTTTGTTATACACAGATTTAGTACTCCCTATTATTCCAGAGGGAATGACCAAGCTGAATCTTCCAATAAGATTCTCTGCACCATTATGACAAAGACAGTTGAAGCGAGTCGGTCTGATTAGGAACATAAACTGTATGCAGCATTATGGGCATTCAGAACCGCTTACAAAAATAGTACAAATCAAACACCTTTTCAACTGGTTTATGATCAAAATGTTGTTATGCCAATTGAATTTTTAATCCCATCTTTATGCATAGCAGTAACGGAACGATTAAATGATGATCAGTCTTTACAACTTCGTCAATTCGCCGAGCATCATAACCTCATTATGAACATTCACCGACCTGCTAGATGATCTTAAAATGTCAAAATTAGGTTGTCCATAGGTTCAGATTGTGAGAAAATACATTTATGACAGTACCTGGGCGAAGGACCCTCCTGGGCGAAAGTTCATCCTTCATCAGCCCTAGAAAACGTTTGCCTGATAGGTTCAAATCCCTAGAAACCTTCTCCGAGAATTTTATAGTCTACTTTTACAGTACTGTACATGCTTGCAAATTTTTGTTCAGAACTGATCAGCCAAACTACTATTCAGTGTAATGGACCCACCAAATTCACCTATAAGTTGGCTGAATTCGATTCATTCCTCACTTGTGCTAGCGAAGCTCTTGCGAATTTTTCTTGCGACCAAAGCTTTCCAAATTTTCTGCATTGCCTTCTGATACACTTTCACGCGTTTATAATTCCTTTATGATCATCATGTCTTCTACCGATACTTCCCAGTCTCCGCGCTATACTATCCCATCTGCAACGGACATCATGATTCTTCCTAGCACAAGCATGGTCACTCAGTGGATGACCCTTGCGGAGCCTCTACTTACTACAATCAGTATTCATGAGAGAGCCTTTTCGGGACGCATCAATATGGATTTCATCACTCTTGCCTTCAGTACATGGAAGGAAGAGAAATCCAAGATTTATATCACCTTCCAAGGAGCCACACACAAGGTGCACGTCACTAGGCTGCACTTGCAACTATAGGAATCTCATCCGATACGCAAGCCTCACCCAATCACAAGCACGCCAAACAGGCCATCAAGCCATACATTGACTTCACCAACGATCTGCACTGGTCACTTTATTAAATGCTTTGAGATTCACACAGATTCGCAATTTCTCATTTTTCTTAAAAACAATGACAATCAGTGAAATCCATTCAGTATGCTCGATCTCATAAATGAAATCGGTGTCAAGCAATCTCTGAAGTTCTTTCTTTATCAGATCTGCCACATTAGGATTACAACGATAGAATTTTGTAACCTTTGGTACTGCATCAGGTATTAAAGGTATGGTATGTTCAGTGACTGATGTCGGAATACCCTTCAAATCTTGATAAGTCTGTGCAAAGCAATCTTGATACTTAATAAGTAACAAACGGAGTGCTTGATACTATTCAAGAGTAAGTTGTGATCCCACTTGTACAATCTTTTTTGGTTCTCCTGGTTCTGCAAGATTCATTGGTTGCATCCTAGCTGGGCCATCGTAAACCTCTTTAGATTCCGGCATGTGTTCTTCAAGTTCACGATGTGCTTTAGGTAGCATGATAACCACATCATCCAGTGTATAATGTTTACAATGCTCTGGCATATCATGCTGGACTACATTTGCTTGTTCTTTTTCGAAAGGACTTGTCTTGGATCTTCATTTAGTCTTCTTAGCAGGAATTGATTGTGGAGGTGATGACTTTCGGGATGGTAAATCTTTCTTCACAGGTGAAGACTTCCTAGACGATGATGTCTTGCTGGAAATCTGACTTGAAGAATCATTCTTGACTTTTCCTTTGGCTTTATCCAATAGAGGTGGCACTTCCTTTGAATCGATCTTTTGAGGGGGATTTTCCTATTTCAGGACCGTATTATAATGTTTCTTTGCTTGTTTCTTCGTCATCAAATCCGTGATCATGTCTCCCTTCAATATAACTGCTTTGGACGATTTGATTGTTGGTTCATCAGAAACATTACGCACTACAAATCTGGTCGGATCCATATGATGTAGAATCTATTCATCCGTAAATTTTACATTGCCATCATAAGTTAAGGCATGGCTCACTGGTATGAGATCATCCTCAATTGGATCTGGTATAGGTTCCGTTCATATCCAGGCTACATTCAGCACATTCAGTGAGAACGTGATTGGCGTATCCAAAGTTCGATCTAATAAGGAAATCTCGCTCATTTCTGATTGAATATCTTGTTGACACATATATGTTGCTGTACAATCAATTGTTGCAAGAGCTTCATTTCAATTGACAGTATCCGTTTGAGAATCGTAGTGAACTCCCAATTTTTTCTCTAGTCGATCACAAGTGTGATCCATTGTTGATGGATCGCCATCCGCTTTTTAACCATTGGTTTGATAGTCCAAGTGTGTAGGATCAACTTTAATTGCACGTTCATGATTTTAAAAAGTGATTTTTCCAGTACCCTAGTTATGAATTACTTGCGCAACTCATAACCATGGACGTCCTAAGAGAACTCGGTAGACATTTGGTGCTTCTAGTAAGTCCATCACGACGAAAGTAATGACGAACTGTACTCCTGCAATCCTGATAGGTATATCTTCCACCATTCCTTGTGGACAAACTGTCATTTGATCAGCTAGTTTAATAGCAAAAGTAGCAGACTTAATCTTTGTAAGGCCCCATTTTGTACATAGCTTTGTAGAAATCAGGTTAACTCCTGAACCGCCATCTATTACAGTTGCTTCTTTAGAAAATTGTCTATGTTGTATCGGCAGAGTGATATTCTTTTGTCACACGGCTCCAACATGGAGTACATCGTTAGATTCTTCAAATCTAGCACAAAAAAGTGGCTCCTGATGGTCTTTTGATTCTTCTTGATCTAACTTTTGCGCTAAGACTTCTTTTGCTTTTGGTTACAGAGTCCAAACGACATTACTTTGTAAGCATAGCTGTCCCATTCTATTGCAAAAGCAGTTTTGTGACGATCGGTAGGTGCAATCTTAACCTGGTTGTAACCACTAAATCCATCTAGGAAACTATAAGCTTTCGCTCCAGCAAGGCGATCCAAAATGCTTTCAGTAAAAGGTAATGGAAATTGGCTATCTTCTGGAAGCCATCACTGAGCCTTCCATCCATGCCGCTGCCCAGCTGTTGAATCATGATGGTTGGCAACCTCAGGAAAGACCGCATCACATCTCAAATCCTTCACAAGATAGTGGAGTCTCACACTAAGTTGGCCAAAGCCCCTCTTGAACCATATAACTGGTTCAAAACTGTTTCTGGTGAGCTCAAGCGAGCTATTAAGGCCAATACAAAGCAGGAGTTCGCCGCTGGCTCTCTATTGTCCCTCTTAGCCGCTTCTCACTTAGAAAATAAAATCCATGGCTTCCACCTGGATTCTGTGCTTTCGGTTTACGAAGAAGCATTGGCCGAGTCATCTCATCAGGCCTCAAGTTCTCATAGTCATCGTCGTCCACGCAGCGAGATCGTAATTCCTAACTTGCCTTCCTCGTCACGATCGTAATTCCTAACTTGCCTTCCGCATACCTCGTCATCTGCGCTTCCACCCCTTGCTATTGTTCACACTGAACTTCTCATTCCCCTCACCTCTGATGCTTCCCTCGCCTCTGCTCCCATACAAGGACAGTCTGTGACCATTGGGCCTACCATTCCCATCACAGCTGCTCAGGCCACCTCACCCTCGCACACCGAAGCAACCTCGCCCAACACACAGTTCTTCATGGATATGTTCGATGATTCCAACCCCCTTGGGGCCACCAAAATTTTTGAAATGATCCAGAGCCCAGCGCCCTTTGAACCCCAATCCCCTGGAAGAGAATTCGGGCATATCCATGAATCTACTGTTGGTGTCGAAGATACCAGTCAGCAACCACCCACACAGGGTAGCCCAGTCACACTTCGGGTCGACATAGCTGTAAATTCACCAAAGTAGTTCGACGCCACGGTGCCTGAAGGGTTTGAAGAAGAGGATACTTTTGAAAAAGAAGAGACCTTGGCAACTATTCCACACCTACCAAGGACAATATCATCAGGGTCTCCTGCTGCTGCCACCTCCATGACCGTCGATTCTGGTGATGCTCTAGGGTTAGTTTCAAGCCTTGGCAAGTGATCCAGTCTATGCTAGATAAGAAGAAGAAAATGGAACATAGGATCTCTGATCTAGGATTCGAAAACACTCTGATTAGCCAAAAAATTGTCCAGCTGGATCGAGAGGCGAAGATAGCCAAGCAACATGAAAAAAAGACTGAAAGCAAAAAGAAATTGGCCCAACAACAAGCTGATCGCTTGGAAACCTACATCAGCTCCCTGCAAAATGCCTTGACAACCGCACATGATCAGGTAGATAAGGCAGTGCAAGATGCCAAACAATAGGTGCAGCTGCTGAAGGGGCAATTACAGATGGCTGAACAAGATCACACACGACTTCAAGGTGAATTGGATGCGACCACCCTTGAGCGTGATGCCTATCTGCAAATGCAAATACCTGATCATCTGGTCACACCAACGGAGATTGCATATTTGTTCAAGAAAGTGGAAATATACAAAGCGGCCCTTCAGGGATTTCAAGGCCGCTTTGATAGGTTCAAAGGAGCAGCTTCAACCGAGTTGGCAAAGGCAAAAGAGACCATCAACACCTATGAAAAAGTCGCCGTTCAAGTGTTAGAATCCGGATCACAAATCGCCATCCTAGTCATGTCGCAATTCTCCCCTTCGCGCCAAGAAACTGTACAAATGGATACAGGGGTTGATTCGAGCATGGACCAGGGAGGAGCTCCAGATCTAGCAGATCAACCGCCAACCATACCGATAGTACAAGCGGGTCCATCCTCATCAAGGACAAGCCATTTATTCAGAAGGCCCATCAGTGTCAAGGACCAGATCTAGACCTTCTTAAAGCAACATCCGCATGAGTCCTCGCATGGCGGATGGGTTCTGAAATGTAGGACCTCCAAGATCGAGGCCGGCAAAGAATTGGACAAAATACCTGCACTGGGAGAGCAGCCGGCATGGAGAATCATGGTTTTTGAGAAAACTCCGGAATCAATTAGGAGTTACGTTGCCAGCCCTCGCCAGTTGCGGGTAGATCTTTATTACGTGCCAATGCCGCGACGACAAAAATGGAAAGATTTGGGATTGGCTACGGACAAAATCACCATCCATATGCCCAATTGGCCAATCATCCATCATTCTTACAACTGAAACATTTCAGTAGACTTCCATCATGCCTTACAAGCATATCAGAGAGAGTATGTCCACTCTCCGGATCCAACGGTGTGACAATCGGCAATGTTTGCTAAAGATCTAACTTTGTTGGCGTCAGTGGCAACCAAATGGGACGATTGCCTTCCTACCCTGGCATTCGATCCAAATAAGCCGATGGCCTCAGAGCAAATCAAAGATCAGCTGCCGATTGCTCGACTGTATTTCCATGCGGCTATGATGGGAGGCTCTTGGGAATCTCGGTTCACCTCATGGACAACTTCCAAGTGGATTGTCGGAGCCCACCGTTGTTTCCTGCCACACAACTTGGATTTCAATACTGCACGCCTTGACTTTATGGAGAAGGTGCAGTATCATTAAATTAAGATTCGGCGCGAAGCCAATAAAAGTCCCCAATAACTGCATATTGCAGGTGTCGTGGGACCGCCACCAGTTTTGGTGGGGGATACTGTTGGAGGGTTTGCGGATCCCAAGGCAACCCTAACCCTAGTTAATAAGTGAGAGGGATTTGGCACCCTGCGTGTGTAAGTCCAACCCAATGACCACATATTTATTTGATTGATTAGTTAAAAGTTAATAAAAGGACTTTAGGCCTTTTTGCGGGACTTTTCATGTCGCAGGGCCTAGATGTCAAGTTAGTGAATAAAGTTAGGTTTTCCTCCAATTTTAATGGTCCTCACACTTTTTAAATTTGAATAAAAAGAGAGGCAAGACTGGACCAATAGGATTCAGAGGCCAGGGTCCTCCTCTCTACTATAAAAAGAGACCAACTCGAGTTGCTCCTGATGTTCGTTTTCTCATTTCAATAAAGTAGACTGGTTCTCTTTAGAAATGGATTGATGAATGTCCTTGCTCTTCTTCTCTTTTCCTTTATTTCTCATGCTTTCTTTGGTATTTGCTAATTGTTGGATTTGATCATTATTGGGATTGTTATTTCTTATGCTTTGGTGAGAGAGAAAAGGAGAGAGAGAAGAGTAAGTTTCTATCATTGTTGTGGATTTAGGGTTAATGGATGTAGTATAAATGCTTAGTGTTAATGGATGTAGTGTTAGATCCTCCATTCATGTTGAAATCTGAACTATACTATCGCTCTCATGGGAACGAACCTCCACGTGACAACTAACTCCGTCTCTTTGATGCTAGATTGACTAGATCTTGGATTCAGGTTAGGCAAGGAAAGAAACCCACTACACATTTGTTTTGGGACTTTGACCTTAAAAAAAGAATCTTTTTTGGTGTTTTCTAATGGTCATAGTTTTAGGCCAAAATCATGGATTTTTTTAATAAATCTCTAAATTTTATTTTGAAAAAGAACCAAAAAATGCATATTTTGAATAAATAACTACAAGTTTTTGTGTTGCAAACTTCATAAAATCATCATAATTACAAATGAAATAATAATTCAAGAGAACAAATGATTTTTGAAACTCGAAATCCCATTGAAATACAAAACGACTTAAATTATATTCGCACATTCTCCTTTTTAAAGTACATTTTCTAAGGAATTTTCACTGATGCCTCTCAATTCAGAACTTGACATATTCTCAACACTCTCGTTTTTAGCTGATGAAGTGGAAGACTCATCTTCTTCATCAGAGTCAACTGACATACCTTCTTCAGAATCCGTGTCTAATGTTGACAAAAAACCTTGTAAATCAGCTTTTCTCTGTTGATGACGAGTAGAGGATGATGGTTTTTCCATTAATCCAAGTCTTTCATTTAATATAGATATAGTTGACTTTTGTACATGATTGGTCATTGTTAACTCAAAATTAAATGCCAAAATATCTACATCCGGTAAATTCAAATCACCGACTCTTGGTTGATTTTTTGGTAATCTCTTTCTCTTGCACTTTGGATCTACTTGCAACATTTCGAGTTCGTACCTTCCCAAAAAAACATTCGTTGAAGTGGTGCACAACCAATGGACACGTAGTACTATTGTTTGATTGCTATTTTGAATGAAACCAAGTACTTTGGCAATTAGTTTGAAAAATCATGTTTTTTCATTTTGTGAGACATTTTGTAAACTTCTTTTTTGAGATTAAGTGAATCATCCATGAAGGACATTGACATTTTGAGCAAGTATTTAGCCTCAAAAGATCAAGATAGTGCTTGATTTCATGATTAGATTCATCATGGAAAAAGTTCATAGTATGTGGACTAGTCAAGCTAAAATTGAAAATCTTGATAATCATTACATTTGCTCATCTTATGATCTTGATCTTTAATGGGAGCCTCGGAGTTCACTCTTAATAGTGCATCCATATTCTTGCAAGTGGAGCTCTCAAGTCAAAGATCATCTTCAAGCATGGAGGGAATACAAGGATATGGTGGCAAATTGGTGGAATGCTCTTCAAAGGAGTTGGCAAGTGATTTCTACCAAAGAAATCTTATCATGGATATGGTGAAGTTGCTGCTATGGAGGATCCCTTGGCTGGTCTTCACTTCACATGCATACCAAAGGATCCACTCAACAAGTTTCACAAGGGAGTGTGAAAAATTGGCAAAATCTAGCTTGGTTATTCTACAATTATTGTTTATGAGAAAATATCACACATGTGGAGCATGTTCCCATGTGTGGAAAATAGTCAAAATCATTTTATCATATTGAGTTAGGGGTACTCAAGTTCTTAGGAGATCTAGCCAAGTGTTTGATGTCCATTTTTGGCATAAGAGGCAAAATAGGCAAGTACACACGAAAAGGCTTGATTTGGCCAAAAGTAGAAGTGATGTAGCTCGAGTTAGGTTAGGCTACTTACATTTGTCAAGTTGAGATTTGGTGAGTGACTCATCCCTATGTGTTGGCATGAGAGTTAGTGACCAATCAAAATGCTAGAATCTATCAAAATGGTCCAATCAACATTGAGGGCTCATATGTCACTCAACCAATAGAATTTAGAGGAAGAAAAGAAGGGGTCCAATCATGTTTCACTCCCCTTCACCTTAGATTACTACTTATATGTGAATTAATTCATTTGTAATTAAGTTTTTTGGAGTTATGAGATTTCTACACATTTTGAGTCAATCTTGATCTTCTCTCTCTACTCGAGTTTTTTCTCTTTCTACCCGAGAGAAAGTCATTTTCATACTTAGTTTTTTCATACTCAGGTCTCCTCATGTGTGAGTGTACTTGTATGAATGATTTATTCATGATTTTTAGTGCTCTTGCTTTAGATTTATGGCTTAGATTTATGGAATAGATCTTGGTTTTCAATCTAAAATTTTTTGAGGAGTTAAAGATTAAATCTTTTGAGATAGCTCCACAAGGCAAATGTTGTTTGAGACTAACCCAACTTAGACATGCAACACAAGTGCACGAAGACTTAACTAGATGCACACCAACATGAGCTAGGATGTCATTGTCGATGCCGCTCAAAAATTTTTACAACATAGCATCGGTCTTGACTTCCTATAAGATGTTTTTGTAGTTAGCCCCTATTTTAAGGGTGCAATCAAAGCTTAAGGAAGTCAATTTTGAGACTCAACAATCATCTAGTGCAGTCTAGTGGCCAAAATTTATTTATTGCCATATGAAAATAAGTAAGTCTTGTCAATTGAGCAATGTATGTCTTTTATCTTGATATTTATATCTCCTTCTGTAGTGATTCTAATTTCATCTCAAATGTTGTAGTCGTCGTTGGAGCTTGAATATTCTTTTTGTCAAAGCAAAAAGAGTACCAATTTTTTCTTCTCTTCTTCCTAAAGATATAAACCAAATACCAACAATAGCGACATATGTTGGTGAAATAAAGATCAAATCAATTGAGGTAAACATTACTACTAATCTTCTTATTTTTTGAATTGTAAGTTTTTATCTTTCTATACACCTTATATTTGTTATAATGTTAATACTCTATTGTCAATATCTGTAGTGTGTATACAACAAAGGATTCCTTCAGCTGTGCTTAATTCATGTTCAATATGAAGTTATTTTTTGAGTGGTATAATTTGCAAAAAGATGTACATAGATAAGATAATATTATTTTATTTATTGGATGTTGAGGATAATGTTTATCAAATTGCTATTCCATCTTGTTGGCAGTGGTTCACTCTTGATCAATAAAACTCTTATGAAGTGTATAGATGCAACAAGGGCTTATCAAGGCTTTTGTCTCAAATGGCAAAAAATTTATGCCTAAAATTGAGAGTGTGAAAGGTCCCAAAAACAAAGCTGCTCCTGCTCTAACTACCTTTCAGGTTGTTTAGGATGTAGATGTTATAATATACAGAAACATGGTATTGAAATCCTTTGAAATGAGGAGGAATGAGAAATAACAAGAAAGGAAATTACTATATACCAACCTCCTAATATTGAAACTACACATGAGCAAGCACTTTTACCATATGCTTCTCCTAGTTTAGAAAAAAAAAAAACAAACTTTTGAATAGAATTTCTAATTTCATAGAATTTTAAATATACAAATACATGTATATATTAGAATAAAAAAAGATAGAAACAATCATACATGTACACAACCCATTTTTGAGATTTTCATTGATATAAATATGGATTGTTACAATCAAGCTATGTCTTTTGAAAAGTATTGTGCTGCTATTTTTGCATTGACCTAAAATAAGAATCGTGTTTCCAATTCCATATTGATCATAGACTTGCATTATTTCGATAATAAGTATTAGAGTTCCTCCACTATTTGGATAGTTTCACCAATTTATTGAATATCTTTGCTACACACTCTCTAATTCAGTTGCATTAGCTAGCATCTCTCATGTAAATGTAAACGATAATGCTATTTTGTGGCATAGTCAGTTTGGACACGTGAGTACAAGATCACTTTCCTGTATGCGTTGTAATAATTTAGTTGGTGGATTGTATTTCCCTTCTTCATTGGATAGGAAATCTTTCTTTTGTGAATCATGCATCTATGACAAACACTCTAGAAGCAAGTTTCTCAAATCACATTCCATCAAAACAAAGCATGTACTTGTACATAGCAATCTTTGTGGTCCAATGCCAACTCCGTCCTTAGGAGATGCAATCTATTTTATCACTTTTATAGATGATTATTCTAGATGGTCTATAGTCATGTTCATTAAGCATAAATCTGAAGCCTTTGAATGCTTCAAGAGATTCAAGGCCATGGCTGAGACACAAACATCTACAAAAGTGAAAGCACTCCGAACTTATGGTGGCGGCGAATACCTCTCTAACGAGATGTCTGATTACTTGGCTGAACATGGTGTTAGAAGATAGTTCACCACTTCTTATTCACCTCAACATAACAAGAAAGGAAGAATCGAACTCTTCTCAACTCAGCCAGATCCATGCTACATCAAGCACACCTACCTACGAATATTTGGGCAGATGCTACTACCACAGCCTGTTACTTACAGAACAGATCCAACACCAAAGTCGTCAACAACAAAACTCCTTATGAATTTTGGCATGGACATAAGCCTAGTGTCAGCCATTTAAAAAACTTTGGTTGTATATGTTTTGTTCACATTCCTAAACAACTTAGGAAGAAGCTGGATCATAGGACAAATAAATGTATTTTCATTGGCTATTCTGATGAACATAAAGCTTACAAAGTTTATGACCCATCCACCAATGTAGTATTTGTCTCTAGGGATGTAATATCTCAAGAACATACATACTATGATTTCAAACAACCATCGATAAACGATGCTATGTCATTTCATCCTATTTTACGTAGCATGGATAGAGATGCAAACTCTAATCGAACTTGATCAAACATGAACCAAAACAAAAAGTATTGTTGATGTCCGTACAATTACAGTAAGCTACTGTATTTTGTGTGGATCTAAAAATAGCAAATATTGATCATTCTACACATAGAATTGCAAGATGTCACAAGTATAGTGCACCAATAAATAGTAGAACCCAAGAGAACTATGTATAAGCATGAATGATATAAGAGAGAGGAAGTATTCTCTCTATCCACGAGTTACATCCTTTTAAAGCATGTCCAAAACCTAAACTACCACTTGGTTTCCCTCCAATATGAAAAACCCTACTTTTTTTAGGACTAGATTCAATGTACCCAACATTCAAATTTGAATCTATTCAAACTAGACTTCTAAACTTTCGCACACTTTCCAAAAGTGTTTATTCAAATGCTTTTAGACTAATATAAATTTGAAAAGTCAAACTCTAAGTCTAATATGAAATTGGCCTCAATTGCCATATAAACAAATGTAGCAAATATGATTAAACTAGTTGAATTTATCATTTTATTTATATCTTTCTCATGGATATTTGTTTCTTATCATTGTATGTGTTTTTTTATTACAAAAGATTATGGTACAATAGATTGAAATAGTTATTGGATTTTTTTACTCTCAACCTATAAAAGTAATTTTTATAAAATTCCAACTACTAATTTTTCTCATCATTGCTCATTGTTTGGATGATATCACACATGATGTTTTACCTTTTATTTACAATATGGATTTGACATTATCCAAATCAAAGATAGTTTTTAGTTAGTAGTTCAAATATTAGAAAACACAAAAAAAAAAAAGACATAATCTATTATAAAATTTAATTTTAGCAAAAAAGAATGTTCTGTAAACATTTTGTTTAATCTGTTTGTTTTGGATTGTAAGTTTTTTACTTGTAAGACTTTTAAATCTTAGTTTATTTTTAATGAATTTTGTGTTATAACGTTGTTTCAAAATATACTAAAATTTTTAGATGTGTATAAATCACTTCTAATTTTTTATTCTATGTAAAAATTCTCATGAAATATAAGTTCTTAGTATATTTCAAGTGTAAAAAAATTCGAGGATAAAAAACTAATGGGCATTTTAAAAACTGGCTATAAAAGAGCCAAATATTAACATGAATCTTTTTTGGGTAATCTACAACATTACCCATTTGATACGCAACGGTGTTGGCATTCTTCATATAAAGACTGCATCATACACACCGCAACACAATGGTGTGGCTGAGAGGAAAAACAGAACCCTCGTGACAGCTTCAAGATGCATGATGGCTTATTCAAAGGCATCAAGACCACTATGGGCTGAAGCAGTAGCCACAGTTGCCTACCTGCAGAACATGACAGGCAAACCGGGAGTTCCTCACACTACTCCACATGACGTGTGGTGGGGAAACAAGCCAAACCTAGCTCATATTTGAATCTTTGGATGTGTAGCATATGCACACATTCCTAACAAGATCTGCAAGAAGCTAGATGAAAAAGTTGAGCAAGGATACCTTGTAGACTATGACATAAATTCATCGTACTACATGATCTATATGTCGTAGAATAACCAAGTAAAGATTGTCAGAGATGTCCTGTTCGACGAAACACGAACTATGGCTAACGAAGATCCAGTTAGCTATGAGATTTTTGGCAAGCAATACTATGACCTGCCGACATCAACAGAGGGAGTGGACCCTGAGCATCCAGATAAAGATGTTCAAATTCCAGATGGACTGAGTGACAATTTAGATGACGAGCAACCCGAAGTGCAGCCTGTACCCAGAACACCTGCTACACACAGTAGCTCCATAGTTGACAAAGGCAAGGCAATCAACAATAGCAAGACACTCGATGGAAATGTAATCTGGATGAAAAAAGATGCATTGTGGAGGCATGTGATCATGGTTAGAGCATATATAAACCAAAACTTGCAAACTTTAAACAATTGTTTTTTTGGGCTAATGGATAAAAGGTGAGAATTTGCTTACCAAGCCCACAACCATCGCATCAAAACTGAATCTCTTTTTGTTCTCTTAGGTAAATACTGGATTTTTACCGGTGCCCAAATTGCTATTGCACTTGCAAATTCATAAATACATGCATCAATGATAGTCCAGTCATGCACGATTTGCATGTTTAATGTAATTAGGTTTACTCCTAGATTCCATGTGAAAAACCAAAAGGAATCTAAAAGAATCACATGTGCCAATGTTTCTCTAAATTTTAACATGGTATGAAAACCTTGAAGTATTTAGTTCTAACTAAGCTTCAAGATCGTTATGCCTCATCTTGAAATAACCCACACAAATCCAACATTATCCTTCATATAAGAATGAGTAGTCTTGCAACTAAAACCCAGATGCCTTGAATCTTTTGTTATGTCACTGGATGTTGTGGGTATTTCCTACACAATAATAAACAAGTGGGTCCCACCACTTAAAATACTGTTGGCCAATCCTTACCTAGTGGGTCCCGCCACAGTACATTGTAAGTAGGGTAATAAGTGCGAGGGCACTGGCATCTTGCGCATATAAGCCCAACCCAATGAGCACAAGTAGCAAGTTGTAATTCCTAGGAATAAGAGACTAGGACCTTAAAACTCTAAAATGACATTAGAGGCCCTAAGTCAAGTTGCAAATAAAAAAGCTAAAAGGGCCCAACTTAAAACTCACATGAATCATGTGAGTGCCCTTGTGCTTTCTTAGCACCGATAGATTTAAGTTGTGTTTATTTTAAAGGCTTGGATTAGAATCCTTGCCCCAATGAAGTGGCCAATGAAAGTGAAGGAGGCTCACCTCTAAAATCTATAAGAGGGAGCCATTTCCTTTGTATTGTATCATCGTCCATTCTCTTATTAATAAAACTCTCTTGGTTTCTCCATCTCCATCTCTCTCAGTCTCTCCATCTCCATCTCTCTCACTCTCTCCATCTCTTTCTCTCTCTTTCTCTCTCTCTCTCTCTCCCTACATTGGGATAGAATAGCTTTGGGTAGGCGCTCGAGCCCCCAAGGCCTTTCTCAACCTACTCTCTCTCTCTCTCTCTCTCTCTCTCTCTCTCTCTCTCTCTCTCTCTCTCTCTCTCTCTCTCTCTCTCTCTTTGCTATGCAGGTGAAGGCAAGGTTGCCGCTCCCAGTGACGAACCTCTATACTACATTGACGACACAATAGTGGCACCGTTGCCAGGGAGCGGCACACACTCGCTTCACCGCATGCTACATAATTGGTGAACTATGAGTAGAATGAAACTCGCAAAAAATTTACTCGTAGATTGTCTATAGAGGTTGGTCAATGGAATTTAGAAGAAAGTCAATGTTAAAGGCTAATATGTGGTGATGGTCTAAACTTTTAAGGCTTGGACTATGGCTAAGGGCTAAACTATCATGCATTTGTTGCCATTTAAAATTCTAGGAAGACATGCAAACAAAAGACATACAAGATTGGACATTGTCAACCTATCATTGGTGCATGTTTTTATGAATTTGAGAGTGTGTCAGTGATTTGGCACTGGTAATAATCTAGTATTTATCTAAGAGAATGAAAAAAGATTCAATTTTGATGTGATGGTTGTGGGCTTGTTGGTGAAGGGCTATGGCGACAGACATGATTGCTTTCTATCTCAGCTTAGACAACATTGCTAGTTTTGTTATTCCCAAAATAATAATATCTTTGTATCCCTATGAGAGATAGGAGAGAAGAAAAAACACAGGTTTATTCTGCTTTTCTTGGCACCACGATATATTTCTTGAATTGACAGATTTTAAGGTGCAATAGAAGATGGTGAGGTTTTGAGTTCCTACAAAATATCCAGTCTCGGCTCCACCTCTAAAGAAAATCAAAAGGTCTCTTGTGGTTGATATCTAGAAGAAAACCTAGATTTGAAATAAAACCTAAATGGTTTCAATGCTACCTTTGACATGGACATTCTCGAGTTCCATATTTGCTTGGAACCCCTGCTTGCTCCAATTTACTAAGTAGTTTTGCATGTTTTATTGCATAATGCCCTCTCTTACTCTTTCATTTAGTAGTAAACCGATTATTCATTTATACATTCAAATGCAGCTCTTTGTTTTTGGTAGGTCCTCTTGAATTTGAATCTTTGTTAGCTTTTTCTCTCTCAAAACATGAATTTTTGATTGAGATGGAGGACTGAAGATGTGCATATGCAGATGAAGGCCAAGATGGATCTACCGGCCTTTGACTGGAATAATGTTTTTCTTGATTAAGGCTTCACTTTTTAAGCCATATTTTCCACTAGAGAATCTTAATGTTTGATTTGGATTATATCTCACAGACCTACCAGTTCTCTGATTGCTTGTCTGAAATAGATTCAGATTTGTGTTGCTGTCATTATCTTTTTCATATGGTTTTTAACATTTTTACTTATACGGTTCTCTGCCCAAAAAGGTAGAGGTTTCTAGGGAGTTTGCAATATGGTTCTCAAGTTTTTACGATGATACCAATAGTGGTACTAATCTATACCGCACGTGAAGCTTCAGACATTAAATTGTCTTTTGGTGGTTGTAGTGCTTGAAGGGCCATTTTTGCATGCTCTGATTGCTGCTTGAAAATGAGCAACAAATGTGGTATTTGCTCTAAGCAAATTGGTAAGTTACGTTGTCTTGCAATAAAGAAGCTGATTGAATCTCTCTGAGTCAATGCATGTATGCAAATTTTGAATGTTTGAAGAGACTGAAATATGCCACAAAAATATTGCATGAGAGCAAATGTTCATTTGCACCATATGCTTGTCCAAATCTTGATTGTGATTTCTTGCACAAATACCTACATGGGAGCTTCTATGTGGTTCCTCGAATACCACATTACCAAAACTAAATGAGAAAAATATTCTCTTGAAAGCTGAGAATAAGCTTTTCCTGCTTAACAATGATAAGGAGGACTTGGAAAATCTTGCTTTTTTGAGGCAATTTGGTTCACAACATCAAGAAATGTGTTTTGTGTACCATTTGGTAGTTTGAAAAAAAAAAAAGACTTCTTTGGAGACGCATCTTCAGAGCATATGTATAGTTGAGAAGTGCCCTTGTGACTTTCTTCTTATAGTGAGGCAAACTTACTCAAGCAAGAAATTACTTGATATTGAATTATGCATTCTTCTACAGAGAATGCCAAGTGACAACTTTGAGGGTTTCTGTTTGTTTTATAATGCACATTTTGATTTTCATTATATTGTGAAATATAAACTTATGTAGATGCAAAGTACCAACGAATTGGCACATTAGAGTTATTTTTCTTGAATGCTAGATCACATATCAAATGAGACAGACTTCTATCAATTTTATTTGGTTGATAGAGGTTCGTCGCTAGGAGCGGTAACCTTGCCTTCACCTGCATAGCAAGAAGAGAGAGAGAGAGAGAGAGAGAGAGAGAGAGAGAGAGAGAGAGAGAGAGAGAGAGAGAGAGAGAGAGAGAGAGAGAGAGAGAGAGAGAGAGAGAGAGAGAGAGAGAGAGAGAGAGAGAGAGAGAGAGAGAGAGAGATGGAGAAACCAAGAGAGTTTTATTAAGAAGAGAGATGGAGAAACCAAGAGAGTTTTATTAAGAAGAGAATGGACGATGATACAATACAAAGGAAATGGCTCCCTCTTATAGATTTTAGAGGTGAGCCTCCTTCACTCTCATTGGCCACTTCATTGGGGCAAGGATTCTAATCCAAGCCTTTAAAATAAACACAACTTAAATCTATCGTTGCTAAGAAAGCACAAGGGCACTCACATGAATCCTGTGAGTTTTAAGTTGGGCCCTTTTAGCTTTTTTATTTGCAACTTGACTTAGGGCCTCTAATGTCATTTTAGAGTTTTAAGCTCCTAGTCTCTTATTCCTAGGAATTACAACTTGCTACTTGTGCTCATTGGGTTGGGCTTATACGTGCAAGATGCCAGTGCCCTCGCACTTATTACCCTACTTACAATGTACTGTGGCGGGACCCACTAGGTAAGGCTTGGCTATTTGAGAATTTCTCATCGGACAATCTTGGCATGGATGATTAACTACGCATTGTGAACATGAGGGATCAAATGTTGATGGATCCCCTCGATGTGGACATTCAACACGACGGTGTTTTCCTCTGCATCCATAGCACCTAACTGAGTGCAGTATGCCATCGCCTCTAAGTTGAAAGGCATACACCAGTAAAATAATTTCCTTTGGATCTTTCACAAAATAGACTGGTAGGCTGTTATGGTCCTCCATTGAGTTCGGTGACATGCAAGAGGATATAACCAAAACTTCTACCTTGCCACTGTTTGTTGAAGAAACTCGTGATTTAGATGGATCAATCTAACATCCATCCTTCTGGTGAGCTCCTTGTTGGCTTGATTCTGCTTCTGATCGTTGAACCGTTGGATCTTGTTGTCGACGAACTTGTTGCTCTGTATTTTGTCCTTTTGATAAGCACAGATTCTTGATTGGACACCTGGTACTTGGATGATCTCCAAAGCATAAGGTACATTCGTCGAAGCTTTGCCTTATGCAAAACATTTAATTCGTTGAAAATTTAGGAAAACCCAAAAATTGGATTTTAGAAATATTAAAAGATTAAAAAAATCTATTCATATGCTCAAATTCACCTAGAAGTGACACCACAGCTTTTAACAAATTGTCAGAATAGCTTACCGCTACTACAACAAAGCTAAAAATAACTAATCTACATTTATATAATATAAAACAATGAGCTTTTGCAATTCAAAAGGAATAAAAAGTAGTGTATTTTTTAACTTAAACTCACAAAAAATGACACATCAATTGAGAATCATCGTAATAGCTTATTGCCATTGTGACAAAGCTAAAAAAAAAAAACAATATACTAAAGTAAAATTTCAAGATTCTAGCACTTACTAATTTAATTTTAACTTTTTCATAAACTCTCTTGACCATCTTCAATCCATAGTTTTGGAACTAGACAAATAAAAATGATGTTGTATTGTATGACAAAAGCCTTGGCACGTCATATTGTGGTATTTAAACTTTTTATGAAGATTAAAATAATCTCACCACAAATAATCAAGATTAATAATCAGAATTTTTGTTGTAAATAATCACATTTTAGTATTCAAAGTCAGTATCTATGATATATAGATGAAGTTGCTACGTGTCAATAAGACAAACAAGAATTATTTGTAGACATTAGGTTGTGTTTTCAATGGTGAATTTCACATATTCTATGTACAATCAAAAGCAAAAAAGATTATCAATAAAGCAAAAATGTTGAAGGACTGTAGAAGTTGATGTAAAGTTTTAAATGCGGTTGTACATGCAAAAAGAGAAAAGAATGCGTTGCTTCATAACCAAAAGAAATATGCTACAAAAATTTCACACCAAATAGCCATCATGAAAGGAGCATTTTCAGCTCGACCTGGGGAGCTTGGTGTGTGCCAAGAAATGCACACCCAAGATTGCCACCTTTAAGCCAAGCCATTGTTCTTATAGCTTACGTGGATTGCTGATGTGGACTCCTGGTTTGGATTAACAATATCAAATGGCACTTTTTCTTCTTGAAAAAACTGAACAACGCTCTTCTCCAAAATCAACCAGATTTCCCAATGCCTCCAAAGATTTGTAATAACTTTCAAAATCTCAATATCTTTTAGAATGTTAATACCTTTGGAAATCATGTGAGACACCAGTGTTGCTCAAAGAGCTTTCATAAATGGCAATTGATTGATCCACTAAGGCTCACTGCAAATTATAAACAAGCAAGCAAGCTTGATTCTGATCCACCCTCACCATTGCCATCAACATTGACACATTGAACATAGAGCTTTCGTGAGAGAGAACGCAATGCATTGCATTGCATCTCACCATTGCACACCGATGTGCTTTATGCATGTTTGCTACCTAAATGCATGTTCTAAGTTTGCAAAAATAGTTAGTGCATATGTGCAAAAGTAGTGCTTAAATCCCAAACAATTTTTGCATGTCAAAGGATTCATGATTTCTTGCATGAAGAGTCGCTAGCAATCATCCTACCTCACCTAGAGACCGCATGACCCGTACTCTTAGATTACAACAATAGTTACATGCACAATTGTCTCGGGCAATCACTTACATGTTAAAAAATTGAGACGTTAGCCAAGGTTCACCACCTCCACTTTTGATCTTCTAACGTTGACTTTTCTCCAAACTCCATTGACCAACCTCAACACAGTATATTGCCTTAGGCAAGGCCAAAAATAGTGTCATCATAAAAGACATCCAAAAATATGGACCACTCTTGGATGATATTCGACCATATGGAGCCCAGCTGGATGGAATGTAAAAATACATCCTCTAGCAATGTTCGGTGCGCTTGACTTTAGATATAATTTTTGTGACAGATACGAAGCTAGATAATGCATGCATATTGGTATACGAAGCAAATAGTGGCTTGTTGGGTTGTCTCTAGATGCTAATGCAGGTCAACAAGAAGGGTCACTACTAGTTTCTATAGTTCTTATATTAAAGAGTTGTTGGGTTAACTTCTTTCACAAGCAAGGGGGGGGGGGGGGGGGGAGAGAGAAGCGTGTTTGAGGAGCTTCCTTCTGCGGCAAAGGCCACCGGGCCGACCGGTTCAAAAGATTTGATACCGGCTATAGCCCGTCGCATAAGGCTTTTCTTCGTCTTTCCTTCTATTTGTCCTTCATCTTTCTCGTCTCTTCCCTTCTTCTTTCTTCCTCCTCCTCCGCCCCTTCTTTCTCCTGTTCGATCCTAGATACGCTAGATCGACGAGTGTGAGGAGGCGATGTTCCTTTTCTGATCCCATTTCTTCCTTTTCTGTACTTAGGTATTCTTTCATTTTTCTCGCAGTCCCTTTTGGTATCCTTTTTGACCAGTTTGGTGCTCATTTCCTCAATATCTTCCCATCAAGTACAGCTTCGGTTTCTGCGTCTACTGAAGCTTCATCTTGATATCTGCTTCTCATTTGAAGAGCTGCAACCTCAAGCGCAACCAGTATTGCCTGCAGCCGTTGTATATAAGGCGCTCATTGAATCCAGTTAAGGGTTTTATCACTAATCTGTTCTTAATTTTCTGTTCTTTTGCCTGAAATATTGTTGTCAGGTTAAGGAAAGAGGTTGCTCTGGATCTTTGTGGTTAGTTCGTCGGCTCGATTCCTCCGCGGAGGATAAGTTTTATTGCTCAATTTCAAGATGTCTTGGTGCGCGTAATCTGCTCATTTCTTGTTGTGTTCGTTGCATTCGGGCTGTTTACACTGTATCTGTTTTGGAAATTTCTGTACGCCATTTTAGCTATGGCTGGGAAGCTTGTTATTACCTTCTCGCAAATTACTGCTTGCGCTAAACTGGAGCTCACGGGAAAGAGATGGAGAGCTCATGGTTGCGAAGGCGATGTATTGGATAGGCAGAGGTTGAGATTTTGTGGAAGCCAAACAAGCTCAAGAATAGAAGGGACATTTTCTAGGAATCAAGATGTTCGCCGAAGTTGCCCTATAGGGTTTGGATCCAGAACCTTCAGTCGCAATCCCTCGCACAGGAAAGAATTGTCAAAGGTGAAAGCTGATGCATTAGAGTCTGTTGGATCAAAACAAGGGGAATTTGTGTTCCAAGCTTTGCTATTGCAATCTGCAAGGAACTCTAGTTTAGGAGTGCATTCGAAGTCGGGTAAAAGTAGTAGTTGTAGGTTAAGCTCCAGAGAATCGACAAAAATTGTAGTGTTTAAGCGTAGGGTAGCAAGAATGCCTGGCTGTTCTCGGGTATTGATTTTTCACTCTATGAAGTGGCTCCCATGCCATGAGTTTTTCGGAGCTTCTTGGCAATGCAGGGATATTCATCGAACTTTCCATTCAAGGGCTTTCTCAGATGGGTCTCAGACTCGTGAATCACCAATAGAAAAGTTTGGCAATTTTTCTGGTGGAGATAACGGAGATGATGGGTTGGCTTTCTGTAGGAGTGCTTCGAAGCTAGTGGATGAGCCAACTGTCTCTGATGCTAAGATAGAGAAAGCTGGATGGCTTCCTGAATGGATGAGTCTCAGCTCAGATGATGCAAAGACGATTGTTGCAGCATTTGCTGTATCATTGTTATTTAGGTCCTTTGTTGCAGAGCCCAGATATATACCGTCTTTGTCCATGTATCCCACCTTCGAGATCGGAGACCGAGTTATTGCGGAAAAGGTGAGAAGAGGTTGTTCAAACATACTTTGGGAATTATTTACAACTAGAATTCAGCAGAGCATGTGTTCATATCAAGACGATTTGATTGATGCAGCTCTCAACAGTAAATGCAAGTTTTGTTATGGTTTGTTTGCTATAGGAGCTGAAAAATGGTGATCAATGTGACATTCTCTTCATTGCTGATGGCTTTTTGAGACTAGTATAAACCTTTCCTCCTTTTTAGCTACCTTCACTGATGCTACCGCACTACATTAAGATTGATGTGCTCTTTAATTTCTCATGCCAATATTGATGAACTGATTTCTAAATGCTAATGTTTTGATTTCATTGTTATAAAATACCAGGTCTCATACTACTTCAAAAGTCCAGATGTGAACGATATCATCATATTCAAGGCTCCAGAAGCTCTACAGGTGACATCTATTTTATCATTTCAATTTCTCCTCTTTATTCCTGTTTTAAGGTCTTCATCTAATTATAGGCTGCCTCTAAAACTTTGTAATGTTTTTGTGCAGGCGAAGGGTTACAATGCTGGGGAAGTTTTCATCAAAAGAGTAGTTGCAAAGGCAGGTGACCTTGTTGAGGTAAGTGAAAAATGTCTGCTATATCAATGTGGAGTTTTGTAGTATTCTGCCAAAGACTTCACATGCTTATTCTAGAAATTTCCATGTGTTGAGATTTGTGATCTTCTTTGGGTGTGATTTTGTTTATATCATTATGATTGAAAGCTTGGTGGAGAACATGTGTAGATCTTAGTATATCTTTGAAGCATAGACCAAATGGATTCCCGTCCTCTCCAAATCCAGGGTTTATATGTTACCTGTGGATTCACAATCTTGTTCTCTTGAGTCACTCTATTTTCGTCTTTTGTTCTTGGAAGTTTCTTCTGCGAAGGGCCTATATCGTAGTTCTTTGTTTTTTATTTGATTTCATGTATTTGCCAGCAAAATAGCTAGAGTCTACCTCTTAAGACTGTGCAAGATGATGACTTAAATTTTCACCACTTTTTAATGCTAAAGACCCTCTTGTCGAGGCTTCCTGAACTTATCCAATATGTCATTCTCAATGAGCACAACTGACATCTGAGAAAATGCATGTGCCACAATGTTTCCATATAAAACTCCCAACATCAACTCAGCCCGTCTAGCTTGATGTCTCTTGAGTCCTCAGGTTTGGCTGATTACATAATACTTCAACGTATCATGGTCTGTATGTATAAAATACTCAGACTTGTACAAGTAACACCTTCATATTTTCGGCACTTGGATTATGGCATAGAACTTTTCACTAATTGTACTATCTCTCTTTTCAAGGATAAGCTTCTTGCTTTCAAAGGCTACAGGCATCCTGATTCCCCTCTTGCATATTGTACAACCTACAAAAGTTTATGAAACATTGTTTCCTCTGGAATGAGGGTGTTGCTATGTGATGCATCATTTCCTGCATGCTATCTTCTATATTTGAGCTGCTTCTTTGATCTTGTTGAACACATTTTTTAATGAGTAGATAAATTTAGACAAGAAAGAGCTTAATTAAATTAGAATTTGCTTCATGAGACCAAAATCTCGTCTTAACTTCTGAGTATGCAAAAATTTGTGCATGTTCTAGAATTGCATGGTGAAAGTTCATTTAGGGAAAATGTCTTTGCTTTATCATGGTTATTTGTACTTAGCCTTTTGCATGTTCTAGTCCTGCCAACTGCTATCCAAGTTGCATATTTTAGAAAGTCGAGAGTCGAGAGAGACATGAAATTTCTAATTCATAGCAATTTAAAATGTATCTTGTGATAACATTGGCCATTTCCACCACTGGTGGATAGTTTTGCCAAAGAGTGGCAGGGGAGATTTGAACTCAACCCTTTGGCACTTGAGGGGCTGCGGCTGGCTAACAAATTAGAGATTTTGCTCTGCAGGTTCACAATGCTAAGTTGATGGTGAATGGAGTCACAAGGAACGAGGAGTTCATTTTTGAGCCTCCTGCATATGACATGAAGCCAATTGTATGTAGATTTCTCATTTCTTTTTCTGGCTTCTTTATTTGGCTGCTGTGCTTAACAAGTTCCATATCAGATTTGCATTATAGTTACAGGTTGCTATCTTGATGCTGTTTTGTGCTTGTGGATCTTGGAGAGAATGATTGAATGGATTTCAGGTTATTCTTTGTACCTTTCAAAGTGCAGAGACTAGGTATCCTGGTATCTGAATATGACGATTTTCTATCATTGTCTTATTTTTTTTTTTTGGATTTCCTTATGAATCAAGAAAGTATGGTTAGTGTTTTGCGTATAGCTTTGTCTGTATGCTTAGATTGGTTGAGCTTATCCAGAGCTTTTTGCCTCTGCATAAGGTCTGATAGAGATTTTAGGGTTTTTGAGGTGGTGGAATGCTGACATCTTTCTTTGTAGTAAAATTAGCACTAGAAGTTGAGTTAGTGATCACTGCAAAATTGAGACCATACCCTGTATAGCTTAAGTCACTTCTGTTGCCTTATGTGTTGAAAACTTGGAGGCTTTGCCAAGGCTATTTCATTGTATGTTGATAGCGTGGAGTTGTTCTAGAGCAAAGCTCCTACTAAGATACTGACAATCAGTTTTATTTTTGCAGTTTGTTCCTGATGGTTATGTGTTTGTAATGGGAGATAATAGGAACAACAGTTACGATTCTCATATATGGTAAGGCTTTCTTATTAACAGCTCTTTCTTATTTTCTAGTGGATGAACTTTGAAAAATAACTATGTTCTCTCGTTGGACTGTTACAAAAAGGTTGTTTAGTCATAAAGAGATTGATTGCTTTTCTAAATTTTCTCTGTTTTTCACAAAGACAATATGAAAGTATTTCTCATAATTTGTTTAACTTCAAGTCAACTACAAGATGAAGAGACAATGTGTGAAGTAGCTGTTCAAAGCAACAGTTTTTAAAATCCTCATAAATCGGATGTATCTCCTGCCCGGATACCCAATAAGGACTCAAGAAAGTGTGCCTGCTACCTATGTTGGTTTTCTTAATAGTGCACTTGGTATAGTTTGACTAGGGGGATTTGAAAAAGGTTTTTCCTTGGCTTTGATGGCTTTTGTTCCGAATGATAGAAAGCACAAATCCTTGGAATTATGAGCTCTTCTAGAATATTTGATGAAAATTATCCTATTATGGTTCTGAGATATATCTTGGTAATTAACAAGCAATTCTGGAAGTGTATATGCTGTAGGTCTTAGAATCTTTACAAATTTTGAAGGTCATTGCTTTAGTGATTATTCATGGATAAAAAATAATGTGATTGCTTAGTAGCATGCGTGACAAGTAGTTGAAGTGGATACAAACCTTGTATTGTTCTTTGGTTTCTTCTCATAAGCTGCCATCACGGAACTGCATACTAATAGTTTAGGCTACCATGCCTACATTATCGGAGTCTATCAATCTAAACAACCTTTATTTAAGTATAGAGATTTGGCAAATATTCACCACAATGCGATGATGTGGCATATCCTCTTTTGGGTTTTTTGTTTCTGGTTCCCTATGGGTCCGTGCATGAAACATTTCCTAAATCCATAGTTTTGGAAAAAGCAATTACCTATGGTTTCAAGTGGGAAACATCTTTCCCCATGTTCATGTTTCTCCCATCATTTAAAACATAGGTGGTAAATATTCTGTGAAACAATGATTTCCCAGTAGGAAAATATTTTTCTTCCATTTGAGGAAAAGTTATTTCTCAAAAAAGTGAGCAGTAGAAAGAACTCTTGCATGTTTTGCTGGTCGGAAACAGATTTTTGTGTGAAAGTCTTGTAACCATTGAATGGAAGGATTTTATGGAGAATCAGATTTGTTAACTGTTGCAATTTTGCCTCTGGCACTTGAAGTGCACCTGCGAGCTAACTCATGAGTAAAAGAAAATCCCGGACAAACCTCCTGGACAGCATAGCAAAACATCAAGGGCATGACAATGCTTGGAGTACTCTGCATAAGTAGCATGCTATTGCTAAATAGACTGGACATCAAACCAGATAGAGTGTAATAGAATAGAATGTGACTGCTGTATGCAGCGCATCATAAAGCTCAGATTGTTTTCAGGACAACTGCCTAGCCAGCATATAAAGTGTCCGAGTATCACGTAATACAATAAAATAGCTTGACAGAACAATAAAGGCTCCAAATAGAGAACATCATGGCTGTCATTATCAGTTCTAGTTTATGAGGTGTGCATGACTAGTGGAGAATATTTGCAATGCTTATGCGCTCAAGTCTGCCCCTATAAAAAGGTTGCTGCCAGTATGCTAGTCTCAGTCAGCCTTACCTAATCCATAGGCATTATGAGGGCAAGTCTTAATCAGCCTTATCTTGTTTGAAACTATGAGCTGAATTGGCTGTGTATTATATCTTAGAGAGTTTGTGTTGGATGAGGAAGTAGAAACTTGTGCCTAATTTGTTTGCAAGTTGTAGCACTTCATTTCGTTCTACCTAAGTTTCACCTTGATTCTTTGAGAGCTAACACGGCGTATCTATCAGAAGACACATTCATAGAAAGCTGTTGTGCGTGTATCTTGACAAAATGTGACCTGTGGTTTTGGGGTTGCTAATAGTATAGTTTCCAAGTTTCAAAAGTTGATGGTTTTGGGCATGTTGTTAGCATCGCTTAACTTAGAATTGCAATTTTATAATCTGGGAATGATCTTATTGTATGTCGTCCTTTCATCTCTCCAGCAGCTGATTGGAAATCTTTTGAGCATTAAGGTGAGTGTGAGGTAGTTATAGATTATTAGCATAACCTAAGATACATGCTGGGTTAAAGGTGGAGTTGCCGAGTAGGTGTTTTTTATTTGTTTTATTTCTATGTTGTGCAATGTTATTGTTCGTAATGTGCATTGTTCAAAGGCTAATTTTAGTTATTTGATGCTTTTGCATTCCCGTTTATTTAGATTTGTGGAATCTCAATTCTAGAACAACTCTGTAGTGGTTGTTATCAAATTGCTCTCTTTGCTTCTTCATAATCAATAGTCTATAAAAAGAATTCTAGTCAGATCATATTGTTCTGCGATCCAGTTCTTTATATGTGATTGGTTTCAACTGGCAGAGAAATAGGTTCGTCATACAAATACCCTGCTGGAACAATTTTTGTTAATATAGTTGTATCTGCAAGAAATGCCTTTGTGTAAATTCAGAAGCTTAGTAAGGTATTTAATGTAAAAAAAAAAATTCAGGTCACGTTTGTGTGATTTACATGTAGTACCATGCTTGGTTATATATGCCTCATAAATTATCTTTACTGGTTGGCAGGGGTCCTCTTCCAGTGAAAAATGTGTTGGGAAGGGCAATAATCCGATACTGGCCACCTACTCGGCTGGGAAGCACAATACAAGATTGGGACGTTGCCCCATCCAGTCCTACTGTAGCAGCTGAAAGTTGAGACAGAATGATTGGCATTTGCACATGGCAATGAAGTTTGGTTCCTGGGAAGACAGATGGATATTTGGTGCGAAGGTTCATCTTCAGGTTCCCACTTTGAGAAGATAGGACCAACTGGTTT
Source organism: Diphasiastrum complanatum (assembly GCA_029204225.1). NCBI lineage: Eukaryota > Viridiplantae > Streptophyta > Lycopodiopsida > Lycopodiales > Lycopodiaceae > Diphasiastrum > Diphasiastrum complanatum. Next base: position 4,652,222 of record CM055108.1, on the reverse strand, counting down.
TTTGAGCAGAATGTCTTCCAAATACATCTCTATGTATCTGGGCATCTGGCTACAAAATAAGTCATGTATTGCCAAAGCTGATCTTGAGGCGGGAGATTTTGTGAGCATATGGAAATGATGTTGATCATGATCTTGGCAAAAATGATAGATGGCCAGAAATGTTAGTGGTAAGAATGGCCAGTACGAGCTTGGAGCTTCATGTCTAGTGGTAAGAATAAAATTGGTCGAAAGGTCCAAATACTGTGGTGGTTCTGTTACACATGAAAGCATCTATAGCATGCTGTCATACAAACTGCAAAGTACTTCTGGCTGTAGCATGCAATGTAAGAAAGAATTAGATATAGCAGAAAATGGTGGTTTGGTTGTAGCAGGGACACTGATTGCATTTTAATCTACTTTCCAAACTCGTGAAAGAGATCCTTGAGAGGAAAGCTCACCGACATGGGTTGCATATAATGTGGAAGGGCAAAGGTCAACTTTCTCACATTGAGTTATGATGCTATGTAAAGATGTTTTGTAGGTTAATCATTGTAGAAACCTACAAGCTTCAGCTGGTTAATTTTTTTACCTTATTCATACAAGCAGTTTTCAGATTCTCCAGCGGAAGTCACTATTTTAACATTATGAAGATTTGAATAACATCGGCCTGTGGTTGTGGAAAGTGATTGAATTCCTCTTCTGGATCAGCTTTGTGAGTGCATTTTTGCTTTGTATGACATTTTTTGTTCCAGCGTTGTTCAATTGAAATCGAGACAATATTGCAAAAGTTGTGTTAGATCATCAACAAGCCTTAATCCATGTGAGGCTGACTCTAGAGGTTCATAAAGGTCTGATTCACAACTGGAGACTCCAGCATTCTAACCAAGTGAATTGTGCATTGAAATGATGTTAGGATAGAGTAATAAATCATGCTGATTAAAGTGTTGATTAACATGTGTACAAGAAGGATTCAAACAATCAGATAAAGATTCTCATCTATCTATTGACTTCATAGACTACACATACATAATGGATTTTTGTGATCTGGAATATTACTTCCGTATTTTTCAATTTTTTAGGAGTTGCACTAAACCCCCCAAATGTTGTGGTACATGTTTCTTTTATGATGCGTCTAGGGTCAACAAAACAAGTTTTTTAGAAATGCTCAAGAGGGGACAGCTAGTTAATTCATACAGACATAGGTGTAAAAAAGTAAGCTACTTTCTTCATACGTATGCCCACCCATTGCAGATTTCATTTTATGGTCCTTTTCCATAAAATAACTCAGGCACAAAGTTGAAACCATAAATTTTAGAGGAATGTGAAGTGTTTTGCATAATTTAATCCAATTCAAACATATGAAGTAAAATATCAAGATGATTGTTTACTTAAGATAGAAAAAAGATGTATCAAAATAAAATGCAATTGAATGAGGCTAGTTTGCATGTTTGTGGAGTACAAAATGTATCACTCATTATGGTTAGGGATAGGATTCATTCTTGCTACCTTGGAGGTCAAGGCCTAGTCAAGAACTTCTTGTAGTATATGCTTAAAAAATTACTCACATGTAGTTGTCACTTTCAACTTGGTTATGATATGTGGTTTGTGATATTGGCTTGGTGATGTGGTTAGTAGCTTTGACTTCGATATGTGGCTAGTAGTTTCAACCCATATTGAACATACTTGGGCCTCTCACCTTGGGAGGCAAATGTCGTGGGGCGGGAGGTGGAGGGCCCTATTGATTGTAGTGTGCGCTTTCCTTTGGTTCCTTCAAATTCTATTTTCTAGATCAAGCAATAGCAATGTAAATTACATAAAAAAATAGTTTCATTTTTTATCATGTAGTAGTTTTTTCCAAGGGACATGCTTTCGAATGCATCCTAACATTTTACCAAAAGATAGCTTACTTTTTTTTTCTCTATCTCTCTTCTCTCTTTAGAAATAGCAAAAATAGCAATTACTAATAATTACAAAAGATCATAAACCCCAAAACAATAACAAGATGCGAGAGACCAAAATCATAACAAAATGAGAGAGAAGATAGATTAGAAGCAAGGATATCTAATTGCCAAAATGGTACGAGTTTGCACCTTATCTTGATTGAACATTATAATGTAGTAAAAACTAATTATTATTTATAGCGAAGTTTGAGTAATGTCCCCTTTTCCCTATTAGCCAATCTATACCTTCCTAAAAAAAATTTAAAGTTAATTTCTAAGCCTCAAATTATTTACGTTATAGCCTAAAAGGTCCTTAATTTCTAACTATAGCGTAAAATAATGACGTGCGCAAGGTGCAAGAGTCCTCACGCTTATTCTTTTAACTATGTTGCACTACTTAAATGGTGGATTCCACCAATGCCCAACAATGCCCTGAACCTTAGTTGGTGATTGTCCCATGACACCTAAAAGTGAATTGGCTTCATGAGTTTGGTGAACTCTTCCCACCTGCGTTTGATGAGGTAAGAGGTGACATGTTACATGTACGTGGGCACTTACCTAGCTTTGTAAGTGATAAATGAATTACTCTTGATGTTGCAATTTTATAATCATTCTGTTGTAAGTTGTATAATGATATAAAAAATTCATTAAAGATAAGTACAAGCTCAGTCCGTCATTGTAGATTATCTCAATATTCTTTCGCTTCGAGTGTCCATTTTTTTCAAGGTCTTGATCAAGTGGCATCCACTTACTTTTAATCATTTTCTATCTTTGGTAATGGAAACAAAGACCGAGCATTTGTTTTTGATAACAAAGCATATTAATCACGTTTTGATTTTGCATTCTATATCTCCATTTGATTTGTTATTCTAAACATTGTTCAATAAATTTTTACAGACAAACATAGTTGGAATTTTATGTGATTGACTTGAGAAAATTTTCACAAATGAATTCAAAGCAACAAACCAGCTTAATGAACTATTTTGCTTGAATTACATTAGGTAGGAACTGTTGCTCCTACAATATGATATACTTCATACTTTAGATTCATTTCTAATGCTAGAAAGAAAAAGAAGAGGCTCATCCCACTGCCTAAGTCAATCATAGGATTAGTTGTGCATGTGAAGAGGCTCTAGGAGTGATTTGAGATATGGATGTCAACAAATTCATTATTTAGAAATGAGTCTTGCCATTGGTCCAAAGGTTCATCCCTTGTAAACTGGTAAGTAGATGTGAACGATTTTATTCTTCTAAATCAGCTTATAACAATTATCATTCATAGGACAACATTTCTTAGATTATTGCTTTAATAGATATATTTGTAAATGCAATAGACTTTGAATCAATTTTTTGTAGGTACATAAAACACAAGAGCGATCCATGTATTAATTACAGTATATTTGTCACCTAATTAGGTAAGTCGTTGTACTTGGAAGTATTTGGCTTGTGTGACAACTATACATGGTATATATGGTCAACGAATCAGGGAATGTTGACTCGGACGAGGACATCGCAAATTCTCTCACTTCGCATTTTACGTGAAGTGGCGTTCTCTCACTTCACATTTTTGGGAAGTGGCTGGGAGCGTTTCTCGTTGAAAATAGATGACTGTTGGGATTTTTCTCTCTTTGGGGTTTTGCGAAAAAGCCGACAGTGCCCTTAAAAAGACGAAGGTGCCCTTAAAACAGTTTAACATCTTCAAAATAGTTGAAAGGAAGAAGTTGAAGACAAGAAGCCAACACTGTGGCATTTTGGAAAAATGCAAAAAGCCGACACTGTTGAAAATAGTTGATCAAGTCACCTGGTTAACGTCTTGACCGAATCTCCTATATAAGATCTCGACCGGACCGAGCCCTGACATTTCAACAAGGTTTTTTAAAATCTCGACTTAATCATTTCAGTACAATCTCGACCGAACCAGTCACATCAAAAATCTCGACCAAGCCGAGAAACCATAAATGGCTATAAAGCACTAAAGAACGAAGTCATTTGCACCTCAGTGACGTGCAAACATTCCGGAGACTTCTCGCGACGATTTCTGGCGATCTTCCAGTCCCCAACACCGTTTCTGGCGCTCTTACATCCAATCAATCCATGTTCACTTCTGCATACAGTTCCTCCAGTGTCATCCTCAACCATCACACAACCGCAAAGAGCGCCATAAAATATCACTTTTGAGAAAAACTCACCTGCCAGAAATCGGAAAACTATTCCAACTTTTTGCACAACAATATGCTGAGGGGTACTGAGGGGTAGTGTAGCTGGAGCGCAAATCAACGCTCTAGTTTCACTATTGAGGAAGACATTTACCATTTCAAATACCATTGATTTCATACATCCTTTCAGACCATTTCCCGCCACATGTTCCTCCCAAACCATTGTTTTACACTGCTAGGTTCTCAGCTGAGCCCTTTATTACAGTTTTCGCCCAAGTCAGTCATGTTCAGTTTTCGACCGAGCACCATACTTTGCATCTCAACCGAGCAATTAGTTCAGAGCCTTCTTGTTAAGATCTCAGCTGAGCATTTTCGTCACCATCTCGACCGAGTCATTCTGTCACCATCTCGACCGAGTCATTTCATCGCCATCTCGACAGCCTATTTCAAATTTATAGATCCATCTATGGCAAACTGAAATCCGACTTCACACGTGTGAAAATGAGGCTGTAGTACGGCCTGTAGACAGAGTTTAAAGTGTGCCAAATCTTAGTTACATTTGAATCAATCACAATCACCATACATAGAGAGAAAATATGAGTTTCTCCTTGAGGCTCCAAAAAGTTTCTATCTTCTCACTATGGAGAATGGGAATACATAGTAAAAGACACTTCCTTTGCAAAGTTAGGTGAAAATAAAGCATGTAATAAGGAAGTCGACCCAATTTTCTTGCCCTAATGTGAAAACCCTAGCCTAGATCCGAGATGGCATGCTTGATAGGTGCATGGTAGGTACAAATCTCATCATAAATCAAGGTCTAGATCCTACAAAGTAAGCATCACTACGAAATGGACACAACCACACTTTTTGACTCGTGGTAACCTACCTTAGGTGTGGATTTACAAGTGGCACTTTGGCCATTCAAGTGACTAACAAAAATATTGACAAAATATATAATATTCTACATGGCTAGATTTTCCAATGTAGGCAAATTTTCACATTTCCTACATGGTATCAGAGCCTTTAGGTGGTCATATTGCTTGCAGGAAGGCGCCCAATAGGAAGCTATCTTCTTCCCTTTTTAGTTGCAAAATCTCATCAAGATGTTGATTTTTGCAAAAGAAGAATTTGTTCATCTTCTTATAGATTTTTTGTAGGAAATTGAAAGGCACCTTCACCTATTTGAGATCTAGCAGTAGGGCGCCCACGCTCAAACCAATTGCATGTGATCTTGACTCAATTACATGTTGAAAATTTCAAATTTACTTCTTAAATGAAGATACATGTGTTTTGGACACATTTCTTGCTGAAATTTCCCTGTTGGTGAGCTTGGAGTAGGGCGCTACCATTAGCTCTATATGCACATAGTGTGCACTCTTTTTAGCCACAAATTTCTGGTTTTGGTTTTGGCTTCATTTGAAGTCTACCTATTTGTGAGCGTTCTATTTTTTGTGCAAAAATCAGCCACCTATTTCATTACTTGTTGAGCAAATTGCATTTGGAGTTTTGCAATCTATTGTGCTCATAATTTCAGCTTTGAAGTTGCTGCCCTTTGAGCAGATTTTGACTTAAATAGTCTATTTCCTATATACTACAAGCTGATTTTTCTGTTATGGCTAAAGAATCAGAGTCTATTGGTTCTTTATTTAATGAAGATAGACTAGATGGCACAAACTATTCCTTGTGATGCTACATGATAAAGAACTTTCTAATTGTTAAAGGTTTGTGGGAAGTAGTGAATGGTGACGAAGAGAGGCTGCCTACCTTGGCACCTATTACACCATCTAAAACAACTACTTCATCATCTACGAAGGTGTCTTCCGATGAGCAAAAGAAGTGGGATCGACGAGATGCACAAGCAAATTCCATCATTGCATTATCAATGAAGAGATCTATCCTTTCTCATATTATATCATGCAAGACTTCCAAAAGTGCTTTGGAGACTCTTGCCAAGATGTTTCAAGTAAAGATTGGTATATCTTCGAAATCAACTTTCTATCTTGAAGATGCAAGAAGGTGATTTGCTTACAAACCACTTGACGAAGATCAAGGATCTTCAAGAGGAGCTTCTTAGTATTGATGAGGTGATTGAGAACTCACAATTTGTATCTATTACTCTCAACTCTCTTCCTAATTATTACCTTCCATTTGTGTAATCGTTGAGCATTTCTCTTAGGGACTTACTTCTTCAAGAAGAGCAAACAAGGATCAACTTTGGTGAACAAGAAGATCAAGCTTTCTTTGCAAAAGACAAAGGCAAAGGCAAGGCTCCAAGAAGAAGGGTAAGTACCAATACTGCAAGAAGTTTGGGCATTACATCAAAGAATGTAGGAAGAGACTTGCAAAGGTAAAAGAGAAAGGTAACGATACAAGTACCGCAATCATTACTTTGGAACAAAAATTTGACAAGGGGGATAATCTTTTCAAAAATGATTATGCTTTTGTAACTAATAATCTCATCTCTCCTAAAGACGAGATTTCTGCCACTTCAAATCTTTCTGATTTTTCAGCAGAAAACAGCTCATCTTCAGCTTTACAAGTTGCTGTTTTTTCATCTATTGATTGGGTGATTGATAGCGGTGCCACACGCCATATGACTTATCACAAAGAAGTCTTCACAAAGCTTGTAAAAGTGCATGATGGAAGCAAAGTTCAAGGTGTTGATAACACCTCTTATCCTATCAAACGTATTGGAGTGATCCCCATTATCTTACTCAATGGTGAGGAGAACTACATTCATAATGTACTTTATGTTCCAAAAACAAAAAAGAATCTCATTTCAGTTTCTACAATTATGAACCAAGGATTGGTCGTGGAATTCAAAGAAGACAAATGTCTTATCAAAGACAAAAAGGGAGCTCTTATGATCATTGCTTTGGGAACATTATGTGGTAGATTGTTCCTTATGGATACCTATGAGCGAAGAGCTTCATCATCTTTTTGTCTTGTTGCATCAAGTTCACATTCTTTGGAGTTGGCTGAATTATGGCATTCTAGGTTTGGACATCTCAACTTTGCTAGCTTGAAGATGTTGAAGAGATTCAATATGGTTGAAAACATTCCTAATATTGAGCATCCCAAAGGACATGTTGCGAATGATGCATACTTGGAAAATTTCAAAGGCAAGCTTTTCCAATTGATGGAACTATTAGAGTTGATGGCAAATTTGATTTGGTTCATAGTGATGTATGTGGTCCAATGAGGACCGAATCCATTAGAAGGTGTAAATACTTTGTTACAGTTATTAATGAGCTTTCAAGATCTACATGGATTGTCCTGGCAAAATCTGAAGTTTTTCAATGCTTTAAGGATTTTCTAGCAATGATAAAAAATCAGTTTGGGCACTCTTTGAAGATCTTACATACCGACCGAGAAGGGGAATATATAAAGAATACGTTCGGTACTTATCTTCAAAGCAAAGGTATCCATCATAAAATGACAACCCCTTACACACCTCAACAAAATGGTGTTGCCGAAAGAAAGAATTGCACTATCATGGAGATGGCTCGATGCATGCTCAAGGCAAAGGGCCTACCTCACAAGTTTTGGGTTGAAGTGATTATAACGGCAGCTTACATTAGTAATCGGTGTCCTACTAAAGCCTTGAAGGTATTGACTCCTTATGAAGTTTGGTATGGTAAGAAGCCTACTGTTTCTCACTTATGCATCTTTGGTTGCATGGCTTATGCTTTCATTCCCGATAAGCTAAGAACCAAGCTTGATGATAAAGGAGTTAAATGCATATTTGTTGGTTATAGTAGCGAAAGCAAGGGCTATAGGTTGTTCAATATGGATACTAATAAAATCATAGTGAGTCGTCTACATGTGGATATCCCTATTGATTTGGCACCTTTGCAGAGAAGAGGAGGCAAAGGAATTCAAATATCTGCTAAGGATCGTTCTCAACAGGGCAGAAGGAAAGAAAAACTTGGATTTGTGGATAGATGAAACGTTATATCCACAGGATCCAAGCACTTTGGCACATCCCACATTCTCCTCAATAACTAATTTAGTTACATGGATATGCAATGTGGACAGGTCCTCACACGTGTGGATCCACATAGATGTCTAATATACATCAAAAACCATGTGAAAATTGCTAAATTCTAACACTCCTCAATTTTTACATGATACAACTATAGTACATCTATCTACAACTCCTAAGGCTGATCTTAACTTGATAGATGAAGCCTTTGGCAAGGCTTTAGTGAGTAGATCAGCAAGGCAATCTGAAGAAGACACATGATGTAGCTTGATCTCCTTTGCTTGAACCTTTTCCCTCACAAAATGGTGAGCAATCTCTATGTGCTTGCTCCTTGCATGGAATGTGGGATTGGTTGCTAATGCTTGGCTTGATTGGTTGTCACAAAATATTATTGGCTGCTCCTCGGCCTCCATGACTTGCAACTCCACCAAAAGCCTCTTCAACCATAGGATCTCCTTTGTTGTGGATGTTAGTGCCTTGTATTCCGATTCGGTTGAAGATAGAGAAATAGTATCTTGCTTTTTGGAAAGCCAAGACACTATGTCATTGCAAAGGAAGGTAACAAAAGCAATTGTGGACCTCCTATCCACCTTATCACCTGCAAAATCAGCATCTGAATATGCCCTTAAGGCAAGATTAGATCCATCATATAAAATGCCAAAGTTCTTGGTGGCCGAGATGTACATCAACACCCTTTTTGCATTTTTCCAATGACAAACCAATGGATTTTGCATAAATTGGCTTAGTTTACCTACACTATAACTTAGATCAGTCCTAGTTATAGTAAGATAGATCAAGGAGCCTACAAGTCTCCTATATAGTGTGATGTTCTCAAAGGATGCTTCATATATTGGAAACTTTTACATTTTGCTCCATAGGAGTTTCTACTCCTTTACAATCTTTCATTTCAAACTTTTCTAAGATAGAAGAATCATATTTGGATTGACAAATAAAACTCAAATCCTTGCCTTTGAGACTTCTATTCCTAATATGAAATGAAGATTACCAAGGTCCACCATCTTAAACTCCTTAAACAATGCTACTTTCACTTCTTGTATACCATCATGATCATTTCCACTAAGGATAATGTCATCAACATACAAAATGAGAATGATGATCTTACCATCATTGAATCTTAAGTACAAAGAAGGATCATAATCACTTACAACAAACTTAATAGAGTTCAAGAAAGTATTCAACCTAGAGTACCAAGCTCTAGGTGCTTGCTTAAGCCCATACAGGCTTCTTAGCAACAAACACACTTTTTCGTCTTGATCTTCTTTGATGAAACCCTTGAGTTGCCTCATGAAGATCTCCTCTTCCAAATATCCATTGAGAAATGCATTAGTCACATCAAGTTGAAGTTGCAAGAGAAATAATCAACCTTATAGAAACTAGCTTAGCAACAGGAGCAAAAGTTTCATCAAAATCTACTCCCTTGGTTTGCAAGAACCCCTTTGCCACTAGCCTTGCCTTGTGTTTGTTGATGCTCCCATCTTGATTGTACTTCAATCTATAGATCCATTTGCACTCAAGTTGCTTTCTTCCATGAGGAAGATCCACAAGCTTCCATTTATTATATTGTAAATAAAGATCAATCATGAGAACAATGTTCATGATCTGATTTCACACGTGTGGAACCTGTTCTCACATGTGAAAGAAAGTATTTTTCATACTTGTAAATATCTATTTTGATTTTGTATCAATCAAGTTAAGTGTGAACATGATATGACTAGTTTTTAGTCAAGTCGACTAGTCACCTAGAAATCAGCTTTTCCTTGCATGTGCATGACTAAATGCTCCCACATGGCAAGTGGATGTTCACACGTGTGTATAGAGTTCTAGAAGATAAGAGTTGACCATTTTTCTTAGATCCTATTTTGTAGAGAATATTCCTATATTCTAGGAGACTAGCTCTTTGGATTTTAGCCATATGCTAGAAGGTCAACTTTGGATAAGGATCAAGGATGGATCAAATGGATAGATCTGAGTGATGTGGCACTCTTCACACGTTGTAATAAAAGGATCATCATTTTGCTAATGAGATTGATGAGACTTTTGCATTCTACACTTTTGTGAGATTTCTAGTCAATAAAATTGTGATTTTTATGAATGATTGCTATCAAGAACCAGAGTACTTGTTGTTTTAGGTGCAGGCCATACAGTGGACAGTACTCCACACGTGTGAAGCCACTCTCACTAGTTTATGAAGTTTTGATCCATTGCTCTTGCTTAAATCTAAGTGTAGTGAATCTAGATCAAGACCTAAAGTAAAAATTTGTGAGAGTGAAAGCTAGGAATTTTTGTCAAGATCTAGTTGTGTATCATTCAAGCTTGTGTGCTAGTTTGATAAAGACAAGGCTATAGGCAATCTTGTGAGCTTTAGGCCTTTCATAGATCTTTAAAATTCAGAAATCTTTGTGATTTTAGAAGAGCATTCATTCTACAATGTCATCCAGGGTGGTTATTTGTTGGAATCAAGTGAGAGACTCACTTCCACAAATTATTCCATTTGGAAAGTGAGGATGTAATCACTCCTAGTGATCCATGACCTCTTTGACATAGTCCTAGGAGTTGAGGAAGAGCCTCAAGCTGCCCAAGAACAAACCAAATACAAGAAGAGAGCAAGATTAGCTCTACATATTGCATAAAGTTGAATGTATGCAATGACCTCTTGAAGGAGGTGTCTTCTTGTGCCTCATCAAAAGAGGCTTGGGATTCATTAAAGAGTATCTATGAATCTAATAACACTTCCAGAATCCTCATGCTAAGAAATCAATGTTTTTAAAGCATGAAAGGAAGTGGAGAGAGTGGACAAGAGTATGTCCTTAGGATCAAATCTCTTAACAAGGAATTGAGTGTTATAGGAGAGAATATCCAAGATCAAGAGCTAGTACAAATCATATTGAATGGCCTAGGTGATGAGTTCACCAACTTGGTCCAATCATTTGCTATTCAAGACACTCTTCCATCCATTGAAAAGTTGCACAATGTTCTTGTGGCCGAGGAGAGTAGACTCCTACACCTTAAGACAAGAATGGAAGGCATGTCACTTAATGGAGGAGAGGAGAAATCAAACTTTACATCCAAAGGCAAGAAGAAACAACATCCATTCAAGAAGAATCAAGGCGAGGAGGCCGAGATGAAGAATGGAGGATCAACTTCCAAAGGCAAGGTGAAGAACAAGGCAAAGCTCAAGTGTTTCTTTTGTGGGAAGAAATGACACTTTGCCTCAGAATGTTACTTGAAGAAGAATCAACAAGCAAATGGAGATCAAGGGAACATTGCTCAAGAGGAAGAAGATGAGGATGGATTCAACACATTCTGAATAGTTGCATCTACACCAACTTCAAGTCAAGACACATGGTGGATAGATAGTGGGGCTAGTTCCCACATGTCTTTTAACAAGCATTATTTTTCTACTCTTCTCTCTTGTAATGACTCTAAGAAGTCAATATACACTGCTAGTGATCAAGAATGCAAGATAGATGGCATAAAATTTATTCCTCTTTGCTTAGGCACATCTAGAAGGATAGATCTAGATAATGTTTTGTATGTTCCTACCATTTCAAGAAAATTGCTTAGTGTAGGACAATCAATGGACAATGGACTAGATGTACACTTCAAGAATGGTTTGCAAATTGGAGCTTTGGCATAAGAGATTAGGCCATCCTATCTTCAATCCATGGAGGCAATGGCAAGCAAGGAACTAGCTCTCGGCCTACCAAGAGCTTTCAAAAAGTGTGAAAAGATGTGTGAGGCATGTGGCCTTGCAAAGTCACACAAAATCTCATACATTCTGATGTACATAGTTTTTCACATGCAAGTAATGGAGGTGCCTTGATGTATGTAACTTTTATAGATGATTGTACTAGATTCACATGGATTGAGTTACTATCAAAGAAAAGTCTTGTATATGAAGCTTTCATTAGATTCAAGTCTCTAGTTGAGAAGCAACTTAGTACTTCCATCAAAGCACTAAGATGTGATAATGGAGGTGAGTACACCTCCAATAAAATGAAAGACTTTTGTGAGATCAATGGCAGTAAATTGCAATACACTTGTTCCTACAACCCCCAGCAAAATGGGGTGGCCGAGAGGAAAAATAGGAGTCTATGTGAATGTGCAAAGTCTTTAAGACTTGATGCATCACTTCCCATTCATTTTGGGAGAAGCTATAACATGTGCTAATTACTTGTGTAATAGACTTCCTAGTAGTGCTATTGATGGGATCTCACCTTATCAAACTTTGTTTGGTAAGAAACCCAATGTAAAAGATTTTAAAATCTTTGGATGTATTTGTTATGTCCACATCCCTTTGGAGACAAGAAGGAAGGAAGATGCTACCTCCTTCAAAGGGATTTTTGTTGGCTATGGAGAAAATAGCAAGGGCTATAGGATATATATTCCTATATCCAAGAAAGTAAAGGTAAACAAGGATGTACTTTTTGATGAGTCACAATTTGCTAAAAGCTTGTCTAATGGATCTAACCCATTGTGCATTGAAGATCTTGACAAACTCGAGGAGGATCTTGACAAACCCGAGGATGGGGACAAGGATCCTAGTCAAAGAGGGCCGAGAAGATCATCAAGAAGCAAGGCTGAGCCCTCAAGGCTCACCTATGTGGACAAGGGAAAGCAAAAGGAAGACTCTACATCTTCTACCTCTTACTCCGTCTTAGCTACATTGCTTGAAGAACCATCATCTTTTGAAGAAGCATATAGATCCAAAGTTTGGAGAGATGCAATGCAAGTAGACTATGATGCATTAGAAGAAAATCATACTTGGAATCTTGTAAATCTTCCAAGAGGGAAGAAGCCACTTGCATGTAAGTGGATTTATAGAATAAAGTACAATCAAGATGGATCTATTAGTAAGTACAAGGCTAGGCTTGTTGCTAAAGGATTTCTTCAAGTAAAAGGATTGGATTATGAAGAAACATTTGCACCTATAGCTAAGCTTGTAGCTATTAGATTAATCATTTGCATTGCTACTTTATTCAAGTGGGATCTCTACCAAATGGATGTGACAAATGCTTTCTTGAATGGCTTCTTAGAAGAGGAAATCTACATGATGCAACCCGAGGGCTTCATCAAGGTTGGTGAGGAGCAAAAATTGTGCTACTTAAGGAAGAGCCTATATGACTTGAAGCAAGCACCTAGAGCTTGGTACTCTAGGTTGCATGATTTTCACTATTCCCTTGGCTTTGTACTAAGTGCTTATGAAACTTCTTTATATTTCAAATGTAATGAAGGAAAGATCATCATTTTGGTGCTTTATGTTGATGATATCATTATGATAGGAAATGATGATGAAGGCATAAGCAAAGTAAAAGTTGATTATCTAGTGATTTCAAGATGGTAGGTCTAGGCTGCCTAAAGTTTATACTTGGGATAGAAGTGTCTAGAAGTAGCAATTGTACTTTCATAAGTCAATCAAAGTAAGGCTACTTCCATTCTTGAAAATTTTGGTATGAAAGATTGCAAGGCGATTGACACCCCTATGGAGCATGTTGTGAAAGCAACTAATGAAGGTGATGAAGCATCCTTTGAGGACATCACCCTCTTTAGAAAGCTTATAGGCTCCCTAATCTATTTAACCATCACTAGACCTGACTTAATTTTTTGTGTAAGCAAGTTGAGTCAAAGTATGCAAGCTCCTTTAGTGCATCATTGGAAAAGTGCCAAGAGAGTGCTTAGATATGTTTCTAGTACTAGATTTTTTGGCATACTTTATGAAGGATCTAACTTTCACTTGAGAGCCTACTCGGATTCAGATTCTGTAGGTGACAAGATGGATAGAAAGTCCATTAGTGCATTTGCAACATTCCTTTGTGGAGGAGTAATATCTTGGCTTTCCAAAAAGCAAGATACTATCTGACTATCTTCTTGTGAAGCCAAGTACAAGGCATTGACTTCAACAACCAAAGAGCTCCTATGGCTAATAAGACTCTTGATGGAGCTACATGTGCTAGAGGCCGAGGAGATCCCTTACATATATTGTGACAATCAAGCTTTTCAACAAATTGCTTCTAATCCAATCTTCCATGCTAGAACAAAGCATATTGAGATAGCTCATCGCTTTGTGAGGGAGAAGGTACAATCCAAGGAGGTGCAACTAAACTATGTACCATCATCCGAATGCATAGCTGATATCTTAACCAAGCCATTATCCAAAAATCCATTTTTTAAGTTAAGATATGCTCTTGGAATTGTAGATAGATGTGCATTAGATTTGCCAAGTTAAAAGTGAGGAGTGTTGAAAATTGTCACTTCTCACTTGTCATTTTTTAATTGTAAATCAAGATCAACCATGAGAACAATGTTCATGATCTGATTTCACATGTGTGGAACCTGTTCCCACGTGTGAAAGAAAGTATTTTTCATACTTGTAAATATCTATTTTGATTTTGTATCAATCAAGTTAAGTGTGAACATGATATGACTAGTTTTTAGTCAAGTTGACTAGTCACTTAGAAATTAGTTTTTCCTTGCATCTGCATGAGTAAATGCTCCCACATGGCAAGTGGATGTTCACACGTGTGTATAGAGTTCTAGAAGATAAGAGTTGACCATTTTTCTTAGATCCTATTTTGTAGAGAATATTCCTATATTCTAAGAGAGTAGCTCTTTGGACTTTAGCCATATTCTAGAAGGTTATCAAGGATGGATCAACTGGATAGATCTGAGTGATGTGGCACTCTTCACACGTGTGAAGACCTGCTGGACTGTACCAGACTCATGGATGTACTTGATCCATAAACGGCTCATCATTTTGCTAATGAAATTGATGAGACTTTTGCATTCTACACTTTTGTGAGATTTCTAGTCAATAGAATTGTGATTTTATTGAATGATTGCTATCAAGAACCAAAGTTTCAGGTGCAGGCCATACAGTGGATAGTAGTCCATACGTGTGAGGCCACTCTCACTAGTTTATGAAATTTTGATCCATTGCTCTTGCTTAAATCTAAGTGTAGTGAATCTAGATCAAGATCTAAAGTGTAGAACTTGATAGATCCATTGATTAAGCAACCAATAACTCTCTATGATTGTTAAGTACAATCATTAATGTCCTTTAAACTGAAATTTTATCAGCTTCCACCCACTTGGTTGCATAATCGGTTGCGATCAGGATATAGCGTGCTTGGGTATTTTTGGCTACTGGGCTGATGGGCCCAACAAAGTCTATACCCCACTTATGGAAGGCTTCATCTTCTATAATGGGGATAAGCGGTGTGAATTGTGCTTTTGTAGTCTTTTTGGCTCGTTGGCAACCATTACATTTGTTTATGATAGCGAATGTATCCTTAAACAACGTTGGCCACCATAAGTCTGCTCTAAGTATGATCTTGGAAGTCGCTTCGACCGAGAAGTGACCGCCACCAATGCCCTCATGTGCTTGAGATATGATAGGTCGTATCTCAGATTCATAAGTGCATCTGCGTATAATATCGTCAACACCCCTTTTATATAATTGTCCTGTGATAAGTTGAAAGGGTGATACCTTGAGCAAATATTTTTTCTTGGCCACTGTATTTAGCCCTTCTTTGAGTCTACCAATTGTAAGGAACTGAGTGATTTCCTCATCCCATAGGGGAGTGACATCGATCTGGAAAAGGCATGCATCAGGTAGATCGTCGTTGACTGGTGCATCAGCCTTTTCAGCATTGGGAAGTTTGGAAAGATGGTTTGCCATGAAGTGTTGTGTGCCTTTCTTGACGACTATGTGGAAAGTATTAAGAGCCATCGAGCTATGCGTCCGATTTTACAGGATTTATAAACAATATATAACAATGCTTGATGGTCTGTGTAGAAAGTAAAGGTTTGGCCTAGTAAATAGTGGCGGAGTTGTTGTACGGCATATACCATGGCTAGTGCTTCTCTCTCGGTTGTTGTATAGTTTACTTTAGCAGGCACCAGTTGTCTGCTCAAGAAACGTATCGAAAAATCTTTTTCATATTCGTCCGGTTGTGCTAGGATTCCTCCTATGGCATACTTACTTGCGTCGGTATGCACAGGGTTTTGACATTCTACAAGTAAAGTTTTTGCGAGTTCTTCCATGAGATGCTCCAACAAAATGGTAGCACATGGTGTGCTACTCTGTCTATGCCACTACATGATTTTGTAAGAACAAGAATGATGGTTTGATGCATATTTAAAAATTTGACTATCAATCATATTCTAAATACGTCCATCACAAAAAAAACTTTGTTACTCTATCAATACAGGTTCACTTTTCTTTTTTTAAACTATCCTTGAAGTTGTAAAAGTTAGCATGCCGGCGTGCTAGCCTGCAAATTTTTTATTTCAAAAACATGAAGTTTTTTTGAAAAACTTTTTGAAAAAATAAATTTCTTTTGGATCTGATTCGGCTAGCATGCCGGTGAGCTAGCCAAGTAAATTATAAAATAGAAAAGCTATTTTGACACATTTGAGAACCAAATTTTGAGTAAAACCATTATTTTAGAATATTTATTTATACCTCCCAACATAGTAAGCCAATGTGCTAAGTAAAACAACTAAAAAAAAAATTACATCCTTTAAAGATAGCACACCGGCATGCTATATGAAATGAGAAATTTTTTTTGCAACCAACCAAGATAGCACATCGGCGTGCTCTGGGTTGGTTGCACAAAAAAAAAAAAACCCAGTGTGCCGCTTGGCACGCCGGCGTGCTATCTGATTGGCTGCCAAAAAAAACTTCAATTTGAAAAAAAAAAATTCTTAGTGGGATTTTGTTGAATGATGGCAAGAAAGAAACTCACAAAACTCGCAAAAAATTTACTCGCAAAATGCCAAGGCCTGTATGCACGTGGAATTCCTTCGTGTAATCTGGAGAACGAAATATGGGTGCGATAGTAAGCGCTGTTTTTAAGTCCTCAAAAGCTTTTATGCGTTCTTTGGTCCACCCATCTAGGGTCGACCACAACTAAATAAATGAGTCTTGACTTACTGGCGTAGTCGATTATGAAGATGCGGTAATAATTAGTATGGCCGAGGAAGTAAACTTCTTTCATGGTTGCAAGTAAAGGCATCTCAACTATAACTTTGATCTTTGAAAGATCGGTAGAAATACCATCCTTGGAAATAATGTCCTAGAACAACTCCATGGTTGACCTAGATTTGGCAATTTTCAGGGTTTAGTGATATACCGAACCTACGACAGCGAATGAATATTTTTTCAAGGGCTTCGAGGTGTTTATCTGCAGAAGAATGTACACCCAAATCATCGAGATAAATCTCGACAATTCGATGTAACAAATCTTGGAACGCCATTTGCATGACACGTTGAAATGTGGAAGGGGCGTTGCATAAGCCAAAAGGCATGACATTATAAGCATAAACGTTGTTTTCCGTCGCAAAGGTTGTCTTGTGTTTATCTTCAAGGGCTATTTGAACTAGAAAATAGCCACTAAAACCATCTAAGAAGTTGAAAGCTTCAGCTCCTGCCATTTCCTCAAGTATTTGTGTCATTAAGAGTAACGAGAAGTGGTCTTTTTTAGTAACCGCGTTAAGGTTTTTGATATTAACGCATATACAAAGCTTGGTATTTTTCTTGGGAACCACCACAATGGTTGAGACCCAATCTGTGTGCTGGACTTCATAAATGAAACCAGCATCGAGGAGCTTCTTGATATCTTCGTCAATCCGTTCACAATAAACCGGGTTACAACAGTAAGGCTTAGCCCGAATAGGCTTAGCATTCTCCTCTAAAGGAATAGTGTGGACGGCTATTTTAGGTGGGACCCCCTTCATTTGTGTATAATTCCAGGCAAATACATCTCTGTATTTGTGTAGTAAGGTTTTCAGATCAAGAAATTGACCTGGTGTGAGGTGGGCTCTGACATGAACGATACGATCCATGTCCTCATCAGGATCTTTAAGATTGAGTTGTACGGTCTTTGCTGGTCCTTCAAAGGATTGGGAAGCTTGTGTCGGTTCCCGTTGGAATTGCGGCAACTGGATGACCACGTCATCAAGTGTGAAATCTTTGAATTTGCTTGGTAGGTCAAAAAGAGTTCCACAAAGTTCTCTAGACCTTTGGGAATCATCGATATGAATGCGCTACCAAATGTCGAAGCTCTATCGAAAGGATGGTCCTTTTGTTGTTCGGACAACGGGTTGATGGGCTGTTTAAGCTTTTCATGCATTTGTTTTTGTCTCTCGGTTAGTTTTGTGTCGATGATTTTGTTTTTTTGTAACCGAGGTTTTCTGGTTTGTTGAGGAGGCGATGTGGTTGCCTCTCAAATCAATTTTTCGTTCATTGTATCCCAAACTTTGTCTGGATACATGTCTCATTGGTAGATCTTAGGTTTTGACTAATAGGTCACTTTGTTGAGAGACCGTGTTCGTCAGTCACGACTTCATCATTCAACGAAAGAATACCGTCTTCCGAAACGTGGGCAGCAGAGATACTAGGTTCTCCTGGGCACCAAGCTATAGGAATTGGATCTATCATCATTAATGGAATGATGGGCGTCTCTATGTCCGTAGAAGATGGTAGAATATATGTGTCTTCTGCAGAGCGGCATCTATTGGAATCAACACAATCCACAGTGGCCAGTGCTTGACCCCAATTGATTATATCGGTTGATCTTGTTTAGTGCCCTTTCGGCAAGATTGGAACACGATCGGACTCTTCATATGTTGTAGATGACCAATCATGGCGGGCTTAATATGTCATGCCGAGTCAACAATGACTCGTTTTTCATTGTTGCCGAAGATTATTTTATTGTGCTTCCAATCTTGGACGACGTATGTCATTTGTAGCCAGGGTATGCCAAGAAGGAGTTTTCATGTTTGTGCAATGTTAGGTAGATCTAAGACTCCTGCAATACAGACTCGTATGTTCGATAAGTGACCTGTACGGTCGATGACGCGTTGATCAGCCATACGGAGTTTGTATCGTGGCAGATCTAAGGTGTTGAACCATTCATGGGAATTTGAGGAATTTCTAGAATCTCATCAGGTTTTCGCTGTTCATCTGGGATATTGGGCAGCTGAAAACTTCTATGGATATAACTTTGGAGTCCGGTGAAAGATTTCATGGCACTATGGAACGGCGTTGTGATCTGAGCCTGCAGAAGTTCGGAGAAAACTTTGAGTCCCTGTAGAGGTTGCTCTTTTGTGAGGATCGAAGTAGATAACGGACGGTCTGTGTTCTGTTCCTCCTGCAAAAGCTCATCTCGAAATTCGTTGTATCATTGACGGTTAATCCACTTGTGGGTCAGGGTAATCTCGTGGTAGTGTGGAAGCTGTTAAAGAGCTTCCCGTATGGTCAACAGGTTTTTCGATGTTTAGCTGCTGTTGTTGATTTTGGCGCTGAGCTCTAGTGAGGACTCTAACAGGTTCGGAAGAGATGTGGCGTGTGGGTAGGATCCTGTTTGGTTGCTTTGGGCAATCTTTGAAGCTATGTTTTCGAACACAGTCCGGACATTCAGCATGGTATTAGTTTTTTACTTTACAATCGACCATGAAATGACCCGTTTCACCATAGATGAAACACATGTTGCTCATGGGCCCTTGGGCAATGACATAGCCATCTTGGATGGCTAGTAGTCCTGGATTTGCTGGATTTGGGGAATATTCATCTCGTTTACATGAGCATGAGGTATCCTCATGTAGTGTGCGGAACTACCGGAAGTGGGTGTGGTATCAGGATGGTATGATTGATCATAGGAGTGATCGACGAAATGAGTTTGAGCTGATTCTTTATGGGGTCGATGTTTTTGTGCTCCTACGTCTGGATGGCCCCTTGGAGGTGGACCCAAGAGTGCCAGTTGAGGTTGAGGTTTGTGTTTGGGTTGTCTGGGCAGCTCTTGGATATGAACTTGGGGATTGTTTCATGGAGGATATTGATGTGATGGGTTCCGTGAAACAAATTGGTTTCTAGGAGGCTGCTATTTCTTCTGATTGGTCATGATGGTGATTTCTTGGATTGTAGTAGCAATAAAAAGAGGAATGGCCCATGAAGTCACATATTTCGCATTTAATCAAAGAGGCATCTGGTACCGGTTGATAAGATGGGCATTCATTCCCAGTGTGTACACCCCTACAATGAGGACACCAGGTATTGTCACGTCTATGATGTCTCTGGCCAGTGGGTAACTGACCTGGCATGGCATTACTACGTGCAATGTTGCCATTGGGATAAGTACATGCATGTACTTGAAAACAATTTTTGCTCCATAGATTAGTCTTTGCATGTTCACTAATTATATTTTTTTTCTCTATTTTTCTTACTCAACTTAGCCTCCTTGTGTGGTGTGCTCTTTTAGCCTAATGGGTAGCTACCCATTAGGCTAAAAGAGCACACCATGCACATTCAAACCATGCTCTTGCAGTTTTTCTGGGTAGAGCAATGTGGATAATTTTAATTGGATCCCAAATAACTAATGTGGATAGCCTAAATGCATGTACACTTTTACATTTTTGCATAGTAAAATTTTCTTTTAATCTAGGTGCTTGAGAATTGTGCATCAGTGAGCCTAGAGAGAGGCATTCCGGATCATAAACTTTGATAATTCACAAATCTCCCGAAGCCATGGTACAACTGTTCTCGATGACTATGATCGATCGAGCACGTGAATGGTTCTTCAACCTAGATCATGACGATAAACATGATTGGTCACTCTTGAAAGAATCCTTCATCAAGCGATTCAAACCATTTTGTTTAATCGAGAGTCCCTTTGTCAAACTAAGTAATATCAAAATGACAAAGGATGAAAAAGTACGTGACTATATTGAAAGATTTAAACGCTTAAAAAGTCAGGTACAAGAACAACCCACGGAGTCAATGCTCATCATCTGATTTCTAGTCGGACTTCCCAGATGGATCAGACGTGAACTCAGATCTAATGATGAATACACATCATTATAACAAGCCATGTCTGATGCCATCCGAGAAGAGGACGAGGGATCCGATGTTGATGAACCTAGAGAACGGAAAGCACACCGTGCTATCCAAGATTCTAAATTGAACGATGAAACTCGAGAACAACTGTGGGAAACTCAGATGGAGTTGCTTAACCAGCAAGACCAACAACAAATAGAGAAACTTACGAAGAAGTTTCAAAACACCCTAAAGTCTATACACTTCCTAACGTCGACACATGGCCAATTCCATGCACAGTCGACACTTGCATCTGAAAACATATATTTGAATCTGAAATGGCCTATTTATGGGTGTCAGAGGGCCCAGATTAGAGCTAGGTGTGTAAGTACCTTCTATCATGTTTCAAACCACATTTAAAGGGCTCTTCAATTTTCATAAATTAGAACATTGAGCATTGAACCCACTGATTTGATTCTAAGGTTCGATAACTAGGTGTTTTGCTATCACAAATCAAGCACGTTATACTGAGTTTTGAAACGATTTAGAGCTCTTCAAATACTAATCTTCTTAAGTTATAATTTACTACTCAGTGCATTGAAGCAATTGAGCGCTCACATTTGTGCTTCAGGAATCAGCAATGAAGAGTTAGTACACAACCGATCATAGTCTTCATTGTACAGAGGTGTACTTGTACCCTAAACCGTAAACTAGCACTTGCTTTTGCTACTATAGAAGGCCATGGATAGAACCAACAAAACAAAAACCCTAAAGCGATTCAACAATTTAAACAGGGATAGGCAGATTCTTTCACAAATCAAACCCAAAAAATAAGTTTTGAGGTGTCGTACTCTGCCATTTGTGCTTTGAATATAATTAAATTATTCATCTTACGTAATGCTTTTGGTTAAAAACATGTCCACAAAGCTTCTTGTAACTCCCAAATAGAATCACTTAACGATGATCTATGGCTGGAAAGGGAGTCAGAACCGCCTATAATGTATGGTAGAATGCAGGATTCAAAATCGGCAATCAATGTTTCATGAATGTTATTGAATCCAATTCAGATAAACTACCATCATGCACACATGTTTATAGACTCATGTAAGTAGAATTTTTGGGTACCAAGGAGGAATTTCCTGAAACTCTGAACTAGCAACTTATATAAACAATTTTTTCTATTTATATATTTTACAAGTGGTTTGTAACAATTTTGAAACAAACTAACACACATAGGAAGTTGAAGCATCTCATCCATCTATATCAAAGATTCAAAACCCATATCAAAGACATTACGCTTATTTCAATTTTGAAATATATAGCCGCTCACAAAAGAGGCTCTGACAACTTGCCAGCATGTAAGCACCAGCGACATGCAGATTTACAGCCACAACAGAGATGGCAAGCAGGTCCATATACTTAACTGACTCATATTATGAATTAACGTTAGCACCAAAATGTCTAATGCATGAACACAAAAAAATAAAGGTGTCAGCCCAGCATGTCATGTTGCATGTTCCACTGCACCAAAAGTTCAAAGGGCATACATCCTACTGTGTCTCCACAGTGTTTATAAGAACCCCAGCCATGACCAACGTTGCAGCACCTTCCAGATATGCACGCCCTTCCATCTCATCCACTCGCACAAGCAGTTTACCACCTCTTTCTGATGCCTGCACTTATTTAAAACAACAGCAAGGCCATAACTGAAGGTCTTATGACTGTCATGTACATGAAGGTGAAAACATAGAATACATGGCTGAGAACCAACTCGATTTTGCTATTATGATGACATAACTTCATATGTGAAACTAGTATAAAAGTTAATGAGCTATATTTAAGATTTTAACTAAGGAAAATTTGGATATATGCATGTGCCCAGTGACCAAAACTATCACAAATTTATCTATGATATCACAAATCTTAATTCAAAGAAACAACTAACAAATCAAGTGATTCTTACTTGGTAAGCCTCCAGCTTGTTTTTTCCAAGCTTTCTCGCCCAGTATGGGCCCAGTGTACAGTGAGCACTACCAGTGACAGGATCCTTCAATTCCAATATGAGCTTGGGATGTTAGAATCTACATATGAATACGATCAAATATAGAAGTGATTTGAAAGCGCACTCCTCCTTCCCAATAACATGGACATGTTTTAAAACTGGAAAACAAAATACTTCATGGAACGGTTCTTGAAGAGAATATACAGTCCATGATGGTACTTACCTCAGGAACGCCAGCTTTTGGGCAGAAAAAACGTGAAATAAAATCAAAAGGACTCTCTCTTGATGCTGGAGCTGTCACAATGACACCGCCTCGTCCACTAAAATTAATCATATCTGTGAATTGAGGTTGTATTTGCTCCACATCTTTGCTTGAAGGAACCTCAACCTGCAAGATCAAACCTCATTACATCTATGAGGCAGAGATAAACTAACAGGAGCTATCTATTTATGAGGACTCTGATTATTAACACAAATGTATGATCAACTAAGAGAAAAATCGTGCTCATATAGCAAAGCTACTGATAGGGAGTCACAATTGGTGATAGATTTCAGATTCGAGATAGAAAATGAAAACAGAATCTAGCACCACATTTCCTGCGCTGGAAACTCGACCTTGACTCTTGGCTTGTTCAAGGAATTAAAATGGACCAAAAACTTGTAGTGCAAAACGCGACCACAGAACCCAAAATATGGCTCATGGTTTTCATGAAGAACAACTGTGCAATGCAATTGAAATTGCAGATCAACAGGTCATGCAAATTACCAAGTAGTCACCCAATGAGGTCTTTCCACACCAAACAATTTCTACATCACCTAATGAATTAGAGACACGAGCTGTTTCGGACACATCACATTCTGAAGCAATAACCAAGGGAAAGTCTAGCTCCACTACTCCCCTTCCACTGGGATACTTCTTTTTTTCTGCAGTAGATTCCTCTTGATTGACCTCCACAGGCTCTTCATCATAACCAGAAATTTTCCGTGCCTTTAAAACCCCAGATTTGGTATGAAAGACAATAGTTTCGCCTTCGACAATTCCAGTAGAAAACATAAGATGTGCAGAAGCTAAGGTTGCATGGCCGCACAGGTCTACCTGCATTGTTGACAGATCCAACATAATCATAAACACATGTATTTTGACAAAGTTACTAAATTGCATTTAAGTTCAAGGGGACACATTGACAATGTTGAAGATGTCAACAATCAAATAAGCAACATCGATCATTCACCATAAGCATTCACCTCAAGGAGGAAGAAGAACATGCACCAACACACTCTCACACTCTCTGTAGCATACTGAATGTAAGATGTATAGATAAACCTTGAACCCTGATAGATAGCGAACAAACCTAGGAGTAGACTAATAGACTAGACTAGCCTACGGCTAATTACAGCTGTCAACAATAAAGTACATCGTGAATAGTAACAATGAAGTTTATCATTGATTTCTAACACTCTCCCTCAATGACAAAATTACATTCTTCTAGTCCTAATAGAGTACAAAATTTAGGCTGTAAAAAGCTACTCCTTATGTTTGAATCAGGATGCAGTACAACAAACCACCTCAGAACACTCAAAATGACTGGCTTCACTCTGACACCAGTTGCAAATTAGTGAAAAATCTTAACGAAATGAGCACTAGACATTCCACTATAGACAAGTTATGATATTATTGACATGCTCGATTTTATCATCCCAGTTAATCATTGATAATTATAAATAGAACCAGCATGGACTTCCAAGCTGAGGTAGAAGCGCATGGATCAGTCTTTCTCATTGTGTGCAAATTTTAATCTATCAGAAAAGAACATACAAAGTTACAAACACAAACCAAAAAATCGAAAACATACATGGCTTTGCTTCTTAGGAGCTGAATTAGTGGCAATATTATCCTAAGAACAAGTATCATTAGGCAAGAGCTATAATTTCAACCATTTCCAACAAATTAAGGATTTTATCATGTCACATTAAGACAAAACAAAAGATTATTTTTATTAAGGGGACGTTTTCTTTTCCATAAGATGTCTGGCCTTACACAATCAGAGAAGACAACTATTACCAACCTGGGTTAATCTAGCATGTAACCCTTTCTTCACTTGGCTTATCATGGACATTATACAGAAGAGAATTAGTTTACAGTTCATGAATTAGGACCATTGCCCTTGAGAAATTGCAATTTTTAAGTGGTTAACCCTAGGGTTTGGTGGCATTTGGCCACATCCAGGTAGAGTACTTAGATGCTCATTGTGTATTCCATTTTAACAGTTTGGCTAAGCATTGCTCTCCATTGCTCTTCTTGTTGTTTTCTCTCTCTCTCTCTCTCTCTCTCTCTCTCTCTCTCTCTCTCTCTCTCTCTCTCTCTCTTAGAGTTGGGCACCCAGCCTCTTCTCTCTTGTTTTCTGTGGAGATTGATTGATAACTAGATCTTGGTGACTTGACTCTTGCTTTCCTACATGGGCTACCGGATCTTCAGCAAGCTTATATGCTGGCGCCCTACCAGAAGAGGAGCTTCTCTACTTTCTATTGTGAAATTTCAGCATTTTGCTGATCTTTCCAAGTGGAGTTTGGATCAGCTTTTTTGTCTCTTTTCAGGTTGAAGGAGGGCGCCCAACAGAGATCTTGGAGGAGCAATTTGTGGCACCCAAAAATCAAAATCTCAAATCTGATTTTTATGCAACCAGTTTTCAGCAAGTTTTGTTTGGAGGAGGGCGCTCAAAAATCTGCTACTGATTTTTGGTTGTGGTGTCTCCTTATCTTGCTGTTTTTGTTTTCAGGTTTGCATTTGTGTAGGAGGGTGCCCAAAATTCAATAAACCCTATTCAGGGTTAGGTCAACTTGTGGCTGGAAATTTGCAAATTCTCAACAAGCAGTAGGGCGCTTTCAATAGCCCTATTGGAGTGTGTGTTGATCACACTATTTGGCTTCTTAATTGGGTTTCGGTGTAGGCTTCAATCGAAGCTAACCTAATTTTCAAGAAGCTGATTTTCTTGTGCAGAAAAATAGCCATCTATCCATTATCTTTTGGGCACTTTGGTTGCAGATTGAAAGACATCTTGTGCTCCTACTTTCAGCTCTTTGTTTGCTGCAAATTTTTTGAGTAGATTTGGCTGTGGAAAGGCTCTTTTTCCTATCTACTACAAGCTGAAATTCTGTTGGAGGTAATGGCTAAAGAATCGGAAGCTATCGGTTCTTTGTTTAGTGAAGATCGGTTGGATGGCACAAACTACTCCTTATGGAGTTACATGATGAAGAATCTTCTCATAGCGAAGGGGTTGTGGGATTTGGTCAATGGTGATGAGGAAAGACCTCCGTCTTCGGCATCTCCTACACCTCGTAGATCATGATCATCAACATCATCTTCTCCATCTTCGGAAGAACAAAAGAAGTGGGATAGAAGGGATGCACAAGCACATTCTATGATTGCTCTTGCTGTGAAAAAATCTATCTTACCTCATATTAGGTCTTGTAAGACATCTAAAAGTGCGTGGGATACACTTTATACTATGTATAGAGTCAAAAATCCAGCAAGAGTGGTGTATCTCATAAATCAACTTTCTTTGTTGAAGATGCAAGAAGGGGATCAAGTGACCAATCACTTGATGAAGATTAAGGATCTTCGTGAGGAGCTTCTCAATATTGATGAGATAATTGAGGATGCTCAATTTGTTTCCATGAAGACATTCCTACTATTGAGCAGCCGGAAGGGCATGTATGCGAGGGGTGCATACTTGGAAAGTTTCAAAGGAAACCTTTTCCAATTGATGGAACTATAAGGGTTCTTGATAAATTTGATGTGGTTCATAGTGATGTTTGTGGTCCAATGAGGACTGAATCCATTAGAAAGTGCATCTATTTTGTGACTTTTATTGATGACTTTTCTCGTTTTACATGGATCTATCCTATGAAGGCTAAATCGGAAGTTTTTCAACGTTTTAAAGATTTTCTAGCAATGGTGGAAAATTAGTTTGGGCATTCTTTGAAGACCCTACGCACCGATCGAGGAGGGGAATACATTAAGAATACGTTCGGTGCATTTCTTCGAGAAAAGGGAATTCTACATCAAATGACAACTCCCTATACGCGTCAACAAAATGGTGTTGCCGAGTGAAAGAAGCAATTGTTGTCCTACTAAAGCATTGAAAGTATTACCTCCTTATGAAGTTTGGTATGGAAAGAAGCCTACAATCTCTCACTTTCGCATTTTTGGTTGTACGGCTTATGCTTTTGTTCCGGATAAACTTCGTACAAAGCTTGAGAATAAAGGAGTTAAATGCATTTTTGTTGGCTATAGTAGTGAAAGCAAAGGCTATAGGCTGTTCAATTTGAGCACTAACAAGAATGTTCATCAAAAACCGCCCGTTGTTGCTCAAAATCAGCCTGTAGGAACTGTTGGACAGCAAGGACCAGTTTTGGAAGATCTTGGATAGCCAAGTGCGATGTCGGAGGATCTTGGACAGCAAATTGTAAGAAGAGACATGGCTGTTGGACAGCCTAAAGCAGTCCCACAGTGGTTGTTGTCAACTTTGCGGGACAGCAAATAAGTTCATTTTATGATGGAAAGACACGTGCCTCTACAAAATCAGTGGACTATGCTGATTTTTCAGATTTTGCTCTTACATCTCATGGAGATATTGCGGAAGAACCTGATTTTTATGAGCAGGCCAAGGGAGTAAAATGTTGGGAGGATGCGATGCAAGATGAGTATGACTCACTTATAAAGAACCAGATTTGGGTTCTTGTTGATCTTCCTCATGGGAAGAAGGCAATTGGTTCTAAATGGATATACACAATCAAGTATAAGGCAGATGGTACCATTGAAAGGTACAAGGCAAGGCTCGTTGCCACAGGCTAGGCTCAGCAAAAGGGGATTGATTATGAGGAGACTTTTTCTCCTACTGCTCAAATGACTACCGTGAGAGTAGTGACCTCTTTGGCTGCCCATTTTGGTTGGCGTTTGCGGCAACTTGACATAAAGACAGCATTCCTCAATGGTGATCTAAATGAGGAAGTGTACCTTCAACAACCTGCTGGTTTTTTGGTTGAAGGCCAAGAAGATAAAGTTTGTCTTCTCAAGAAGGCACTTTATGATCTGAAGCAAGCTCAGAGGATGTGGTATCAAAAGATGCATGCCTACTTTTGTGATCGAGGGTTTACTAATAGTCCTGGCGAATCTACTCTTTATGTCAAGCATACTTCAGATTATATCATCATTATTTTGCTTTATGTTGATGATATTATTATTATGGGAAGTAATGAGCAACAGATTGATGCCGTAATACTTGACCTTGGTATGGTTTTTGAAACCTCAGATTTAGGCCTATTGCATTTTTATCTTGATCTCGAATTTGTACAAGAAGGGGCTGGAATTTTCATCTCTCAAGAACGCTACATTGGACAGATTTTGAAGTGGTTCAAGATGGAAGATTACAAGCCGGTTGCTACACCTATTGAGACAGGCTTGAAATTAAGTAGTCAAGGTGATGGTGAACCATTTGATACTACTTTATATTGTCAAATAATAAACCTACCCCATGGTTACACAAGTCTCAACCTTTTGGGTCAAAGTAACCTATGGGAAACTAACATTATCATTTATTATTTCTAACAAAGTAGACAGATTGGTATGAATGTGTGTTCTACTTGACACTAGGTCCTCCCATAACGTACTTGACTCTGATTCAAATGTTGAATGTGAGCACACACGCATCCCTATACCAGTACACAATCGAGAGGACTGATGGAAAGGGTGTTGTTGGGAGAGGTTTCAAGGTTGTGGGTATGCCATTAACCATTCAGAGTTAGGTTAAGAAGTTGGTTATTAAAATAATGTGTGTGAGTTTGGCGTGTTTATGTGGTGCACGGAAGCTCTACATCGCTTGGGGTACTCATGTGTGTGAGTTCCAACGCAATGGTAGAATCCATTCACTTCAAGGTGAGCCCGTTGTGCCTCCAAGACCTTTGATCTTGGCAGCTTAGTATGTGGTGGTTTCGCTATAAGTATATGTGCTTTTGTGTTTGTTCAATATGTTTACTGCTAATTACACCTTTCAGATTGATGAACGCCCCAAGAACATGTATGATGTTTATGAATGATGTACTTAGATCGTTTATGGATGACGTTTTGGTTTAAAGTTGTGGGGACATGTTGCATGTAACTCACCTTAGAATTGTTCTGTCAACTCTGAGGGATACAATCTTATTTGCTAATGTTAACAAGAGATAGCGTATTTGAGTTTTATCGTGTTAGCTGAAGGCATAAAACCAAGTCAAGGAAAGTTGGTGTTCCCGTTCCGTGGCCTATATCCATAGTTGCATTCAAACGATTCAAACGTATCGAAAATCCACAATTGAAATGCGTTTAAAATGTTTGAATCAAAGTTTCAAACGTTTGAAATGGAACCCTAAAAAGAAATTTGATTTTTCTATGCTTATAAAACAATTTCAGTGCTAATTTCAGTGTTGGTATCTTAAATATAGCATAAAAGTGGTTGAATAAGCATTGTAAACAAATGAAAGCATTCAATGTGCAATGATTAGTCAAGGTACTCTTTTATTTTCTAAAAAACCTTTCAGACGTATATTTGAAATGCATAATTTACGAATTGATCAAGAAATTGGCAAAAAATGGAGAGGAGAAAGAGCTTCGATCAAGCACGTGAAAGAGAGGAGGGCGCATTTTATTCCACGATACTAGATATTCTACCAGTCAGTTAGAGGCTGGTGAGCTGAGATAGGTCGTTTTTTAGTTTAACGAGCCCTAAAAAAAAGTTTAATATAGTCACGCACACCTTTTGGGGCCTTAGCGCCTCAATAAAAAAAAAGTTGAAAATGCCCATATGAAGTTGGGGCCTTAGCGCCTCAATAAAAAAAAAGTTGAAAATGCCCATATGAAGTTCTGACTGCAAGTGGCATTTTTCTCTTTCGAGAAGTTACTTCATGTTATGTTATGCATTTCCATTCAAGGAGGGTGTTGGAACGTAAATGGAATTGCTTGCATTACCATAGGTTACTTTGACCCAAAAGGTCGAGAGTTGTGTAACCATGGTCATTTATTATATTAGGCCTACTAAACTTAGAGTCAACTAAGTTAGTATGAAATTAACTTGGTAGGGACTCATGGGTCTAGGCCTAATTGTGACATTAAGTACCCCAACTTGACATATTGGAGGTACCTTATTCTTTCTATGTAACCTATAGAAAGTTGGATAGCCAATAGTCAAGTAGTTGGATAGCCAATAGTCATGAAGTTAGATAGTCATCTTGGACTATATATATGTGTGCATGCCACTTGTATGAGACACTTTTGTAAGCAATACTGACTATTCTCCTCGGCTGTCCACGAGTTTCTACAAGAGGGTTTCTAGCCATCTCTCTCTTTCTTTCGAGAATGCTTTGTGTGATTGAATAGTTAAGATCCTGGATCCTTAGGCTTCTATTTCCTACAATGGGGACCATTGTAAAAATGGACTTTTTAGTCCATACGAGTTTGACACTTCATATTCACTCCTATGAGGAGTTACATGTGGTTGTTCAATTCCATGGGTTGTTTGACTCTCCATTCTTGAGCCTTTACATCTACCATGTCTCATCTATTTGTATCTCTCCACGTTAGAATAGCGTGGGATTCATTTGTACAATACAAGCTTTGAGTTTTCTCTCTCAATTTTAGCTTCTTCTTTCTTGAAGATTGTTGTTCTACAATTGTCCACTATTTTCCAGATTTGAAAGTGTTCAATGTTCTGACATGATCTCGGCACGGCAGGTTACTTGAGGGCCTACGGCCGACAGTCGTCAAAGGCCAATGACCGGAGTGGACATTTGCCCCAAGCTGGGACCGGTGTCACAAGCAGTGACCCGGTGTAACCGCCTGACAAGCTGTAAGAGATGAGGTGAATAATGACCGTCAAGATCCTAGCCGTCAGTGACAAGATGCTAGCTGACAAGTAGTCAGGGTGACCAAGCGGGTCACAGGTATTTGGCGGGGCACGGGGGTGGTACCCTATGAGTCACTCAGTATTCACAGGTCACAGGGGTCATGCATGCCAGGTGGAGATTACCCACATGTGGATGCCATGGGCCAATTGACAGGAATAGCAGGTAGAAGGACTCAAAGAGGGGGTGCCTAGGGTTGAGAGGATCATTCTTCACACCGGCCTTTTAGGATTCACGAGCTTGGAGAGCTTTTGCTTGTGACAGTTAGCATCTTAGATTCAGCCCAATGGCATTTAAAATCACCTACATCGTCATCATGTTCCACATTTTGCCACTGTAGCAGCACCTCTTCATGCGCTTTTGAAGAAATCTCGTTCTTTCTTGTGGACTTCTCATTGTCAGACAACCTTTGATACTCTTTGTCATGCTATTGTTTCTGCTTCTCTCATGTGTTTACCTTAGCTTGATCAAAAGTTCATTGTCAAGATTGATGCTAGATTTGTTGGTTTAGGTGACATTATGTGAGAAGGGAGAAGAGAGTATACACAAAGCTCATATTGCACTTTAATAAAACAACGATAAATGAGAGATGAAGTTAGCTTGAGACTTGTCTTCTCACATCTAGTCCAGTAACTTTGAGCTCATTCACAAAGAGGAATAGATGTACCTCATGAATTACATCAAATAAGAAAACCTACACCTATTTGGACATCTAACACAACAAGGAACATTGCGAGTACATTACATAACGATGAGTACAACAAACTGACCATTGTGTGGCGTACACAACAACTAATAATGTCAATTGATAAAATGAATGTAATATAATGACAAATATGATGATGTGCCACTCAATTGACAACTCTGGTACAATCGTATGTGGTCGATATAGATGTGACAAATATCTTCAACACTCCCATGAATAGCATCAAGTATTCATCAACAAACCATTCAAGGTCCACATAGTAAACAAGTCTTCTCTCTTCTAACTACACCTCCGGTTTGTCTCAACTGCATGGCTGAAAAAAATGCTACAAAACTTTCCTACATTTTCACGAAGCCATAAGATCTCCATCAACGCGTACACTATATTCACACATTGTGTACATGAAAAGAATTTAGAAGAAAGTTCCTTCTTTCCCATGGAAGTCAAGAATTTCACATCATCCTTGTCTTTAGATTTCTTGGCCTCCCAGTTAGCCTTCTTGCAACATTGACTATTACAAT
The DNA here is from genome assembly GCA_029204225.1 of Diphasiastrum complanatum. NCBI lineage: Eukaryota > Viridiplantae > Streptophyta > Lycopodiopsida > Lycopodiales > Lycopodiaceae > Diphasiastrum > Diphasiastrum complanatum. The sequence continues at coordinate 4,620,163 of CM055108.1, read as the reverse complement.
ATCCAAGGCTACTGCAGTAGTGACCCTTGCTATTAAATAGTTTTTGATACATTTTGTATAATACTTGCCGCAACTAAAAAATGAGACTTGAACCAATGATTGTAAATGTGGCAGCAATCCTTTAGAACATACTAACATAAGTGTTCAACTGAGTTAAGCTATGGTTGAGGCCTAGATGTCTCCTAGGTTTTATGGATTGTGGTGGATAACCAAGGTCAAAGTTTCCAAGTTGGAAATATTAGAGGGATGTAGAGAACATCCAACATGTTTATTAGCAAAGTGATAACCTAGTTTCGAAATTGGTTACATCGCAATATTGGTGTGCCCACAACTTAATAATCAATAAGGTGGACAAGAATAGTTGTCGTGCACCGACTCGTCGAGTACATATTGAGACGCCAGTCAGGTTGAGGGTACGAGCTGCATGGCCAACCATTAATAGATCATGTGACCCAACTAAGGAAAATCCATGAGGTACATTGGGTTGCAGTCTTGTGGTGGATCAAGGTGTAAATCCTCCCCTCCACAAGTGATGTCAACAAAAAAGTTCTTCAACTTTTGTTTGTCTTCCAAGTGTATGTTTCTTGGTGTGTTGCCAATTAGGGTTTTCTAATAAATGCTTAATCTATTGCTGATGAGTGCTTAATTTAGGTCTTTGTGCCTATGAATATCTTGATGTGTGACCTAGTAGAAAATTAGCATGGCAATCTCCCAGAATATGTGATCGTGTATTCTTTTTTGTGGTACTTTTCTAAAGGAATTTTTAATTTGAGAGTGAATCTCATTCTTCTAATGGCAAGTTAGGATCTTATTTTTCATGCCTATCTAGAACATCAACATTCTGACAATGCATGTTAATCAAAATTTATTTTACGCCAAAAACATCCTAGGGCCTCGTACGACTTGTTTATGATGACCCATTCTTTAGTTTTTTAAATCCATCATGATCATGCCTTCATAGGGTTCTTGATAATCTAACAGTTTCACAATAAAACCTTTCATAACAAACTTACAAATACCCATAATAATGTCAATACACATATAGACACAACAATCATCTAAATAAAATAATACACACCAATGATCATACACGTGGGAATTCCCCTAAACATCATCATGGATTACGAATAGTACCCATTCATCTTTTATCATGGTGGGTAAGAGCCTCTAAATTATTTGCAATAAACAATTTTTTTCAACACATCCATGTCTTTAGTCCCACCCCTCATACAACCTATGTGCTTCACTGTTTGCAGTCTGTGTGTGTGAAATAGAATAAGAAACAGGTGTACTGCTTCCTTTCTGTTTTTTTTTTTTTTTTGGGGGCGGTGGGGAGAGAGAGAGATGTCGTACCTCGACTTTGGGTGTGAACCATCTAAGGTCAAATTCATTATCATCAGGCATGACTTTCTTGGAAAATTCTTTCAGTTTCTTTCCAGTCTCATCCAGTTGTAAGAGTGCAGGTGAACTTGCAGTATGATCGACTTCCTTTTCTAAAGATCTCTTCTTCCCCCCACGCCTTTTTATTAGAAAAGCAGTCTCTGACAGATTAAACTCTCTAGCAACCAGTTGTAGCCACTGATCATGTCTTTCATAAGGGAGATAACACACAGCTGCTGGGTTGCCACTAAAAGGACGATCTGTAAAAGCATTTACCTGTGACAAATGAGATGACGTCAACTTGAAACTTCAACATTTAAATGTTCACATGCAACATGACTACTGCTAGTACATGATGTCAATCCTCAATGACAATAGATTAAAATGATATGTTCCTCATTGCAAGGAGGGTTTCATTTGAAATGTATTTTACGAAAGTACTGCCAGAAATTTCTTTGACATTACCATTAGTGTGCTTGACTTGCAGCTGCATCAATAATCTTATTTGAAAAGATAATTTAACTGTAAAAAATCTTAAATTTCATGACTAAACATGATGCAATTAAAGGGGTTTGCACAACTAGACTGCAGCATTGTTCTACTTTATGGAAAGTAAACATAAGTGTCATTTCGAAATGGCATTGCAGAACAAAAGAATCAACTTCTAGGAACAAGAAGTATTACGAGAGCCTCCTCACTTTTGGCAGATGATGTCATTATTACTCAGGATGTAAATTTGGAATCCACCCACAAAGTCTAAAAACATTAACTTCATCATGCATAGCATAGACTATATGCTACCACATCCTACATCAAGCAATATCATTCTTGCACAATTTTTAAATCAGAAAAGTTAGTGTCTACTGGCAGATAATAATTACTGTCAAATGTGCTGATAAAAGTGTGGCATCATCAAGAGTCGACACACTTCAAGACTTCTGTTACACTGTACACATGAGGGCTTAAGTGGATGTGAAATAATGCGGGTGATGAATAGGATACTTCAGAGGTCAAACTATATCATCTTTTGGTGTTAAGATCTCAAGCCCAAATCCTAGTATTCTCCATCCTAACTTAAACCGACAAAGAAGCAGCATGCATATTTGGATTCACTGAGACGCGAAGTTTTGTCTAAAGGCCAAACTGATTCTGATAGTGTTACTAATCTTAGTGATGATGTAGAGGTTGAAGTTTGTCTATAGACCTGAGTGTTTAACTGATCTTAATCATGAAATACAATCCTTTCAGGATGATTACAGTTAAAGGTACTTTCAGTTACCACCAACAAGCCACTTTACCTTAAAAAAACTATTTAAGATATTTTTCACAAGACCTTTCTTCGGATGGTTATAAAATGCTAGAGAACTTCCTTTGCATGTATTTAGCCCTCTTTGGAAAGCTTCTTAGCATCAACATGTCAAATTCATTGCTCCTATAGCCAAATTACAGGGCAAGGATATTTGAGAAGACGTGAGCACAAAGTCCAGAATGGAACAACAATGCAGAAGGATTTAGCAAGAGTGGCCGGACATTTTTTAATAATGTTGTTTCTTTCGTACTGTTCTGGAGACGTTTCATACACTCCCACTGTTACCACATAATTGACATGTGCATTTACCAGTCTTATATGCCTTTTGGCATGGAAAAGACGTTAATAAAGCTCTCTCTCTCTCTCTCTCTCTCTCTCTCTCTCTCTCTCTCTCTCTCTCTCTCTCTCTCTCTCTCTCTCTAGAGAATCATTGTATATGCGTAGCCCTCTCCTTGGAGGGCATTTTGGGTCCTATTGAAGATTTCTCTACCGATGCAAGCTAGTCTTTCTCTTCTCCTCTCCTCTCTTTGTGTGAACGAATCTCCGTTCTTTGATTTCTAACATTGTATCAAAGTCATTTGTGCTAGTCCCTCTAGATCAAGAGTGTTTTTCATTCCTAGATTAGAGAGAGATCACTGTGTAAGGAGAGATGATTCTTTGTAGGCTGAATTCAGCTTGTATTTTAGCATGTGTTGCATTCTTGCACATTCATGATGTATTCTTACTAATATTAGTAATGTACATTGATAGAAACTAGGAAACTTCCATTGAGAGAAGTTTGGGAGAGCATAAAGTACCCGAAACACAATAGTGATACTTAGGGAGGGTCCGCTTATAGCTCTATGACATAAAATCTAGTGATAATAACACACAATTTTGTTGATAAGGATTTCATGCGACGTTAAACCAAAAGAGATGAAAGATTTTTGCGAATGTTTGAGAAAAAGGCATGAGGTTGACTTATGGACATGGCTTATCCAAATTGCTAGCCATGAAGTCCTAGTAGTCAACAATTTGCACATATGGACTTCAAGTTCTCGAGGTACATAGCGAAATTAGAGTAATGCATGCACATCCCTCACATCTTGGTTCTAGAAATGTGACAATATTCACTCATTTTAAGCAGTTGGCTATTTGAGATGGTTCATCCCTCATATCAAGAAGATGATTTCAACAAGCCAACACGAGAACCCCAAGAGGGGACTAGTATTGGTTTCCCTCTACAAATGTTGAAATGGTACAATTTAGCTTCTTAATGTATTGACTTGGCAATGAGAGGAAGGGACATTACTACATAAAAGCAAGACAAAGTCAGTTAAAAGTGGAGTAATCAATAGATTGTTTGTCTTTATCAGCATAAATTATAATCATAGATTTCAGTTGTACATGTGACTGAGGCATTAAGACCTCAAACTATATGTAGATGTATTTACATAGGTATTGGATGGGGCTATAGCAAGCCATCAACATGAAGTTCACTATTTTCTGCCAAAAACCTTTTAGTCTTTGCTACAAAGTTAAGAGACCCTCATTTTAGGACCATTTCTCCATATATCATTCAATTTTTAGGAGGGTTAAGCTTTGTTAGAGAACACTTCCACGCTTGCACAAGATGACACCAAATTGCGATGCATGCCCAATATGGTGATTTGTGAAGGCCACAAAAGCATCAATAAGAAATCAAAATCTTAAAACACGTCAAAAGACTAGTGGCATCCTAAGACACCTAGAGTGCATTTACTCCAAATGAAACCATTTTTCAAATTGTATTGTTTGTCTCCTCTCCTATGAGAAAGCTACAGAATTGCAACTCTAAATATATCAAATATCTCCAAGGTGATAATTTTGCAATTTTTAATTAAAAACTGATCAAAAGTTCTTGAGAAGAATTTTTACATCCTCCCCCGCCTGGAAGATTGCATGCTTGAAATACTCTTGAGGCATCATGCTTAACGCTTGGGAACAAGTATCTATCAAATTTTTGGTAGTTCAAACTTCATGTGAAGGTGCTCATAAACTACAACTTTCGGGTGCACATACCTTTTTCTATCATTGTATGTCAATGTGCGCTTGCATGGAATTGGACTCCAAACCTAGAGATGAGGAAATGCCTGGAGAGCATATTTGTCCCGTCTAATTTCATATTAAACCGTACCAATCTGGTGATAATCAAAGTCGTTACGCAATTCCACATTGATATTGAGCCACGAACTGATTGTAATGTTGGAGGAATAAATGGCACAATAGAAACAAAATCTGAAGGAAGATAGATCTGTAAAAAGAGGAAGGATGCGCAAAATCTGCAAATTCTAGGTAAAGAGCTCTTGAAATATTTAAATGAAGTGAATAATTTATTCCATTTGATTGCAAGGTAGGAAACATCTTGAGAAGCCAGAATAGAAAAGATATACATGAAGTTGTGCTATATGGTAACCTCAGATTCACCTTATCACATTTTTCTTCTGTAATTGGCTTGCATGAGGCATGCTATTAAGACATTAGGGAGCACATGCTTGATCTATTCTCAAACAGCAACTAGCAGCATAATCATTACTAATATTCTTACAGAAAGATAAGAATGAGCACCTGTGCGTAATGCACTTCTGAGAATAGTTCCTCTTCCAGATTATACTTCTCCGCTGCTTCTTCTAGATCCTCCTCTGCTAACCTCCGAACAGCCTCCCTCAGCGCCTGCTGCCCGGCCATGTCCACCGCTGATTCTTCCAGAGACTCCGGCGAGGATTGGTTTTCAATGTCAGAAGCGGCAGCAGAAGTAGAAGAGGATGGCAATGCGCATGCTGCAGCAACCCGCCGATGCCCAGATGCCGAGACAGATAGATGTGAAAATAAAGCAAAATGAAGCTTACTAGTATGCTTACAATAATTTATGGATGTTGCAAAGCAGAGGCTGCTGGAGTGATGAATGGTTCTGGAAAGAGGCAATGAAGTGTGCGATAGTGAGGAAGAGGAGGAGGTAATAGAAGAAGAGATGGTGCGAAGAGAGGAGTAGATGGAAGCCATGCGATCTCACAGAAATGGGACGAGACGAGACGAGACGAGCAAAATGAACCAAAATGAAGAGAAGATTGAGAGTTGGGTTTGGAGTTTTGACTCGGTTATTGTGAGAGGGATGGGGACTAGGGACTAGATAGCACTTATATTGAGACCAGCCATGTGGGATGCCTAGATGTGTCAACTCGTGCAAGCACTCCCCTAGGATCTAGGTGGTGGACATCCAAGCGCTCGCCCAAGATCTTGGTGGTGCCATGAGGAGATACATTTGTACACAGCTACATCTCATGACTCAGTACATTTGGGCACAAGCTACATCTTGCAGCTTGGTATATCTTGTGACTCAGGACATTTGGGCAGAAGCTTTTATCCGATCTCTTCTGATCTCCAACCCGAGGCATTTTGTTGCTTCTCCCAGATCTGTGATTTCATAATTTTCATAAATCTGACTCTTTGTGTCCTTGATTAGCATCAATGATTAGCATCAAGGAGTTTCCTATCATAAGATAATCATCCACGAAAATAGTCAGAATCACAAAATTTTTTCCTAATCTTTTTATGTAGACATTACAGTCTGGTTGTGTAGGATTGAAGTCTAGAGACTTCAGAAGACTGTCGAGCTTCTTATACCAAGCTCGTGATTGTTAGAAATCAATGATAAACCTCATTGTTACTGTTTACGATGTACATTAATGTTGACAGCTGTTACCAGTTATAATTAGTCGTAGGCTAGTCTATTAGTCTACTCGTAGGTTTTCTCTCTCTATCAGGGTTTAGGGTTCATTTGTACATTTTACATTCAGTATGCTATAGTGTGATAGAGTGATAGTGTGTATTCTTCTTCCGCCTTCTTTGGTGATTGCTTATGGTGAAGATTTGATGTTGCATATCTGATTCTTGATATGGTATCAGAGCTCCGATAGTCCTGCGTGCCTGATCAGTGGATAAGCTTGTCACATGCTCCGCAATGAAGTGAGAAAGTCCTTCACGGGAGGTGAAAGTTTGGAGAGACAAAAACGGTTGGAGGAAATTCTTCTTTGGTGTATTTTGCAGGTTTAGAGCTCAAAATCATCAGTGGGAAACGAAGACACAGTCCCGGAGGCATCAGAAAGACCAGAGTAGCATCAGACAAATTGAAAATCTGTTGAGTGGAGAGATTTTTACAATACTTCCTAGTTGTTCTGAAAAGCACAGTCCCAAAGGCATCAGAAAGGCCAGGGCAGCATCAGACAGATTGAAAATTTGTTGAGTGTGAAAAAAATTTACAATATTTTTTGGTTGTTGTGAAAAGTGCTATTTGTGTGGGAAGTTTGCCAAGAAATCTCTCATTTGTTTGTTTGGGGTACCGCAAATCACACTAGACAGTGTCTAGTACTGCCATTCAAAGTAAGGAAGCTTCATACTTTTCACATTGCTGATCTTTGTCTTTTGAACAATCACACATTTCAAAATCTTTGCAAAGAGGAGACAACATAGCCGCTGCGCCGAAGCGGGAAATCTAGAATATTTCCTCTGAAAGTTCTTATATTTTCTCTACTTTTCATCTTGTCCGTACCAATATCGGATCGACGCGCCAAAGGTAAAGAAAACCAAGAGCAGTCGTACATCTGTGCGTCATATCGATATCGCACACTCTAAAGATCCCCCGGAAAGACGTTGATAATAGAATAACTGCCAGTCTTGGTTGTAAGCCGAAAAGTTTGGAACTCATCCGAATAGGTCGAATAGGCTGCTCGGATGAGGCTCTCTCTCTGCTGGTCCCGGAAAAGTGTTAGATCAAAGCCAAGGTTGGTGAGAATATCCTTGGCCAGTGTGAGCTGCTCAGTGTAATTCTTAAGAGAGATCATGATTATATCCCCTGAATAAGGACGAGGGGGTTTACGGCGATGCAAGCTCAGTGAGGAATCACGAGAAGCCATGGCAGCAGTGATTTTAGATTGCTCTGAGAATTTTGAAAATTTTGAAAAAAATTGGCATGAACTCGAGAGCAGCAATCTAAAATGAACTCGTGGAGAGAGGGTGGAGACCTATATATAGACTTTTTTGGGCAAGAATTCGCAACTTCACCCAGAAATCGTCCTCAGTGTCCACGATTTGGTAATGATGGTCGCAAATTTTGAGGCATCATTTTGAGGGCCCGTGAATTCCTGTAAGTGATTTGTGTTTGCCAAAAGAGAGAAAATGTGTGATAGCGCAAAAATGTATCTGATCAGAATTTGCGGAGGTAATAGAGAAATCGAGGATCAATTTGAGCTCCCGCAAATTGTCTGCGAATTCTGAACATGGATATCTGATGAAGAAAACTCCATTTTTTGATTTTTTTGACATTTTTCTTCTGAGACAGAATTTGCGGAGGCCAAAAATGAATCGCTCTCTATAAGAAAGGGGTCAGACGAATTCTATCTGAGATGATGTGAAAACATTTTGTCTGAAACTAATGACTTTTGTGGTTTTCTCAGAGAAGACTGTTGGTATACCTGATCTGATAGTATCTTGATGGGTGGAACAACAAATCACAACAAAAAATGTTGTCAAAATGGCATACAAATAATAAAAAAGGAGAAGAAAAAAAATAAACAGTAGAGAAAAAACAGCTAATACATATCAAGATAAAAGCAGGGTTCGTTGTACTTTCTCAGTCGACTCCCATTGACCACAGTGTCGAGGACATCGCCTTGAAGGGTTTGGAGTTGAACATATCCAGAGGCAAGGATTTTTTTTATGACGTAAGGTCCTTGGCCTAAAAATTTCAGTTTGCCTTTGAAGGCTTTGGCCTGGTATAGCAGGACCTTATCGCCCACCTGGAAATCCCTAAGTTTCAATGATCGATCATGCCATGCTTTTTGTCGTCATTTGTGGACTTGTTGAGCATGAATGCTGATCCGTCATGTTTCACAGAGTTGCTCCAGATGGAATAACCTATTTGCTAGATTTTGAGGAGTATCGAGCTCAAGGTTGTAGGCTACTCGAAGGGAGGGAATATGGAATTCCATAGGCATAACGGCTTCTTGACCATTTGTGAGCTGGAAGGTGGTTAATCCCGAAGCTCGCTTCGGGGTAGTGCGATAAGCCCAGAGAGCAGCATGGAGTTTGAGTTCCCAATCAGATCAGCTGGATTCGAAGGTTTTGGTGAGAATGCCACATAGGATTTTATTGGTGGATTCTACCAAGTCGTTGCAGTGTGGATAGTATGGGGAACTTTAGCGATGTACCACAAAAATTTGGAAAGAAGATTTGCTATGACAGAGTTAAGGAAATGTGTTCCCCTATCACTGATAAGCTCTAGAGGACATCTGAACCGAACTATAACCTGTTCAAAGAGAAATTTGGCGGTGGAACGAGCGTCAGCATTGCGAACAGCTCTTGCTTCAACCCATTTGGTGCAGTAGTCTGTAGCTACTATGATGTAACGAGATTGTGTGTGTCGAGCAGCAGGACTAATAGGTCCGACATAATCAATTTCCCATTTCTGAAAAGCTTGATCAGTGGTTACAGGGTGTAAAGGCATGTAGTCTGTTTTTTGAAAGCGTTTTGTGCGTTGGCAGACATCACAAGCCTTAGTGTAATTGTGCGTATCCTTGAAGAGTGTTGGCCACCAAAAACCAGCCAAGAGGATTTTCTTAGCAGTTGTTTCAGAAGAGAAATGGCCGGCACCAATACCTTCATGAGTGAGGGAAATTACAGAGGGGATTTCTCCTTCAGTAAGACATCGTCGGATAATTCCATCTAACCCTGGCTTGTAGAGTTGTCCTGCAATTAACGTATAAGGTTTAGTTTTGAGGACCAACGCTCGTTGTTTGGGTTTAGAGAAAGAAGGATCCATCTGCCCTGAAGTTAAATATTCGGTAATTTCTTTAGCCCATACAAGTGTAGAGTCAACTTGGAAAAGGATTGCATATGGTAAATCATCATTGACGCCTTGATCAGGGGTAGGAAGGTTAGGGATTCGGGATAGATGATCTGCTAAAAAATGCTGAACTCCTTTACGAACCACGATCCTAAACTCAAATTCTCTCAATAATAGGATCCATCTAGTAATACGACCTGTGGTGCAGGTCTTGTTGATGAGATACAACAGTGCTTGATTTTCACTAAAGAGCGCAAAAAATTTTCCTAGAAGATAATGGCGAAACTTCTGAACCGCATATACAATTGCCAAGGCTTCGCGTTCGATAGTGGTATAATTGACTTCAGCAGGTATCAATTGTCGACTAAGAAAACAAATTGGGTAATCCTTTTTGAATTCTCCCGGTTGGGTTGAGCATTGCTCCAATGGCATACTTGGATGCATCGGTATGCACATGGAATTCTTTAGAATAATCAGGAGCTCGGAGGATGGGTGCTTTGGTAAGGGCTTCTTTGAGTTGATTGAAGGCGACGCATTGTTCATCCGTCCATTTGGGAACTACAACTACTTTGTAGATTAAGCGGGCTTTGTTAGCAAAATCGAAAATAAAGCACCGATAGTAGTTGGCGTGGCCAAGGAAGGAGTAAACTTCACGTATCGTATGCGGTTCCGGTAGATTTCGAATGATAGGATCTTTTCAGGGTCAGTGGCAATGCCATTTCGTGAGATAATATGTCCCAACACAATACCATGGGTTATCCAAATCTAGCATTTTTCAAGATTAAGAGAGATACCGAAGCGTTGACATTGGATAAATAAATTTTGAGCACAGACAGATGACGTATTTCTTCGGAATGTGCTCCCAAATCGTCCAAGTAAACTTCTAAGGTATCGCCCATCTATTGGGAAAAGGCCACTTGCATAACACGTTGGAAGGTGCTAGGAGCATTGCAGAGCCCAAAAGGCATGACTTTCCAGCAAAAGGTTCTCCATTCTGTGGCAAAGGTGGTTTTGTGTTGATCTTCTTTGACGATTTGGATCATATTATATCCACTAAAGCCATCTAAGCAGGAGTAAGCCTCATCTCCTGCTAGATTTTCTAAGATGGATTCTCCGAAAGGTAATGGAAAATGATCACGTTCAATGACGGCGTTAAGTTTCTTAAAATTGACACAGATCCGGAGTTTTCCATTTTTCTTGGGGACGATGACAATTGGGGAGACCCACTCAGTATACTCAATTTCATATATTAATCCCGCATCTAAAAGGCATTGTAATACTTCTTTGATCTTGGCCTTATAGATGAGATTGCATCTGTACGGATGACTCGTAGTGGCCTCGCACCCGGTTTAAGTGGGATACGGTGCACAACTACTTGGGGTGAGACGCCTTTCATGTCTTTATTGGTCCAGGCAAAGATATGTCGATATTTTCGCACGAGCTTTTCAAGCTGTCTTCGTTGTTCGCGATTGAGATGAGCTTCGATGTGGACAAGATATTCGTTGGTTTCATTTGGCTCACTCAGGGAAAGGGTTATGGTTTGTGCAGGGCCTTCGTAGGGTGAATTACCAGTGGGCTCACATTGAGCTTGGGGTAACTTGATTGTGACATCCTCGATCGTATAGTCCTTAAAGTATGCAGAAACATCATGGGCTGGAGATTCGAGGGGGGCCTTGCCTTTATCTTGCCGAGATGGTGCTTTTTTGGGGATGGGTGTAGAGGCAATCTCAGGAACTTCCCGAACAGTTGTGAGGTCACCTGGCGGTTGGATTTGAAGTGGTTTTTTCATTTTCTCTTTCTCTCATCATCAATTTGAAAGATAGTATCCTCCTCACAGAGATCCCATGGATAGTGTGGGCGTTTGGGATGGTAGAATTTTGTCTCAGGTTTTTCACTTGCAACCTTGGTAATGGATTCCACCTTGGAAGCATGTTGCGGATAGGTCATTGGGGGAAGTGCTTCCATATAGTTGAGTATTTGAATATCAGAAATGTCCATATCTTCTGGGCAATTCTGAATTCGTAAGACGTTCTCATCATCAACGAATAAATTGTCTGATTCATTAGTAGGTAGCCATGCAACATTTCACAGCTCATCATGGTGTGGAAGAATATCAACAAAATTGATATTGATGATGGGTGTATTTAGATCAAGTAATTGGTCGTGATTGATTGGGTGTGGAGAGGTACAATTATCCCGATGTTGAACACAGTAATCGGCATTCACATAGTCAATGGTAGCTAGACCGTGACTCCAGTTTATGATATCAGTAGATTTAACATAATGACCTTTTTCATGGTTGGACTGGTATGGCTCAAACATTGAGCTGGTGGTTGAGGATCCCTCGTCATATATGCGTGCAGGTTTGCATTGAGTCAATTGTGACAAAATTGTCACGATTATCAAAAGTGACTCGGCCTTTGCTCCAGTCATGAACGACTCGTGCATTGGTGAGCCACGAACGACCAAGTAGTAATTCATAAGAATAGGCATTATTGGGAATATCAAGTACTACAAGGTCAACAGAAAATTTGAGACCTCCTAGTTTGATCAACATGTGCGGAAGGAAACCGGTAGGTCGGACCACACTTTGATCAGCCATTCGAAGCTGACAAGTAGGTTTGGCTAGCTTGTCTCTCAGATTCCATTCCATCATGAGAGATGTGGAAATGATATTAACCCCGGAACCTCCATCGAGTACTGCTAAAACTTCACGGGATTGATGATGGGTAGCTGGGATTTTGATGGCCTCATTCGCTGAGTGGATTGGTTAGATGTAAGGGCATTTCAGACAACTCATCAATAATGGTGGTGGTATTGGATTGGATCTGTTGTTTCCACTGGCCAGCATGCTTCCAGAGGACATGGAAGGGAAGAGTGACATTGGCTTGTAGTAAATCTCCCCAAACTTCGGTACCTTCAAGGGTTTTGCTTTCAAAGGGCTTGTGAGGTACTTTATGAGAAGAGGAAGATTGTTTGTCGGCATTACGGATTTGCTGGCGATACTCATGATGCAGCCGAATTTCTTCAGATGGGTGAGGATAAACTATCGGGGTTGAATCATCACTTGGAGGAACAACCTACGGTTGAATTTTGCTGGGTGCAAGTGTAGGGGCTTGGCGTTGGGTTTGTGCCCGAGTCAAGACCCAAGCAGGATGAGTTTCAACTGGTAAAGTTTCTACTTGCACTGAACAGACTGGAGCAGCAGGTTTGGATCGGGATAGGCAGTCCTTCACGTGATGTTCAATACCACAATTTTCACAAGCTAGAGGGAAACAGAGTTTATCTGGGCAGCGAATACTAGGATGTTTAACTACACAGATAAAGCATCCTCGTATTGCGGGTAGTTGATGTGTAGCATAGACAGCTTGGTTTGGATTATAAGCTTCGGCATTGGGATCCAGTGATTGAGCATTAGAATCATAGGTATAATAAACAACCGTTTCAGTAGAGTAGTGTGGTTGAGTATTGTCTTCCACATAGTAGGTGGCCGAATTGATGGTATTCGGATCAAGATAATGGACAGCGTTTTCTGGGACAGGTTGGTTAACAACAAACTATTGACGTGGGGATGGATATTGATTTGGTGCAGGTGGTCGTGGTTGGTAAACCCCTGGTCGTGGCACAAGTTGTTGTGGCAGGTAGGGGCGGTAAGCTCGATAAACGGTGGGTCTGGTGGTTGCTGGGAAATGATTTCGCAGTTGAGGGCATTCATTAGTAGTGTGATGCTGTTAGAAGATTGGACACCAGACATTTTCTCTTGCTGGAAAGGATTTCTCAGCAATCTGTTTCATGGCGGTTTGGAAATCGGCAGTGAGTTTATCCATATGTGATTATTGAGCTTTTTGCCAGGTTTTCATTTGATGTAGAAGTCTAGAAGACTGAGCAATATTATTAGAGTTAGGACGATCCGGATTCTTAGATTTCTTTTCGCGATAGTCAAAGTCATCATCAGAACCTTCGTCTTCTTCACGGATAGCATCGGTCATTACATCTTTAAGTTCATAAAGGTCAACTGGTTTGAGTTCACGACGGATGTTTTTAGACAATCCAACTAAAAATAGTTTTATGGCCATTCGTTTAGTGATATTTTCATCAACACATTCTACTTTGAGACGTTTAAAACGCTCAATGTAGTTTCGAACAGACTCTTCGCGACGCATCTTGATATGAGTAATTTGAATGAACGGGCTCTAAGTCAGTTTGGATGGTTTAAAATGCTTGATGAGAGCATCCTTGAGGGTGGTCCAAGAAGCAAGATCAGGAGTTTTGAGATTCAAGTACCACTCCTTGGTGGTGCCATAGAGTACAATGAGAAATAGGCGAAGCTTTTTAGTTTCAAAGGTATCTCCATAAAAACGGCATGCATTATCAAAGTCTTGGAGAAATCGGACTGGGTCAAATTCTCCATCGTACTTTGGTGCATCGATACGTGAAATTCTTCGTTCCATTTGTGGAGGAGTCGGATTAGAAGATTCAGCACAGTGACGAGACATGATGCAAGATACAGATGAGCAGGGCAGGACTGTACTTGGCAAAAAGGGCAGTTTGCTTGCAGAATGGATAGTGTAGGACAAAAATTGGTCTTTCTGATTGTTATAGAATTTGCAGACAGGCTGAGAAATCGTGGAGAGGCAGATAAATTTAACTGTAATACTCGCGAATTCTGAACAAGTCTTCTGAATGTCGAAATAGTGATTTTTGAGATTTTTTGAAAAAAAATTGGCGTTTCAGAATTCGCGGATAGTACAGGGAAATCGTGTGCTGTGAGGGCAAATTCTAACAGAGAGGTTTGACTGGCAGATAGGGAATGTAGAGAAAGATATGATGTTCTGTTAGTAAACGGGCAAAATCTGTGAGATAGAATTCGCGGAGCTGCTGAAGGACTGATCTTAATGATATCTAGCCTCAGTGAAGTCAGCGAATTCTAAGACAAAGATTTTGATGAGAAATAAGGGATTTTGACAGTATAACAGGCTGTTTTCTCAAAATCTGATTGTGGTCAGAATTCGTGGAGGTGATAAAATGAAAGGTCAGGGTCTGTTAGGGCTGCAGACAGACTGGCGAATTTTGATATACCTGTTTGGTTGTGAAAAAGGTCACTTGGGTCACTTCTTTTGAAGAAAATGCCCAAGTTGACTCTTTTGTTGCTTCCCCTTGGTTTGAAAAGTTGCTCCGCAGCTCATGTAGGACTTGGAGAGATGACGCGTGCTGTTTGTTGGTAGATAGAGATAAGCACACAAGCAAACATACAACACGAAAGCAAGAAATAAAAGAAAAAAAGGAGAAGAAGCTAGGTAGAAAAATACTTAAAAAGCGGCAACGACGCCAATGTTGGAAGTCTTTCTAGTGAGTGCGGTGGCTAGATCTACTTACGGATGTAGTATAGGGATGTAGAGAGTCGTCCACTTTTTAGGTTTCTACAATAAGCTTCAACGGGAATATGGACAAAAATGAGAGCACTAAGGCTTACCCAACTAGTGCCCGAAACGGAAATAAACTAATTAGTAACAACAATAAAAATCCTTGCTAAGGCTTACCCAACTAGCAAGGTGACTAGACTAATTCTGGATTAACACCCGAAGGGTAATAAATGAGATTGCGGCTAATACTAAACAAATAAGCAATAATGAACATGCCACAATAAAACCGATGAAAAGGAGGCAAAAGGAGGCTCGAGCACCTTCCCTCAAGCTATGCACCTTTCCAAGGGGAACACAAATGAAATAGAATGATAATTATCTAGAACTTCTAACTTAGGATTTAGAACTTCAATTTTCTTAACTTAGGATAACTTAAGATAAAATATTTCTAATCTTAAGTTTCCTAAGTCTAAGTTCTAAATCTAAGTTTAAGCTATTTTATTATTATTTAAGCTTCTACTCATGGACTTACAAAACATATGCCATGGCTTGAAGTTTATTGACAGATACTCATACGTGGTCTTACAAAACACATGCCACGGAGTTTTATTTTTTTATTTTTTATTTTCTCTGTGTTAGCACAGTTGCTAACATCTTCTTTCCAAATTTTTTGTGGTACATCGTAAAAGTTCTCCATACTATCCAAGATGTAATGGCCAAGCGGAATCCACCAATAAAATCCTATGTGGAACTCTCACCAAAACCATCGAATCCAGCCGATCTGATTGGGAACTAAAACTTCATGCTGCTCTATGGGCTTATCGCACCACCCCGAAGAGAGCTACAGGCTTAGCTCCTTTTCAGCTAGCATATGGCCAAGAATCTGTGATGCTTGTAGAATTCCATATTCCATCCCTTCGAGTAGCCTACAATCTTGAGCTAGATAATCGACAAATCCTAGCAAACAAATTATTCCATCTGGAACAAATATGTGAAACACGTCAGATCAGCATCCATGCTCAACAAGTTTACAAATGTCGACAAAAAACATGACATGATCGATCCTTAAAACTGAAATCAGAGATAAGTCCTTCTCTACTAGGCCAAAGCCTTTAAAGGCAAACTGAAATTTTCTGGCCAAGGACCTTATGTCATTCAGAAAATCTTTTTCTCTGGATATGTACAACTCCAAACCCTTTAAGGCGATATCCTAGACACTCTGGTCAATGGGAGCAGATTGAGAAAGTACAATGAGCCCTGTCTTTATCTTGATATGTATTAGTTGTTTTCTTTCGTACAGTTCTTCTTTACTTTTCTTTACTGCCTGTCTGTCATTTCAACGAATTTTGTTGTGTTTTCTTGTTCACACCATCAAAATACTATCTAATCAAGCATACAATCACTTTTTTTTTCTGAGAAAATCACAAAAGTCATTCTTTTCAGAATATTTGTCTCACCACCATCTCAGATAGAATTCGCCTGACCCCTTTTTTACAGTGCACGATTCATTTTTAGCCTCCACAAATTTTGTCTTAGAAACAAACTTTTCAGAAATAGAAAAAGTTAGTTTTTTGCATCATATACCCATTGACAAAATTCGCAGAAAATTCGCTGAAGTTCAGAATAATCTCCACAATTTCTCTGTCATCTCCGCAAATTCTGATCAGACACATTTCTATTATGTCAGACATTTTTCCTATTTTGAGACACAAAAATTACTTACAAGAATTCGTCGACCCTCAGAACACTATCTTGAAATTCATGATCATTAGTAGGAAATCGTGGACACTGAGGACGATTTCTGGGTAAAGTTGCAAATTTCTAACAAAAAAGTCTATATACAAACCTCCACCTTTCTCTCCACAAATTCATTCTATATTCTGCTCTTGAGTTCATGCCAAATTTTTTCCGAATTTTTCAACTTTCTAGAGCAATCTAGAATCTCTGCTACCATGGCCTCCCCCGACTCCTCACTCTCTCTGCATCATCGTAAGTCCCCTAGGCCTTATTCAGGGGATATTTTTATGATCTGTATCAAGAATTATGCTGAGCAGCTGATCCTGGACAAGGATATACTGACAAACCTTGGATTTGATCTGACTCACTTCCGTGACCAGCAGAGCAAGAGCATGAGCCGGGCGGCCTACACATCATATTCGGATGAATTCCACACATTTAAGCTCACATCTAAGAGTGGCAGTTCCACCATTATCAATATCTCTCCTGCACATATACAGAGCATTGGATTTCTTAATCTCGGAGAGATGATCTATGGAAAAGGCACGAATTATGATGCCAAGTACTTTACCAAGTTTTTGACAAAGGACGGCAAGACTATTGCCCAAACCAACGACGAGATTGCCATCCGCCTCCTCACAGATTCCCATCTCTGGGCGGCATCAGAAATTCTCGTCACCATAGTCGAAGTCCATACTACCAAGATGGATCACATACCACCAAGCTATCTCTTCTCCTTGACCATCACTATGGACAATCCCACTCAGAACTACAAGTGGGCTGAGAAGATATCAGATAAGCTGTGCGGGGCCCTGAAAGCTAGGAAACCAACTACCAAGTGTGGATATTTCCTCCACATGTTGGTCACCAACCAGTTGGGATCTCGGGCGGCTGTTGCCATCAAAGAGCTTGAGGATATCTATCCGAACACCAAGAAGCGAGCCATCCCAGCAGAACCTGTTTCATCAGCACCACCAACTAAGAAGTAGAAAGGGAAGGCAGTCAGCATGAAAGCCAACGTACCTCAAGAAATTTTATCCACTGACATCAGGACTGAATATGCTGAATCCGGAGGGAGCCTTAAACCCTCTCAGGTCCCAAAAGAGGTCTTAGCCCAACAGGAAGCCCTTCTCCAACAGGCTACGGCAAGAAGACAGACGGTACCAACAGCAGGTAGTTCAGTTGATGTAGGCACTTCTGATTCCAGTTCTATGGGCGTATTCCTGTCCACAACGACAACTTCCACAGCTCCAACTTCCTCACTTGCTCTTACATTTCTACCACCACCCCAACCATTTGCCGCTACCTCCAACCCGTCATTCACTCTTAACACGGGCTTCGAATCCGCACTTCCAAGGCTTGTCGCAAAGGACTACACACAAAGGTATGGTGTTGATTATTTCGACACATATTTGCCGATGGTCAAGATGACAAGCATACGACTGCTCCTTGCATACGCTACACAACACAATCTAGAATGGGGTCTACAAGGGTTGAAGCCAACAAGATTTGCCATCAAGCTGGCAGATCAATCCTGCGTGAAACCAAAAGGTGCAGTTGTCGATATCCCTGTAAAAATAGCAGGCATGCAGTTTGTGATCACTTTTGTAGTCATGGATATACCAACTGCATACCGTGTATTACTGGGAAGACCATGGTTGAGGACTGCGCAAGTAGTACACAACTGGGGCACGAGGAAACTCACCTTCGAGAACAGAGAGCAGGCTGTGAAGGTTGATCCAACCACATGTGAACCTATTGCACCCAAGGCTGATGACGGATCATCTACGATAGATCACACGATTGATTGCCCAAGCCCAGCCAAGGGAGGTCACTATGATTCAGAGACAGATGTTGTGAGATGGCCGGATGCATTAGCAACTATTGACTGTCGGGCATATCAATATGAATCAGATCCTGAACCCAGTACATCTTCACCCAAGTGTTACACTATGGACACACCAATCACATTTGGGACGAATATGATAAACGTAGCATGGCTCTCAACGGAACCTATTGAGAACCTAGTGGACAATGATTTAGTCCCTTGGTAACATGCTCTAACTTATAATAAGAAGATTGAGCTAACTGATGACCAGGTCCTACACCACATGGACCCAGATCACTACGGAATCAAGAAAGTACCAGCTCAACCGCCGCAAAAGTCTACCATGGTGAAAGTGTCAAGGATCGATCCACCCAAGGCACCTGTGAATAAGAAGAATCAGTTGAAGCAACACTACAACCAGATGATCCGATGGAGTGATCTACTCGAAGAGGCGCTAGCTACGGTAGATGTTGATATTCGCAACCACGAGGCGAATGTCACGACAGTTCCGATGAAAGGCAACAAGGACGGATCTACTAAAATGACAAAAAAGGACAAAAAGAAGGTGTTGGATTCCTTGAAGTCAATCAGGATGGACTCAGATACAACGTCATCTTCTACACAGGTCAAAGAAATTCAAAAGATGACCAGTCGGGCTAAGATCAATATGCTGAAAGAGCAATCTCGACGAGCGTCAGTTCACGAGATGACGACGTGGTAATTACGATGCCGCAAGCTCAACAAGAACCTGATCAAAGTCAGGCACCAGCGGAACAAGTCTTCGAGGGACCTGCACGAACACAGCCGATGAACCTGGCCGAGCCAGGTGAAGAAGAAAAGATAGTGCATGTGGGAGAGCAGTTAACGCCCACACAGTTCAAGAGAATACGATCATTGTTGGTGGAGTATAAAGACTGTTTTGCCTAGAGTTATAGTGATCTTAAGGGCATTCCACCAACAATAGTCCAACACACTATACCCTTGCTAGATGGAGCAGTCCCCAAGGTAAGCCGTTACTACCACTGCAACCCAAATTATACAGAGCTGATCAAACAGGAGTTGCGAAAGTTGATGGATGCAGATTTCATTTATGAAATCTAGCACACAGAATGGGTATTGCCGATAGTTCTAGTACCCAAGAAGAATGGCAAAATGCGGATTTGTGTGAATCTGAAGGCGCTAAATGTCAAAATATTGAAAAATCTATCTAATGTTGTGAGTATGGGTCCTAAAAATGCCAAAGATGAATTGAGCTCTTTTGGCTTAGTAAAGACCCATCTTAGAATAAAATATTCAAGGTAGGTAGAAGTAGAAAATCGAGCTACCATAGGAATTGCCATTTGTACTTTACATGCCACATTTAATGCATGAAAAGACTATGTGGCACAGTTAGACATAGTGAGGTGGCTTGGATAAGTCTAGATAGCTTGAGAGGTGGATCCACAACTCCAATTCAACTCAAAGTAGGAGAAGAGTCCATGGATCTATATATATGTGATGTACTCTCATTGAGAAAATGATGAAATTTGTGTGTAATGCAAATTTGGAGACAAGCTCTTTGTGCCCTCTCTCTCTCCACGAGTTTTTTACTTGCTATCTTCTCTCTCTAGCCAAGTAGAGACATTTATGATGCTTAGTCTTATGTTTTGTTGACAGATCTTGCTTGTAACACAATAATATTGCTTGTATGATCAGCTTTCCTATTGACAACCAATGCTAGTTTGATCTTTATGGTGTTATTGTGCTTAGGAGATCAAAAAATACATGTGTAAGGCATCCCACACGTGTGAAAGGAGATGAGGATGAGTCCTCTCAAGCTTCCACATCCAAGAAGAAGAAGAAAAACATCAAGTGTTTCTTTTGTGGCAAAAAGTAGCATTATGCCACCAATTGCTTCAAGAAGAAGAGTCAATTCAAGCAAGCCAACATTTCTAATGAAGAGAAGGAAGATGCTCATGCAAGTGATGGAGAAGGATCTCTTATGGTCTCGAGTTTTTCTTCATTATCTTTCAAGAAGGATGGTTCGTGGTATATCGACATTGGAGCTTCCTCACATATGTGTAGCTCCAGGTATTCTTTTTCATCCATGTCACCTTATGAAGGAGCCAAGAAGTCCATCTACATAGCAAATGATCATGAGTGTGCTATTGAAGGCATAGGGACCATTCCCTTAAAGCTTTCTTCATCAAAAGTTCTTTCTTTGTCTAATGTACTTTTTGTTCCCAAGTTAACAAAAAATCTTATTAGTGTTGGGCAATTGTTTGATAGTGGACTAGATGTGAATTTCAATGTTGATACATGTACAATCAAGAAGCATGATGAGATCCTTGTTTTTGGGTCTAGATATGGTGGAATCTACAAGCTTGATCCCAAAGAGTATGCTAACTCTTGTGATAGTGCTTTTGCTACTCATATGTCTTTGGAGGAACTATGGCATAGAAGGTTGGGACATCCTAACTATAATTCTATGGTGTCCATGGTCAAGAAAGCCAAAGCTATTGACTTGCCTAATCTTATCTCCAAGAATTTCAAGCCATGTGAGGCTTGTGCCATATCTAAGTCTCATAAGAAGCCTTTTTCAAAGTCATCTATCAAGACTACACATCCATTGGAGCTGATACACTCGGATGTGCACTTCTCATCTTCAAAGAGCAAGGGTGGTGCTACTTGCTTTGTAACTTTCATTTATAATTTCACTAGATTTACTTGGGTATATCTTCTAGCTTCAAAATCTATGGTGTTTGACTATTTTCTAAAGTTCAAAGCTCTAGTTGAAAATCAATTTTCTTACAAAATCAAGATTCTTAGAAGTGATGGAGGTGGTGAGTACACTTCCAATAAATTTCATGATTATTGTGAGCTTGAAGGCATTAAAAGGGAGTTTTCTTGTGCATATACACCAATTAAGAATAACTTGAACAAGCTCTCCTTCCTTAATGCTCTCATCAATGCAAGATAACTCATCAGTCAAAGCCTTCACTCTCAAAACAAAAATATTTGGACTCTCTTCATTCTTTTGCAAACTTTGAAAGGTTTGTCTTCTTAGAGTCAACACTCTAGAAGTAGACTTGGAGTCATAAAGCTTCTTTAATGAATCTCAAACATCCTTTGATGAAGTACTCTTACCAACTTCCTTGAGAAGTTCATTGGTAGCATTCATCTTGATCATGTGTAGAGCTCTTTTGGCCCTCTCGTCATACCTCAATTGTTCTTGTTGTGTTGTCGGCCTCTCCTCCAAACCTACAAAAATATCCAAAACATCATTCATCTCACGAAGTGATTCCATCCTCACTATCCACAATGAATAGTTGCTTGAGGTAAGTCTATCATTGCCTTTCAACATGTATCCACTTGATGTAACCATGTTGCAATGACCTGACTTTCAACTTGTTCCAATGCACAAAGCACTCTTTTGAAATATAACAAATGTTTCCAAAAAGAAATCACAAAGATATGGAACCTCTCAATTCTCTTCTAACACTTATATCTAGCAAGTCAACACATAAAATGTAGAAATCTTGATCAGGCTATTATGATCTATCCTCAATCTAATGACTCTTGCCACTTCCTAAGATTGAAGTACACTCTAATGAAGTTCAGTAACCTCACAAAATAGAGATCCAATCAAAATTAGGATTTTGACAAAATCACAAGAAATTGAATATTTCAAATTCTACACGCAATTGCCTAAAACTTGATATAGAATCTTGTAGCCTCAAGTGAGACCTTCCTAATGCATTCAAAATTGGCTAGTTCTAGTAAGTGTGGTGTGAAATCAAAATTCCTCAAGTTCAATAACCTAAAATGAGATTTGATCTACAAAAGATCCAATCTACATCTACAAGATACTTGATTTTTGGGTATAAGTCAATCTCGCATGCTCTAGCATTGATATCTTCACCAAATCCTTGATAGATGTGCTTGATCCTTTCATAACCTGCAACACAAGCTCTGATACCATGTGAAGAATTTGGGATCATTCAAGATCCAAATCCATAACCTGATCTTTGGTTAGAAATAGATCAACTCTATCAATCTTGCTAATGTGGAAATATCAATATCTACTTAATGAAAGAGATGCAAAATCACTAAGAACCTGATCAAACATCAAACATAAGATATGATGAAGTTGCCATCCATACAAAAATAGTAAGCTACTGTATTTTACACGTGTGGATCCCAAAATAACATAAAATAAGCATTCTACACACAAGATTGCAAGATGTCACCAATATAGTGCACCAATGGATAGATGAACCCAAGAGAACCATGTATAAGCATGAAATGAGATAAGAGAGAGAATTTCTTCTCTTCCCATGAGTTACATTCTTTTATAACAGGTCCTAGCCTAATTTCAAACTTTGGTTTCCCTCCATAATGAAAAGCCCAACTATTATTGTGACTAGATCCAATGTCTCTACTACTCAAATTGAATCTATCAAAAACTCATGTACTATACTTTCCCACACTTTCAAAAAGTGTTTATTCAAATGCTTTTATACTAACATAACTTTGAAAAGTCAAACTCTAAGTCTAATATGAAAATTGGCCTCAATTGTGTATTTGGCAATTTATCAAAGCATGACCAATATTGACTAAATTAGTTGAAATCTTTCACAAAAAGTACACCAAGTGATGTTCTATGCTTTATGAACAGGTCTTTTCCCAATGCTTTCATGAAGATATCAGCCACACACTCCCTTGATGAGACATGTTGAAGCTCCACCTCCTTTGCCATGACTTGTTCTCTCACAAAATGATATGCCACCTCAATATCTTGCTCCTAGCATGAAAAGTAGGATTTCTTTCCAATATTTGGGCTGAAATGTTGTCACAAACGATGATTGGACTCTTTGAAAAATCTAGCAAGTGAAGATCACTTACCATCATCTTGATCCATAACATTTCCTTTGCACAAGATGTAAGTGCTTTGTACTCGGCCTCACTAGATGACAATGAGACAGTAGCTTACTTTTTTGACAATTAAGAGATAGCTCCATCACCTTTAAAGATAGCATGTGCACTTATGGACTTCCTATCAATTTGATCTCCTAAAAAATCTAAATCTGAAAATCCAAACAAGTTAGGTGATGATCCTCCATAAACAATGCCAAAATCTTGAGTTCCCAAGATATATCTCAAAACCCTCTTTCCTAGGTTCCAATGATCCTCACTAGGATCTTGCATACATTGGCTTAATCAGCCAATGCAATAGCTTAGATCATGTCTTGTGATGGTTAGGTATATGAGTGAACCAACTAGCTTTCTATAGAGAGTAATGTCTGTGAAAAAAGTACAAAAAGGACCAAGAGTGGATCCTAATCTGATCCTCAAGAGGGATCGGTTGTCAGATTACTTGATCTATCAATCTACTTCAGATTAACATCAATCTAGATCAATTCTAGACACAAAATCCTAACAAGAACAATCATTAATTGAAGGTAAGTGTATTTTATGGTTTCACACGTGTGAAACACTGTCTGAGTACGGACTCCAACCTGAAAATCAAGTACACATTGATAGAACCTCAAAACAATCAAAACAAATGTAGACAAATGGAGAGAATCACTCAAAATTGCTTCCAAAACCAAGATTGGTGTCTCACATTGATTATGGCCAAATGTGGCTCTATATATACAATAAGTGGGAGCTCGTGGTACTGATCATCCCTCTGATCCCACATGTGTGAAGGTGCTTTGTCATATGATGATTCATCATGCAAAACTGACACTTGGACAAAACCTTCTATTTTGAGCACTTTTGGTCCATTTTCCTTCTATATGGAGATCTACTTGGAAATCTTCTAGAAGTCAAAATTTGCCTACTTTAGCTTATTCCACACATGTGAGCTGTCCTCTACACATGGGATATGACACCTAACCAAAGGATGTGGCTCATGCAATCAATAGATTGATGCCATGTGTCATATGTCTAGAAAACTAGTTTTTGGCCTTTTTAGCCACTAGAACTTGAATTAAATCATATGTACAACCTATATGACTATGGTACATGACAAGTACACTATTTTCACACGTGGAAACAGGCTCCACACATGTGTGTTTATCTATATACAAGATTTTTGGCCTCTACCAAGCTTATTTTTGCATTTTTCACAATGTCCTTGAAGGATCTTTCATTACCTCTTATAATTAGCTTTACATTTGACTCCATTAGTGTATCACAAGACTTTGCATCTACCATATGAAATCTTTTTAGAATAGAATGAACATACTTCTCTTGACATATGAATGTAGATTGAGAAGTTTTAAATACTTATATTCCCAATATATAATGCAAAATACCAAGATCATGCACCTCAAACTCCTTTTTGAGTGCAATTTTTATATCATCAATATATTGATCGTTGCCTCCACTCAATATGATATCATCCACATAGACTAGAAGAATAGTAACATAATTTCCAGCAAATCTAAAATAAAATAAATGATCATACTCACTCATAACAAAGTTTTGAGAGAGTAGGAATGTGTTAAGCTTAGCATACCAACTCATTGGTGCTTGCTTAAGCCCATACAAACTCTTTTGTAGATAACAAACACGATTTGGCTTGCCATGAGAGACGTAGCCCTTGGGTTGCTCCATGAACACTTCCTCTTCAAGATCTCCATTCAAGAATGCATTTCTAAAATCCAATTGCCATAGGTCCCACCCAAAAAGTGTAGCAATGAAATAATGACTCGAATGCTTACCATCTTTGCCACGGGTGCAAAGGTCTCATCATAGTCAATTCCATACTCTTGTGCATATCCTTTTGCCACCAACCTTGCCTTATACTTGTCGACTGATCCATATTGGTTTGTCTTCACTTTGAAGATCCATTTGCATCCAATAGCTTTCTTGCCTTTTGGAAGTTCCACCAATCTCCATGTTCCATTCTTCATAAGAGCTTGATATTCAAGATCCATTGCTTGGATCTACTCCTCTTTGTTCCTTGCTTCATCTATACATGTAGGTTCATCAAAAGAGGTTTGTAAAGCAAAACTTGTATCACCAACAATTTGCTTATTCTTTGTTGGTGTATGATGTGAAATGCTTGGTCTATGATTGATTACGATTGCAGCGGACGTGATGGAAGCAGAACACGAGAGGCGATTACAATGTAAAATGATGCCTCTACCAACAGTAAGAAAATAATGAACATAGTAGTAACTGCGATTTCAGGAACATGGATTGACTAGGAACAGAATCAAAAGCTTGTTATCCCTTTTGGGTTATCAATGTAGGAGTCTGAGGCTGCCATAACAGTAGAATTGCAAAGCATTAGGCGTCTTGGACAGCCATGCGATCCTCTGTCTCTGATAACCGTGTTTGTGTGCAAGAGAGTGAGAGAGACAATTGCATTCAATCAAGAACGTAAGGATTGAATAGTAGCAAATCTGTATATATATAAAAGATAATCGTAACACAATACAATAGCGTTGATAAGAGCGTGCTCCTAATTACAGACTCAAAACAATAGCTACAGTTCTAGATATCTCTGTGTGTATAAATCACTAACTCTAAGGAGCTAGTTACTTAAGACCTTTTGGTCGTTGGATCACTCTGTGCATACAACACCTATCTATCACCCCTTATCTTCGCTCAAATACATATTTATAGCTATCATAGTCTTTTGATTTATTGTAATTACAGTTTACAAGATGATTAGTGCAAAGATATAGGTCGTCATGGCCATAGTCTGTCCACAATTGTTTGAACAATCGCTGGTTGTTCAATCAGTTTTTGATCGTTTGCTTTGTAGGTGATCGTTTGCTTTTTTTGTTGATAACCGTAAGTGATAACTTACGGAGTTAAACGATGAGATGGGTCTACCATTGTTAGTTGACTTCGTAGGAACTCGTAAGTCATCGTCGCTAGTCGACTTCGTTGATAATCGTAAGTAGGTTGCTTACGTTTAAAAATGGTTGAGGAGAGTTGACTCTGGTCATTTGTAGGAGGTCGTAAGAAGGTCACTTGCGGTGGTCGACAAGATTCCACAAGTGCTCGTAGATGGTAACCTACAGGTTTTAACTGTTGGAGAAAGAGGGGGTATCGTGTGTGAGAAACAAAAAATAGCTTGAAAAGAAAGACAAACACGAACGAGAAAACGAACTCGAACAAAAAGTGTTCGTGCACACCGGAATGAGCTATATGACTCTTTCCCTAAGTATGACTATGCCTATTAGAGATGCAATTATGGCCGTTCTGATTACATAGCCAAACGTAAATTGAACACTAGAAGAGTAATCTTTTGTGAACAACTAGACAGATTATTTGTCGCAAATGATTCGCGAAGAGAGAGAGACTGATCTCGACTGATAATCAGTCGTGAATGATTCGCGAAGAGAGAGACTGATTACCAAATTGAGCAACTGGAAAAGTCAGACAAAATGAAAACAAGCATAGCAATACTGACATAGATTTGAATGCAAAACAAAGAGTTGCTATTAGATTAAGTATATCAAATATACATGTCAATAATGCGGTAGAGCACAAGACAATAGCGGGCGAAACTGTGTGCCCAACAAAGCTAATTCAATCTGTAAAAGATTGAAATCTTAATATTGACAATAAAAAATCAATGCACAAGGCATCTACTTCGTCTATCTCTGATAAGCTTCTGATGCTAAATTTACACACACTTGATCTTTAATCTCTTAGTAAATGATCAATCTGAATACGCAAATGGTATTCAATATATATACACAATGTTACAGGTGTGCAGATGAAGAAAGTACAAAGTGGATGTGTTGTCTATAGTAGATCGTGGGTGGCTGCAATCGTTATCAAGTCTGTTAGCGCAGTTGCATGGGGTGAGCGTGAAGAGGCCGCGACGTCAGCCTTTGTTGAAATGAACGTTGGTGAAGATGCGAAAAATGCCACACTCTGACAAAATGCCTTAGGATTGATTTACAGGGTGCCCTCGGCATTTTGTAAGGCAATGTCATCTTTTTCGCCTATCACAAATCACGTGTAAAAACACAGTGTCGTATTTTTTGTCTTTTTTTTGCCTGTGAGAATTTACATGTAAATATGCAGACTGCACGACAACGTGAGTAAATATGTAGCATGAATGGAGGTAGATTAAAAAATGAGATTTAGGAGAATAGAGGAAATAAATCCAACACCCCTCCTTAATTTGGATCCGTGAATGCCTTGATCTTCAGACTGAGCAATGCACAAAATTTGTTGTGTGCATTAACACATAATTCTTTCGTAAAAGTATCTGCAACCATGTCCTACGTTCTGCAGTACGTTAAGATTACCTCCTTGTTGAGAACCTTGCCCCTGATGTAGTGATATCTGATTTCTATTTCATGATTCTTCCTGCATGTTTATTGATCATTGATCTAGGGTCAGGTGAAACCAACTTTGGTTCTACGTCTGCTTATCTGATACCTGTAAGAATCACAAACTTAGACAGCCAATTTACCTGAAGAACGTCCACAACGGGCTTCCGGCATGGCTGAAAGGGACCCAGCTTGTAGATTATCCATTTCTTTATTAAGAAACTTCAAGATAAAGAATTAGTTCAAAAACTTGTCTTTTTCTTAACTTTTGGGTCCTACCTTGATTTAGGGCCATTCAAATGCATGCTTCCTCCATTAAAAGGGTAGAAAAAAATTGTACCTTGCAAGTGCAACTCCTCTCAGACAAAAAGGAGTGTTGTATTATGCAAATAAAGTGGATTGATCATTCTACGGGCATATGGTTGCTAAGCACCTATTTACACTAGTGCTCCTTTTGGCCTGTGTGAGTTTGATCCAACCTCTTTTCTCCAATTGCTCAAGTATGTTTGTAAGGGAGAAAACTGGGTATTCCATGCTTCATAGTCTATGGCCAGCCATGATCTCTTGCAAGCTCAATTTCCCTTCTAGAGCATCTCCATTGAATCATAGCTTTCAAAAATATCATGTACAGAGAAAGATCTTAAGTTTTTCCTTATGAAAATCATTTGCTCATAAATAAGACTTCTTGTGCCTATCTCCACCTTTATATGCAGTTTCTCTTGCAAATTCTCACTTTTTTGAAGTCATCCTACTAGAGCCTATTTGATACAGTTGACAATTTGTCAATTGGTGTGACAACGAGTGCACATTCCCCAAAAACCTCAAAATTGTGAATCTTTTTGAAATTTTAGAATTCTGATAATTTTGCACTCAATTTTTTTGCCAGAAATGATGCTCTCTAATATAGTAGTAAGATTAAATTTGCATATAAGCACAATATCAAATCTTTTCATGATAGTTTGACTTACCAAAACTCCCAAACTAGTCAAATCACCCAAACTTCGTCAATCGACCTGATTCTTAGAATTCACTCTAGTAAATTCAATTGAAATATCTATCGGTTTGCACCTCAATGAGGTTTTGATACCGTGTTCAGGATCGAACAAAATTGCATATTGCAGATCTACTTTGCTATCAATCAGAGAGCTCAATAGACTTTAGAAAGAACATAAACTCTAAAATTTTGATTAGCATAATGAACTAAAGGAAAGATAAATATATACAACACTAGTTTTTGGGTGGTAATGTTGGAGGGCATGGCAGTCCCCATTACAAGACCATTGTCATGATTTAGTTTATCTAGTTAATGTGGCATTCACACTAGCTGCATTATTGGATAAATGAAAAAATTGCTAATCATGATGATGCATGTTGAACAAGTAAAAGATTGGGCTTATCTATAATAATTAAAATAATAATGTTCACGAGCCGGCAGCGTGAGCTGCCTGGAAACCACATTTTCCTTCATGTTTTTTTTTTTTCTAGCAGCAGTTGTGCTGCCCCACGAGCAACCTTACCTTGCCTAGAAAAAAAACTCCCCATTTTTCAAATTTTGAATCCTCCCCTTTGCCCACACACCCAAAACCCTGCCCTACCCACCCAAAACGCCCGCTCGCCCGCAGACCCGCAGACTTGCGGACTCACATCGCTAGTAATATATAGTAAAATTGTATATGTTTTTGAGTAATATCAATCAATCTTTTCTCGTGTTGTCGCTTGAACTTGCCAGTGAACTATGTGTCATCTCTTTCTTTTATCATTTTATAAATATTAGCTCTAATCAATCAATGCATTTCATACACATCTTATTAACGTCTTGTTGCTGTGAAAAAAAAAAGTATGGATAAAGTTGTAAGATAATTTTTTTGAAGCTTTAAAGATGAAGTCAACATCAATAAAGCTTCTCAGTAGCTTGTAGTGCTCTAACAAGTCTGGAATAAAGTGTGATTTGCCTAGAAATATAATGGAGCAAGCATCATTATAAACGCTTTGACACTTATATCTTTAAAGAGAAAGAAATTAATATACAAATTATATTGAGGCAATAACACTGTCAAATCCATCCATGGTAAAGAGTTTATGTATGGGTAGAAGATAGATCCTAAGGACAATGAACTCTTCAATAAAGAGATGAGCCTTTTGGATTATCTAGGCAAAATTCAAACAAAAAAAATCCTATGAAAGATAGGAAACATTGACAAGCTCAATTATGTGAGAACAAACCTTTTGGCAAGTAAGGAATGATAGATTATGTTGATGTATCCAAGAATCTACAAAGAGAAATATTTTCCTTTTCCTAGATGCCTAATAGATTAGATTAGATTTAACCATGAAGTGTAGAAGAAATTTATAAATAGAAGGAGGATAACGATTGCAAAATTATGTACCTTTTCATATATTATCATCACTTTGCTCCTTCGAATTTGTGATGGATGCCTTATATGAACACACGAAGGTGAATCTATGCTTAATTCATACACTTAGTCACCACATTTAAATGACTTTGGCATGAATTTCAAAACATATTAGACTCAAATTACTTTCAACTATTTTCTTTAGGGATTTCTTTATTGATGATAAGGTGTCATTGTAGTTGACTCCATGGAAGACCTGAAAGTCTAGAAATAACCTACTAGGTGAGGAATTTGTCTTTGAATTATTTCAAGTAGGCTAGCATAACTGAAACCAATCTGAAATGTGTATATCTAATAAGAATGGTTCTATTTTGAGATGTCTTCTTGCATATTGTAGCTTGGATTGGGTGACCCACATGCAAGCCCCATTTTTATTATTATCATGGTATGAATATTACCACTCTAGTGCCTTGGACATCATAAAAGCATGATATATTTCATGCACATGTTTAGTTAGTGACATACTTACCTTTGCACAAAAAAGGCATGACTCATGCCATCCATGATGATATGTTTTGACTTTGGATATCAATGCAACTAGAGAAAGTGCATAGTTTACACTATATTCTCATGAGCAAATTTATCTTGATTGATACTGGTTTCAGATTTCATGGATTAGAGAGAGCATTTCTTTTCATTATAGCTTTTCTTGATCGTGATGAAAACTATGCAAGGCCCATATGTTGGAGTGCTGTAACACGGTTAAGGTGGTTAATCCTCAATTTTGAAATGAAGGCAGGGTCTGGGCTAGAGGGTCTGAGATAGTTCCATTCGTGGGACTTGACATAAAAACATCTATGTGCTTGTATCCTAAGTAAGCCTTGGCTTCACATGTATGGGTGCATTTGCTCAGAGCCCATGCTTCAACATGGGATTTTGCACACTGTGGGCATATTTAGCTAATGTCAAGGATTCATTCATTGGCTTAAGTTACATGTTTCAACTATTGTGAGTATCTGGCCTCCCCTTATATTTCAAAAGGAAAATGGCTACTTTGCAACATCATACATCCCAAGATAAAGTAGCAACATAAGTGATGTACCATCCAGGCAACTATCTATAAATGTGTCACAACATCACAAATTGGAAGGAAGTGGTATAGCTCTCAAGAATGAGGGCACGATCCTCATGTAATGCCTTGTCCTGAATTTCAAATCAAAGTGAACTTGATGCAACATTTGTGTAGTTAACCTTCTTGCAATCCATGATTGTGATTTGCCTTGAGTTTGGACGTCCTCTTCATGGGAATTTGGGAGGTGTTTAAAGAGAACATTTACATTACTTTATTAAGTTGGAGCAAATCTTGGTCCTTCCAATGGAGCACCTTTGTGCGGCCTCCATGTTATTCAAGATATTCTATTTGTTAAAAGGATGTAGTAGGCCTTGTTTGCCTTGCTTTTCCACATTGCTTTGCTGGGCCTTTCCTTTGCCAATGCCTATTTTAGATTTAGTCGGCTCCTCTTCTTTTTAGTCTCCCCCCCCCCCCCCCCCCCCCCCCCCCCACCCCCCCAACTCTTGATATAGGATCATGCTTTGGAGTGAGGGGATGTCCTTTGCAAATTCCTTGGGCATTTTACTCATTCATATTGCAAAAGAGAAATACATGGATAAGAATGCCTGGTAACATTATACACGAAGAATTTAACTTTTAAAGTCAGTTCTAAGCCCTCAAAATTCAAACTAAAACTGCTAGTCTATTATGGCAGACTGATTTCCATCGTATATTGGCTACAAGTGCTATTTTACCGTTGCGTTAACTATCACAATTGACATGTAATTAAAACTATTTTTAAAGGTTCCTTGGTAGATTGATTTTGGAGATCAGACAACAGAGTCTTTTCTAGGAAGTATTTGATTTCTGGGGTGCTATCATATGATTGTGAGTTAAATTTGTTTCTTTTGTGAGCTTTAAACGAGGTGAGTTAAATTCTGATCAGTTGTAGGTTGGTGAAGTCTCTTTGCCCTTTAGGTAATGGTTTGTAATTGGAGAGCAATCTTGATTGTCATTTCCTTAATATGATGACTTTTATCTTTGTATGTTGGCTTTTGCTTGTTTGTCTGAAGCTCGATTTTTGGAGGGAGGGGATTGGAATCTAGATGCTTTAGTGGAGCATTTGCTAGCTAAATGTTTGATTTCATCGTAGATATGACACACCTCCAACATTTTTGAAAACTTGACTTTTTGCTTGAAGATTGTGCCATTGGCTTCTAATTCAATGAATGGATTTCTATAATTTGCTTGTGTAAATGTTAATTTTTGAGTGTTGCCTTGTGCCCTTACTTGTGGTGCTTTTTAATATTTCCTCATCCATGCTCGGACCACAATTGATAAAAAAGGATGCGACTACTTTATCACTACTTTTATGTCCAATAGAATAGGTCCACATACTTCCACTATTCAAATTCATTCCATTCCCATAAACTTCCATTGTGAACTCCATAAATATATTCGTATGTTTCTATTGAATATCAACTTCAGAGGGCCTTTCAACTCATAGTCTGGATGCACGTAGGTCTCAGAATCGTGCAATAGGCCCCCATCGATTTTTGAGGCCACGAGATTTGCTATCATGGCACTTTTTCCATTTTGTTGTACATTTTTTTTTTCAAGTCGAACCTGCATTGACAAACGAAATGAGAGGCACACACGGAACGAGCGAAAAAATAAGAAGCTCTTGAACGAAGCTCTTGTGACGATTTGCTAAAGGCTGAGGTATCACTCTTTTGTGGGTTTGTGAGCATTGTAACGAGGTTTTTTTTCCTTTTAAAATGCAAACTTTGTTGGCCTTGCCATGATAGTGGTTTTCGAGAGCAAATATTGTTCTTGCATTCATGATATTGTTCGAGAGCAGACACACATTTTACTAGGGCCTTCTTTGCAATCATCTCTTCCACATGTTGACCTTGTTCTCTCGTGTGAGGGAATTCGCACTCTTGGAGATGTTATTGTTGATCTCTCTTGTCAGGACCTTCTTTGTTCTTCTTCCACCACGCAAGGGGCTGTTGCATCTCGTGTAGCTCAAGAGAAGGGACAAGACTACAATGATCTGCACATGGTGAAGATTTCATTTCTTTGCATTAGAAACATATGGATGTCTTCATAAGAAATTTAATAATTTTTTGTCATTATGTGCGGAGCTTATTGTGAAATGCCGGGGACAAAATGTTACATTACCATCCGTTATTTTATCTTTCTACCATTAACGTATTTATATTGCATTGCCATGTTCACAAGCACTTTTAATTCTTCGACGAGCTCAATTTGCAAGAGCGGCACCTTCAAAGCTTCTTGCATTACCTATTAGTGACATGACACTATTCTAGTTAGTGATTTACATCAAGCAGTTGGTTTTGAGTAATTAATTTAATAGTCTAAGTTCTATTAACCTTTTCAGTTTAATTTCTCTTTGTTGTTTAACATTATCATTCTATATACTTTCATCGTTTTATACATTGATGGATTTTCCCATCCTTCATTAATAAAAGCATGGTTTTACTATTTAAATTACTAAAAGCATGGTTTAACTATTGGTAGGGTAAAGCTTTTTGTTATACATTAATCTGTGCAGCAAGGTTTTAAAGAGGTCTCTAGATCTTTGGTGTGCAATAGGCTAAAAAGATCACCTCACATCGTTTTGAAAATCAAAATCCCTATATTAGAAACGCATTATAGATTTTTAGATGTTGTTTGCCTAGCATTTTTCAATTGGCTACCAACAATGCTGTCATCAATTTGTACCTTGATATGCCTATATTTGTACTACAAAGCCCTCTAAAAAAAGAGTGTATACAATGACCTACTCATCAATTACGTCCAATAGATTGTACAATAGATTGTACAGTTCAACCTATTACGAGATGTAGCGAGTGCTTGCATGTACCTTTTCGCTCTCAGGGCTCAGTACTGCACCCATCTTTATAAAGGGGTAGCTCCTCAATCAAGTCATTCACCAATGACCATGTCACATGTGGCATGTGGCATGGACTCTCATAACTTAAGGCCCCATATACAATGGCGGATCTGATCTTCGTTACTACTTTAACTTTTTTCCACGGGACAGGACTAGATCCTCTCCTTATGCTATATGTTCAGTGGAGCCTGGCCATTGAGGGCCCACCACGTGTCCCGCACAGTTGTGAACTTTGACAGGCACCGTAGCCCGTCAATACGACGGGAGAAGTCCGGGTTCTTGGTTAGCTGGACTAGATTTGAAAGGCCACGGAAAAGTTTAGGTCGGAAGTGGTGTTTCAGATTGAAGTTGACGTGTGCCTGGAAAGGTTTGGCTCCTCGCAGAAAAACCCCCCCCGCACCCTAATGAGACACTACGATTTTCCCCTCGCTACCGTTGGATCTCCTTCGAACCAGGCAGATGCTACCACGTGTTAGCAAGAGACCGTCTAGCATCTTCCAAGTGGCAGCTTTGACGCGTATCTTAATGACACCGAGTAACTTTTAGGTTTGCGCCGTTAGATTACATCGTAGCCATTCAAAATCGGCCACGTGCACGTACTCTACCGATTGGATCGTGGCCAAGTGGCAGTTTAACTCGTGGCTAGCATCCAAGTGAGCGCACTTAAAAGAAAGGAGCACCGTCTCTCTCTCTCTCTCTCTCTCTCTCTCTCTCTCTCTCTCTTTCCCGTATGCATATTTCTTCTTTCTGTTTGTAAGAGAAATCGGCAGCAGCGAGCTTGCGCTCCCTTTCTCTGATTTCCATTGCTGTGAAGCAGCAGTAATTGGTGATCGTCCTTGAGCAGCAGCAGCAGAGGAGCAGGCACTCGACTTTTTCTCTTTTTCTCTTTATGTTTTGCATCAGCTAGATTCTGGAAGCTGCTTTTCTTCTTTAAATCTCATCATGAAACTGCTAGATTCTGTGTGTGAAGGATTAGTTAGTGTGCCTCTCATTACTTTGCATCTCATCTCTAAGAGCTTTTCTGATTTTGGTCGGTGGTGCTGTGCATTGCGGAATAGAGTGTGAGGTGAGGATGCGTCGTCGCATTGT
The DNA here is from genome assembly GCA_029204225.1 of Diphasiastrum complanatum. Lineage (NCBI taxonomy): Eukaryota > Viridiplantae > Streptophyta > Lycopodiopsida > Lycopodiales > Lycopodiaceae > Diphasiastrum > Diphasiastrum complanatum. Next base: position 4,584,983 of record CM055108.1, on the reverse strand, counting down.
AGGCTGAAGCTCTGTTTTCTTGAAATTTTGAAGCGGGATTGTTAGGTCGCTGCTCACTCTTGCCATCTGATGTTTGTGCAGGATCTGGAGCTCTAAGATTGCTGTTGGCTTCAATTTCTGGTGCTCTGGATCATTAGGTCGCTGCTCACTCTTGCTGTTTGATGTTTTTGTAGCATCTGAAGCTCTAAGATTGCAGCAAGACAGCTGTTAGGTTCAAGTTCTAAAGCTCTGGATCATTAGGTCGTGCTCACTCTTGCTTTTGGATGTCTCTGTAGCATCGTAAGCTCCAAGATTACATGCGAACTGCTGCTACCTTCCAGCTCTGATCTCCAGTCACTGTGGATTGTTTAGACGGTGAATACTCTTGTAGCTGACTATTATTTCAGCGGGTTTGCAGAAGACAGAGGACAGTCGCATAGCACAACTGCATCTTCATTTGGTTGTAGTGGCATTATGGCAGCAAGACTGAACCTAGACGGAGAGGAGATAAATCATTTGAAAGTGTGCATGATAGGTGCTGGAGGCTTTATTGGATCGCATTTATGTGAGAAGTTGATGTGGGAGACAGAGCATACAGTGTTGGCAATAGACGTGTACAGTGATAAGATCCAGCACTTGCTGGAGCCTGGTAACCCATGGAGCAAGCGTATAGAATTTCACAAGGTCAACATTAAGCACGATTCACGCTTGGAAGGCCTCATAAAATTATCTGATGTGGTCAGTGATTTCTTCTTCTTCTGCTTTTGGTTGCTCTACTCTAGTCATTCGGAGTTTCAGCATTCTAACTATTTAGGCTCTTTTGGAAAAATTGTATAATGTAGGCTCAGTTGTTGCTCTGATTTCCGCTTTTCCTGTGGCAATGGTTGGTTAAATTTTTTTCTGGATCGCCATCTCAGCTGGTTTCTGTGTATTTCTTTTCCTTCTTTTTATCTCACGGACGCTCACCACGGGCAAATGTTAACACAGTACTTCCCTACACGTACAAACACCCGTACAACAGTATATTCGGATGTGTGGCCTTACGAATCTCTTTGCAACTATGCTTGGGTGGCCTGTTTGGTTTTCTTTCTTTCAGTGCAATCTAAATAACCTCAATTTTTCAGAAAAGATATGAAGGAATGCTCCTTCTAACTATGTCAATGTGTGTAGCAGGTCGTCAATCTAGCTGCAATCTGCACTCCTGCGGATTACAACACCCGTCCTCTCGATACAATCTACAGTAACTTCATTGACGCTATACCGGTGGTAAGTTTGTAGTTGCTTCTGTACAGATTGAATTGTAGACTACCATGCTTTGAGGCCATCGATTCATTCATCGTTTGGATTAGTGATGTACGATTAAACAATTCTGAAGATCAGTCAAACTGAGAGGCCTTCTGTACAAAAATCGATGATGTATATTGTAATTTATGTAAAGTAAAAACTTGATAACGTGTAAGTTGATATATCTCTCTTAGGGTTGTTGTGAATTTGTGAGCAGGTGCGATATTGCACAGATAATAACAAGCGCTTGATCCATTTTTCAACCTGTGAGGTATACGGAAAGACTATAGGGAGTTTCTTGCCCCAGGATAGTCCTTTATTAAAGGTAAGCGAGCTTGCTTGTTGTAGTAAGTGTTCACTTGAAAGCTTTGTACGTGCAACTCCAAGAGGCTTAGTCTTTCTCAAAGTAGATATCTTCGCAGTGAGATTTATAGCACTATTTTTTGTTTCAATTCAACCTCACGTGAGTTTTAAGTTTGTGAGATTCATTCTTTTTGATGCTTTGGCTAATTGGCTAAAGGGTGTAGTGCTCCTTGCTCTATTCCCTCCGCCACCGTTGCTCCACCGGCTTGCTCTGATGTCTCATGTTCTTAATTTGCTCCTACTTGGCCGCCTGTCTCCATAGCTTCCTCCATCTTGCCTCTGTATAAAATCTACAGAACATTTGTGAACGCAGTCACTGTTTAATTTAATCTACGTGCATTAATTTCCATGTAGGCATTGGGTCTCAGTTAATGACATTAAGTGCAGAGAGTTGTATAACTGCAAGTGAGGCTTCCCCCCGTGAAAGCAACCTGGCCTCTGTCCCTCCTCCATCTGCACACAAGGGGCACTTGCAACTTGTAACTATGGCCAATTACTCGTAGCAGGTTTGGGTTTAGGATAGAATGTATTTGTTGATCAAGCTCTGTTGGGAAGTCAGACTGTTGGACGGCAGTTAGGAAGGCATAGGCAGTTGGAGGGCTGCAATAGGATGACAGAGGGGCCTCTAAATTGCTAAAGACAAAGATGTGTTCTCAGGCTTGAGACCTTTAATCACGTGGTAAAAAATCCATGCTTTCCTTTTAGCAGTAACCAACATCCCTAACAGCCAACAGTTAAGTGAAAGTGGGGTGCCTGCCCCCCCTTTAAGCTAGCACCGGTGACTTGTGCTAACTGCCAGTCATAAGCCCGCAAGATGGTTAGAGATTGGTAAGGGAAGGTGGAGGCATGAACTTCAGGTTTCTTATTTCCTGGCACAAACCAATTTATCAAGATACAGAGCTGACCACAGTTGCTGAACCAATTTATCAAGACATTGCTAAACACAGTTGCTGAACCAATTTATCAAGATACAGTGCTGAACGCAATTATGGGGGTTTGATTCATAGAGGCTTATTGCGTTTCTTTATTTATGTCATTTTAAAGGCGGATACACAACATTAGTAGGATGATTTAAGTCTTCTAGTATAGAACTTCCTGAGCAGAGGAATTTATCATTTTATTAATAGATTTTACTGGAACAGAATCGTGGTATCTTTCTGGACATCCTAATTCTTTCCCTGAGTAATTTATTCTTTGTTCATTAGATGCATACTAAAAACTTATCCATTTCTGCTTCCTGTTCACTTGTGATAAATCATTGCATGACAAACAAATTGTGTATGAACACTTTCGATTGTGACATGCTAAACAGGATCCAGCATATTATCTACTTAAAGAAGACCAGTCTCCTTGCATATTTGGACCCATAGAAAAACAGCGCTGGTCATATGCCTGTGCCAAGCAGTTGATTGAGCGCTTGATTTATGGTTAGTGCTTTCAATCCCTGATGTTCTATTATCATTTTGCAGTTTCATGGACTTGCTTCTTGCGAATCTCACTCTGTAGTGCTCTATAGCATTTGTATGTGGGGAGCTGCATTTGTTATATCTCAAACCTAGAATATTTACTCACTGTGGAATCTACAATGTTACTCATGTAATATGGTTGGTGTGCAGCTGAAGGTGCTGAAAATGACCTTCAGTTTACAATTGTGAGACCATTTAATTGGATTGGTCCTCGTATGGACTTCATTCCAGGAGTTGATGGCCCTAGTGAAGGTGTACCAAGGGTTTTAGCTTGTTTTAGCACGGTAATTCTCAAGAGACAACATGCTTCAAATTTTGCTGAAATTGAGCTTTCTATTTGTTGTTGCCTTGCTATCACGAGGTGTTTGTTAATTTTTTAAGTTTTTTGCAGAACTTGCTGAAAGGGGAACCGTTAAAGCTTGTAGATGGTGGAAAGTCACAAAGAACATTTGTATATATCAAAGACGCAATAGAAGCTGTTTTACTTATGATTGTAAGTTTATATATCAATTATGGTTGCGTAGCATGCTCAATTTATGATGGCTTTGTAACTAGAAACAAAGAGGATGGTTAAAAGCAGCACCCTTGTGTAGCAAATCTATTCAACAAAGAAAATATCTCATTCTCGGCGTTGTTAATTAACTTTGCAGGAGAATCCTGATAGAGCAAACAGTCACATTTTTAATGTTGGCAATCCTGAGAATGAAGTCACTGTGAAGGAATTGGCCTTGTTAATGACAGAGGTATGTAATAGCAAACACTTGGGCATTCAAATACTCATCTTTTGATAAATGGGTCTGGAGTTAAATGTGTTGTTTGACTACCTTTTGACAGATATATTGCAAAGTGAGTGGAGAATTGAAACCAGAAATTCCCACTGTCGATGTGAGTTCCAAGGAGTTTTATGGTGAAGGCTACGATGATAGTGATAAGCGCATACCGGACATGACAATCATCAAGAGACAGCTTGGTTTGCATCATTAGCCTGATTGGCTGATCTCTTCTACAATAATGACTTTAGCAAGTGTCAATCAGGAAGCATCATAACTGCAGCATTTCTGTTTCTGCCAAATGTATGCCGTAGTTGAAATCATTCTTATCTTGTAAAATTTGTGCTGTGATCCCTCATCTAATTTTTCTTTCCTTCTATGGCAGGATGGAACCCTAAAACATCACTTTATGACCTTTTGGAGTCCACCCTTACTTACCAGCATACTACTTATTCTCGTGCAGTGAAGCAAATGATTTCCAAATCTCATACTAGTTGATCAACAAGAGCCTGGTGTCAACAATTGCTATCCCTCTTCTGGATTGATGTTGGTGCCTAACTTACCAAATATAGATTATGTTGTCATGGGACAGTTTTCGCTCCCAACGGTGAATTTTGAAAAAATCATTATAAGAATAAGAAGTCCTGATAGAGAAGACTTATTTTTTGGAAAACCTTCTGGAGAAATAATGGCCCATGGGGTTTAGATTATGATCATTCTTTGTAGGCAGAAAGCTTTTGTAGCCTACTTCCCTACAAATTTTTCAGAAACGTTTTTGGATTCACTTTTTAGAAGATCTTTAGATCTTTTGGTCTAAGTTCATCGAATGAATATTGTTAACTCTATGAACACATTTATCAAACTTTAGCTTCTTCACTTTTACTACCAGATTGCTTTTATAGGCACTAACATCACATAGGTGAGTTGGGGGTTTTGCTTTCATTCTTATTAAAAGTAGCTAAAGCATCATATGCACATTCTGGCTTGTGTGAGGTGTGAAGTGCTTTTGAATGCATATATTCTTATTTCTTTTCTTCTAAGAACTGATTGCGTTTCTCCCATTTCTTAAAATGGCAGCAGCTTCTCTTAATTCTCCAACTATCAATCAAGTTCCATCACTATCTATTAAGCCTTGACCAACAAAAGTACAAGGCTTGTCCAACTTTAGGCAGTAACTCATTTCTACTTTCAATTCGCCAAATGGGTCAAGTTCCAAAAAGGAACTTGCATTGTATTTTGAGACTTGAAATGTCTCGTCCCAAAAGCAAATGTGAAAAGTGAACTCCACAATCTTCTAGCAAATGTGAAAAGTGAACTCCACAATCTTCTATAAAAGGAATCCCATTGTATGTAATTCTCATCCTTAATGCAAGAGAGCTAATTGCTACTATTTTGGATCCATATGTGCTAAATGTGGTGTTTGGCTATTATTAATATAACTTTGTGTGTGTGATGCATTTCTTTCTAAGTTTTGCTATCTTAGCCCCTTTTTAGCATGTATGCCTAACCTTGGAGTGTTTCTAATTTAGTTAAGCTTGTAGAGAGAGAGTAGGAGGGCGTGGAGTCCTTGTTAGGGGAGGAAGTGTGAGAGTGTGAGTGTGGATGTGTGTGTGGGAGAGAGATTGAGAGAGAGGAAAAGAGAGAGAGAGGTAGAGTTAAATGCTCGTTAATGATTTGGTTATGTTTTTTGTTCAATGCAACTTTGTTTGTAAGTAGTAGTTTTTAGCTCTTTTGTTGTGCAAAGCATCTCCAAGGCTCCTAGGATCGAGCCCTACTCCTTGTACTACACACAACTTAGGAGAAGGTTGTTGAACCCCTCTTCTTCTTGACAACATTGGTGCCATTTCCGGAGAGCCAAATGCTTGCCAACATTTTTTGTTTTTCACTTTTAACTTTTTTTGGACTGGTCATTGGTTTTTAGAAGATATTTTATAAAAACAATTATGCATCTTTTGCTTGCGATTTGTGTGTTTTGAGCATATGGATGTGTGAACCTATCATTAAACTAATATCTCTCCACAAAAAAGAGGAAAAAATAGTCTCTATTCTATTTTTAAACGTGCTATGCAAGTGTCTTCCTGCTTGCTTCTCCACAGCTCAAGCAGACATTGAATTCTAACATAGCAGAAGGGTGAACCTGAACCTTTAAATTTGGAAACTTTATCAAGGAAAATTTTTCAAAACCTCTTTGCATTCCTCAGAGGTGCAGATCTAGCTATCTAAGTTCGCCCATAGCTCACATTTAGGCCATCATTACATGTTGAAACTATTGTCCAGAGGGCGAACCCAGACCATGAACTCTGCTCTAGAAAATTGACTTCAAAGTTGTGGATGTTTCTTGTTGGAGATATTTCTACTTCCCTACGGTGGTGGATAGGTCTAATGAAGGTTGGGTCATACTATAGTGGTAGACCGGTTTTCCACTTCCTAAGATCTACAAAAGCTTCCAATAAAGGTAAAGATATGAACAAAAGGAGAGCACCAAGGCTTCCCAACTGGTGCTCGGAATTAAAATTAAGGTTCGGCTAAGGCTTTCCCAACTAGCCAATACCTACTAAAAAAATAAACTTGCTAAGTGTTACGGCCATATTCAGCTAAGGATATGGAATAGTCCTAATATGGTAGACCAGCCCTCCAGTGTTCGAGATTATTGGTCACACCTAGATTTCATTCCACGTCTAGGCCTGTTGGTGACTAATGACTTTGAGAGGACCCAGACACTCTAATTGAGACATATGGAGTAGTGCATGTACGTGTGACAGGTAAAGGCAAGTGGAATGCATGAAGAGCTGTGACCTATTTATAGTTGACCTACATGGGGATTGCATGGGTTCATGCACAAGATCGTACTCTCTATATATTGAGGTAGTGATTATCCGTCAAAACGATTTGGTCTAGGTTACCTATTGATCTCTTCTCCTCTTGCTATCACATAGCTTGGGGGCTAGATCCGGGAGGATTCTCCAGGAGGGATCTAGGATTGGTTGGGTGGTTTTGCTCCATAGTCTCTCTTGTGTTTTCCTATCCTCATCTTAGGAGTTTTCCCTAGTGGTCTTTACACTAAGGCTTACCCAACAAACAAGGTTTTAAACTAAAATAGGTTTGCTAAGACTTTCCAACTAGCAAACCCGTTAACTAATTCTAACTCGCAAAGAGAAATGAAAATGAGATTGCGGCTAGTTAAGAATTAAAATAATACAAGCATGCCACATTAAAAACCGGTGAAATGTGGCAATAGGAGGCCTGAGCACCTTCCCTCAAGCCATGCACCTTCCAATGGGAACACAAGGAAATAGGATGACAATCTCAAATAGAGAGCAATTTAGCATAATCTCAAAGTGTTATTTACAAGGGAAATGCCTCGAGCGTGGACCAATAAATCTTATTCTTCACCTTTGTGGCAAGAAACGGTTCTTGACGCACCACTGGATAATAATAAGGATTGGTGTGCATATAGGCGGGTGCTTCGAGACATCGTTTCATGGAGGTTTTGCTCTATAAAAATAGTTGATGGTGCCAAGCTGGTTGTGGATCAAGGAGTTTGACGGGTTCCTTATGGTTTTTGCAGTGATCGAGGTTTGGAAGAATGTAGCCGCCTTGCTCCTTGGTCTGATACTTCTTTGCAAACTCTAGCGTACTATGTGCACTTCGACTAGGACCATCATGACTTCCGCCATAGCATGTAGTTTGAGATCCTTGATCAGTTTTACAGCAATACCATTATTGGTCTAGGCAATGATTTTGTCGTTGTCGAGTAAGAACTTCTTGAAGTAGTTCTGATCATAACTTGTGCCCTTGCCATGGATGGTTTCACCAGCATTTGGAAATTCAATTAGTTAAATCCTAGCTGAGGTAATGTCGATGGTGATGTAACTGCCATCCTTGGAGGGAATTCGAAAGGAGTGGAATCTTCCACCATCAGAATTTTTTGATTCCATCAAGTTACATTTTCAAATTCCCAATATCTGTTCTACATTTTCATTCTATCCCCTTTCATTTATTTTACATTTCCAACTTTTTGTATTACCCATTTTTTTTCACAAGTCTTTTTGCAATCCCCTACTCATACCCTTCCATATTTCCATCACCCATATCCCCCAATTTCATATTCTCATAATATTTAGGCTTGATTTACATTCCCCAACCTCCCATCACTTCATTTGGATTTTCCAAATTCCAAGTTCTTTAATTTTCTAACTCTTTAGAACCAGATTCCCAAGATCTACTTATCTTGTACCCAGCTTTACAAATTTTCTTATTCACAACTTACATTCCCAACCACTTGTCCCTCCCAGACCTTGTCGGAAACTGGTGTTGTGAAGATAGGTCTAGTTCGAAAAGAAACGAATGTCTAGAAAAAAATCTTTTCGTGCATGGCGGAATAAACTATCTTCCTCTTTCACAATGCATGACTACGCCTATCAATTTTAAACAAAACAATAGTGATAGAAATCACGTTTGATCTTATACTAACTAACTTTGAAATCGTTAGTACTATAGTGATTACGTAGCCAAATAATTAAGCATTGAATTATCAAACAAATAATTAGTCGCAAAGAACTCCAGAAAATGCATACATTTTGAGACGAATCTGAATGCAATAAAAGATAGTATTGATTCAAAACGAAATAGAAGTAAATGAGTACAATACTTGCTAATGCTCTTTGTATGTTTGTTTTTGCCTTTTAGCTTACATGTTTTTGTATTCAATTGTTAATGTTTTTCCATTAGCATGCACAATGAGCAAATGAGCTAACCTCCCCTCTCACTCTTTCTCTCTCTCTCTTGCTCTATTTCTACTATCTATCTATCTTCCTCTCTTCTTCTTCTCTCCCTCTTTCACTCTAAATCATGATGTGTGTGTGGTTAGTGTAGGGAAGAATAGTGTTAAAGTGGAGTAGAGTTAGTGTAAAGAAAAGAAAGCATTTAAAACTAGCATCTTAGCATAGTTAAGTACCTATCCAGTGAACTAACCCTCTTTGATAGCGACTATATCTACACACCCTGCAATATCAAGTACTATAGACTATTTTAGATATGTTTGATATAGATGCATAATTCAAATGACCAAGTCTATCATGCCAAAGTCTTGTTGATGTGAATAGAGGTATTCAAAGCTTTATTGGTAGCAAAACCCTCACACTCATCCTCATTAGTAAGGTTAGCTTGCTTAGATTGGTTCTTCTTCTTGAAACAATTTGATGTGTAGTGTCCTTTCTTGTCATAGAAAAAACACTTGATCTTCGATAGCTTCTTCTTGCCACTGGATGTTGCAGCTTGTGAGGACTGATCCTCACCACCTTCCTTGGATTTGTCCTCCTTGAAGTGTTGTTGTCTTTTGCCCTTACCTCTTGGCTTGTCTCTGATGAAGAGTGCTTTGTCATCTCCACCATCTTTCAATGAGAGTCTGTTGATCCTCAGCATCTTGTTCTCTTGCCTGCTTTCTTCAGCAATGAGAACACCTCGCAGTGTCTCCAAGGATGGAAGATACTCTCTGATAGCATAAGTCTGCACAATATTGTCATACTCATCTCTAAGTCCATTTAGGACTACTTGAACAAGTTTAGTGTTCTTAAGAGCATCTCCAATACAAGCTAACTATTGATGAAGATCCTTTACTCTCATTACATATCATCATGAAGCACTCTCATCTACTCTCTGATAACTTAGAAAGATTTGGTTTCTAAGTCTTAGCAACCTAGAAGTATTCTTGATTTCATAGATTGTTTTTAGAGTATCCCAAGCCTCCTTAGCAGTGGTCCATGTACTGATCTCTCTTAACACTTCATTGGTTACATTCATTTTTATGAGATGAAGGGCTATTCTGGTTCTCTTGTGAAATGTTGCAGCTTCATTAGGTGCAGCAGGTTCTTCTTCAGCTCCACTCACAATGTCCATTACATCCTGTAGAATCAATAATGATTCCATTCTAATCTTCCACATTGCATAATTGGAAGAAACTCTCTGATTGCCTAAAACTCTTTTAAAAACAAATCAAATTGATTTACAAACTTGAGCAACACATTCTACTCTTCAATACCTATCCAACAAGCTATAGAACATCAAATATCAATCCTTGAGAAATAGCACTTAGTGAGGGCTGATTTCACACATGTGAGCTCTCTGTCCGTACAGGGCTTTGCTGGAGCAGATCAGGCTCGTTTTGATCCACTTATGATCCACATATAGCTTGTTTCTTAGTGAGTTTGAATCCCTCTCCCAAATCTGAGTTTCGGGAAGCAAAAGCATTGTTGATCTGATGTATACACCCTCACCTCTTCAAAGCATGAAGCTCTGATACCATGTGAAGTTTTTAGCACGTGTGAACTTCACTACACACCCTACAGGATCTTCTTGAGGTGTTGTGATTGCACAAGATTGATCAAAGAACAAAATACTTGAAAAATCTATGGCAAGAGCACAATAACGTACATCAGACTAAAAGATCTAACTTCTTGCTATGAGGTCAAAAATAGTTCTAAGTGCTCAGTATGGGAAAAATAGACTGCTCTCGGGTAGAGAGAAAAAATCAATTCTAGAACACTCGGGTAGAGAGAGAATGAGTCCAAAACACCAAAATATGGCAAAACATCTCATTATTCACAATATGGCAAAACATGCCACAGTATTCCTACATCAAAGTGGCTCGAGTTCCTACAGTGGTGTTGCATGGAAAGTCCACTTAACTCAGTTAAATCAACTACCAAGGATCCACATGTGTAACTGCATGCATGGATATCGCATGTACTGCATGTCAACTCATAAAACTGCCTAGACATGTGTAGATCACAGAAACCACTTTGCATGTTGCATGCACTGATTGCATGTGGCTTGCATGCATACAGAAAGACATTGCATGCTATCTAAACTTTTGCATGTCATCAAATTTGAATCTACCTAACTCAAACTCGACCTATTCTAGAAGGTTATGTGCTTAATTCACGTACCTTCTATGTGAACATAGATTACAATGGAAATAACCATGGACATGGCCCAAAACTTGAGATAGGAAGATAACATTTTACTAATCTTCAAAGATCCAAGAATATCTTGTATAATCATCTACAAAGGAAACAAAATAATTTTCTCCTCCTTTGCACTTAGTTGATGAGAAATGAACATCAGAGTGCACGAGTTCAAATGGTTGCTTTGTTTTGATCTAGGAAAAGGCCTTCTGTGTGATTGCCAAAACACAAGCTTCACAAGATTGAAGCTCTTTTGACAGTGTCTTTGGTAGTCCCACAACTTTTCCTTCCTTGACCATAGATTGCATGGCTTTGAAATTGGGATGTCCCAACCTCTTATGCCACTGATCCTTCTCAGGAACCTTGGTCTCATAAGCAATATCTAAAATGTTAGCACTCTCCCTAGAATCTAGGTTGTACAACTTACCAATTCTAGATCCTCTAGCAATAATGTCATTTTCTCTTGAGATTATACACTTGTCAACTTGAAACTTAACATCCAATCCACTATCAAACAACTGTCCTACTGGCCTGGCTAAAGTCGCACTAGACACACCATTTTCGGTACTGTTTAGTTAAATAGCTAGACCCGAAACTTGGAAAATGCTACCGCTCAGTCAACAGAGTGGCAGACATAACTCAACCATCACTGCACTGTTCTGACCTAAGACCTAGTTTTTGGATTGATAACACCTAGAAGCTAGGGTTTCAGGATATTTATCACCAGTCACTCCAGAAGACATTGTTTATAATTCCGTTATGCATTACAGTGTGCCCGTACTAGTCATTTGCTCGTTAGGGTTACTTGACTGGTTGAAAGAGACTGATATAGTTATCCTGGCTAGGATATTCTACAGTAGCCATCATATGAGTAATGTAGACCAATTCCAAACATGTTTACTATTTGTATCATTGTATCCACCCAACCCATAGGGAAGAGGACATTCGCGCTTGCAACTCATTTTTAGAGGTGACTTACTATGACCATCGATATATGAAAATACTAAATACTCTACGGTACTTAGGCGGAAAGACAGTACGTTTTATGAGTCATCAGTTTGAACATTTCTGACATGGGACATAGTTAAATCACTGAAGGGTCTAGTAGTTCAGGTTGTGATGAGTGAGAGTTAAATAGCAAGTCATGTTCTGAATTTAGCAGCAGCGGAACAAGAAGTACCAGCACCACCTCAACCTGAGCAATAACAATGGTACAGGCCAGACGAGATGTTTGTGGATCTAGCCATTAACGAGTATTATGTGACCTATGCAGCTCAACCTCAGCGTCCAGGTGGTAGAAACTACGGCTGCTATGGATGCGGCGAAGGCCATCGAATTGCAGAATGTCCTTACAAAGAACAATACACATCCTTCTGTCGAGAATGCGGTTATGGACATTGCTACAAGAATTGTCCATTAAGACCTGGAACTAGTGCACCTCTGAATCTAATCACGGTACACCTTACAATAGCTCCAAGATGGATGCCACCAGAAAAGCAACACTTCCATGCTCCAGTGCTAGCAGTCACGCGAGCACAAAAGCGGAAGGAAGTGGCTCCCTTACCAACCCCATCAGTATCCGAAGATCAACCCTCAATTGCAGGACCGTATCCAAATGTGAGGGAAGAAGGGAGACAATATTAGAAGATATGCCACTGGGTGCAGAAGGCGCAAGAGGAAGAAAAAACTCAAGCAAGAGACATACCTGCAAAACCTCCTGTTGCTGTAGAACCAGTACCACTTCTAGGAGGAATTGATTGATGAACCACTCCTGGGACTTGTTGCTGGGTAGCAGCAACATCTTTGTCTGACTCGCTGTCAAGGAGTGGATCGACTATGGACACGCTTGAGCTTGAAGTTCGGATTGTCGTGTCAATGGCAGGCGATAAAGGTTCTCCTAGATCAATATCTTTGTCTTTGATGTCGATGAACTGATCCTCGATAAAGACTGTATCTCGCTGAACAAGATTTGCTGGGTATCGCGATCATATAGCCTGCATGTGTTATCAGATGAATATAACCAATCAAGATGGTGTTGAGACCTTGGAAGTCGAATTTCTTCCTCGTCTCTTTCTGAATCTGCACTTAGGCGACGCATCTGAATACTCGTAGGTTCTTCACAGAAGGCTTAGAGCCTGTCCACACCTCATGGGGTGTTCTGCCTGAGAGGGCCATGGTTGAACATCTGTTCTAGACATAAGCTGTAGTGGAGACAGCTTCGGCCCAGAAGTTCTTGGGCAGTGATGCATGCGCCAACATACATTTAGCTGATTCAGCCAAAGTATGGTTTTTTCTCCTGCTCAATGCCTTGGCTCTAACAATACTCCTTAAATTCAGTAGAGATGTACTCTCCACCATTGTCAGACCTCAGGGCCTTGATCGTCCTTCTAGTCTCTTTTTCTGCACACTCCTCGAAGATTTTGAAGTAATTGAAAGCTTCTGATTTTTTCTTGATAAAATACACCATAGTCCTTCTGGAAAATTCATCAATAAAAGTTATGAAATACTTTTCATCCTTCAGAAAAGGATCTTCATCGGGCCACAGATGTCTGTATGTACAACATCTAACAATCCTCTAGCAGTATGCTGATGGTTTGATCTAAATGGTTTCCTAGTCTGTTTACCAACTAAATAGTCATGACAGACAGATAATTATTATCAGGATAGTCTAGATCAAGAACAATAGAATGTTTAGACATTTGTTGTACAGAAGCATGATTCAAGTGATCAAGTCTATAATGCCAAAGTAAACTTTTATTTTCTTGAATAGAAGTACTGAGTGCCTGACTAGAGGCAGAAAAGCAATGACTTAATCTATACAAGTATCCATTTGAAAAGCTTAATCTTATAGTACCTTCACCTATAATAGCTTGTGTGCTATTATCGCCAAGGTGAACATATTTGTTGGTACTGTAGGGTGTATAGACTCGAAATAACCAATGAGGCTGGTCATATGCTGAGTGGCACCAGAATCCAGGCACCAAGAACTGTCGTTGGATGCTCCTTGATGGCTGGCCATGAAAGCATCATGATTCGCTTCTTGAATGGGCCGTGGAGCTTCTGTAGCTACATTGGCCACTTGATTTGACTGTCCCTTGCTGTTGTTCTTGTGAAGTTTTTAGCACGTGTGAAATTCACCACACACCTTACAGGATCTTATTGAGGTGTTGTGATTGCACAAGATTGATAAGAGAACAGAATATTTGAAAAATCTATGGCAAGGGCACAATAGCATACATCAGACTGAAAAATCTAACTTCTTACTATGAGGAATGAATGTCAGAAATAATTCTAAGTGCTCAGTAGAGGAAAAACAGGCTACTCTCAAGTAGAGAAATGCTAGAACACTCGGGTAGAGAGAGAATGAGTCCAAAACACCAAAATCTCATTATTCACAAATATGGCAAAACATGCCACAGCTTCCCTACATCAAAATGGCTCAAGTTCCTATAGTGGTGTTGCATGGAAAGTCCACTTAACTCAGTTAACTCAACTACCAAGGATCCACATGTGTAACTGCATGCATGGATATTGCATGTGCTGCATGTCAACTCATAAAACTGCCTAGACATGTGTAGATCACATAAACCACTTTGCATGTTGCATGCACTGATTGCATGTGGCCTATTGAATGGAATTGCATGCTATCTAAACTATTGCATGACATCAAATTTGAATCCACCTAACTTAAACTTGACCTATTCTAGAAGGATATGTGCTCAATTTACATACCTTTATGTACAACATAGTTTACAATAGAAATAATCATGGACATGGCCCCAAAACTCGAGATAGGAAGATATTTTTTACTAATCTTTACACTCCTCCTTAAAATATATGTTCCTATCCAACATAGACTTTGAAATTAGGCCAAGATTAGACCTCATCTTGATAAAGACATTCTTGAGTAATGGCTTGGTGACAAGATCTGCAGCACAATTTGAAGATCCAACATGCTCCAATAAGACCTCTCTCCCAATGACTTTTTCTCTCACAAAATGATGAGCTACCTCGATGTGTTTGCTCCTTGCATGGAACACTGGATTATTTGCAAGAGCCTGAGCAGAAATGTTATCATTGTTGATAATTGGAAGGTCTTCATCTCCATAACACTTTAGCTCCAAAAGTAGCCTCTTGATCTATAGAACCTCCTTTGTTGTGATTGTAAGAGATTTGTACTCAGCTTCACAGGATATAAGGATATAGTTGCTTGCTTGTTTGATAGCCAAGAAACTAAGTTTCCTCCAGAAAATCGTGTAAGCGCTTGTGGATTTTCTATCCAACCTGTCTCCTGCAAAGTCTGAATCTGAAAAAGCAATCAAAGTCAGATCTTCTCTTTTGTAGAATAATCCATAGTCTAAGGTAGAAGATATATACCTAAAGATTTTTTTAGCCAACTTTTAGTGATATAACATTGGATCCTGCATGTGTTGACTTAGCTTATGCACACTAAAGCTTAGATCAGGCCTAGTCACTGTTAACCATATAAGTGAGCCAATGAGACTGCTATAAAGAGTGATGTCCACAAAGGACTTTTCATCATCTTTCATAGGAACTTTTACAATGTGCTCCATAGGTGTATCTATGCCTTTACAGTTTTCCATTTGGAATTTCTTGAGCATGGAAAGTGCATATCTACTTTGATTTATAATGGCTTGACCTTTCGAAAAATCTATTTCAAGGCCTAGAATATAGTGAAGAACTCCTAAGCCCTGCATCTTAAACTCACTACCAAGTGCATGCTTAGTTTCTCGAACTAGCTTCTCATTATTTCCACAAAGAATGATATCATCTACATAGATGAGAAGAATAATTACAAAGTTATCTACAAACTTATAATATAGAGAAGGGTCATATTCACTTAGACAAAATCCGAGTAATATGAGATAGGAGTTGAGCCTTGCATACCAAGACCTTGGTGCTTGTTTTAGTCCATAGAGACTTTTCAACAAAAGACAAACTTTTGATTCTTCTCCTTCTTTCACAAAACCTGGAGGTTGCTCCATGTAAATCTCCTCCTCAAGGTAGCCATTGAGAAAGGCATTAGAAACATCAAGCTGGAACATTTTCCAATTGTGAAAACATGCAAGAGATATGAGTATTCTGATTGTTACCATTTTTGCAACTGGTGCAAAGGTGTCTTCCTAGTCAAGACCTTTGATTTGTGAGTAGCCTTTGGCACAAAGTCTTACTTTATACTTATTGATAGATCCATCATGATTATACTTGAGTCTGAAAACCCACTTACATCCAATCACATGCATGTTTTTTGGTAGCTCCACAAGCTCCCATGTGTTGTTTGACATCAAGGCTTCAAACTCTTGGGTCATTGCTTCAACCCACATCTTGGATTGAAGTGCTTCTTGGACATCTTTAGGCTCTTCATCTGATATGAAGAGAGCATGATAGGAAGTTTCACCTTCCACTTGCCTTCCTTCCTCATCATATGTGAAAATCCTAAGATGATCTACCTTAGGCTTTTTCTTATACAGCATCTCAAATGGTGTTCTCCCTTCAATTGCAAGATGAGAAATCCTATTACAAAGATAGTTTGCACATGCAACTGCTTCTCTCCATTTTGTTGAGGAGTATATGAGCAAGAAACCTCTCTTTTATTCCCTCTCTCTCACAAAAGTCTTTAAACTTATTGGAGGTGTATTCTCCTCCACTATCACTTCTTAAAGCTTTCAACTTGAAAGAAAAATGCTTTTCTACATAAGCTTTGAAAGTAAGGGAAACATCATAAACCATGGCTTTAGAAGACATCATATAGATCCTGTGAAGTTTTTAGCATGTGTGAACTTCACCACACACCCTACAGGATCTTACTGAGGTGTTGTGATTGCACAAGATTGATCAGAGAACAGTATACTTGAAAAATCTATGGCAAGAGCAGAATGGCATACATCCGATTGAAAAATCTAACTTCTTACTATAAGAATTGAATGTTAGAAATAATTGAAGGATGAACTTCAAGACCTTCAACCTGTCAAATGTAGCCTTCAACCGCAACCTGAAAACGACATACAGAGAACTCTGTTAACTAACCACCTGGTTAGCACAAAACAATGCATTACAAGAAACATTACAAGATAAATAGGAAGGATATAAATACCTGATAGGCGTCAGATAGAATGTGCGAGATAAAAAGCATAGGAGATGATTAAGTGCTCAGAGAAGCACATTATCTATGTACGTCTTTATGAAAGCTTATATGCCAGTCAATCCTTCCATCTTCAATGAATCTGTTATTCTATTGCTATGATGTCTTGTTTTGTTCTCTATGAGTGTTAGGTTGTATTGTTTGTTGTTTTGTTTGCTATTTCTTTATGCAAGTTAGATGACTCACACACAAAATTAGAGTCTGAGACTAACTCAGAATATCAGAAGACCAGCTTCCGCTCAATCATAAGCTGCAACAGTGGTAAGTGCTCAGTATGGGAAAAACAGGCTGCTCTCGGGTAGAGAGAGAAAATCAATGATAGCAAACTCGGGTAGAGAGAGTCCAAAACACCAAAATCTCATTATTCACAATATGGCAAAACATGCCAAGATTTCCCTCCATGAAAGAGACTCGGATTCCTACAATGGAGTTGCATGGAAAGTCCACTTAACTGAGTTAACTCAACTACCAGGGATCCACATGTATAACTGCATGCATGAATATTGCATGTACTGCATGTTAGCTCATAAAACTGCCTAGACATGTGTAGATCACAGAAACCACTTTGCATGTTGCATGCACTGATTGCACGTGGCTTGCATGCATACAGAAAGACATTGCATGTTATCTAAACTTTTGCATGTCATCAAATTTGAATCTACCTAACTCAAACTTTTTATATGCTCAATTCACATACCTTTTATGTACAACATAGATTACAATGGAAATAACCATGGACATGGCCCAAAACTCGAGATAGGAAGATAATATTTTAGTAATCTTCATAGTCCTCCTTAAAATTTATGTTCCTATCCAACATAGACTTCGAAATTAGGCCAAGATTAGACCTCATCTTGATAAAAAAATTCTTGAGTAATGGCTTGGTGACAAGATTTGCAACACAATTTGAAGATCCAACATGCTCCAATGAAATCTCTCTCCCAATGACTTTTTCTCTTACAAAATGATGAGCTACTTCTATGTGTTTGCTCCTTGTATGGAAACCTGGATTATTTGCAAGAGCCTGAGCAAAAATGTTATCAATCTTGATAATTGGAAGATCTTTATCTGCATAACACTTTAGCTTCAAAAGTAACCTTTTGATCCATAAAACCTCCTTTGTTGTGATTGTAGGAGATTTGTACTCAACTTCACAAGATGATAAGGAAATAGTTGCTTTCTTCTTTGATAGCCAAGAAACCAAGTTTCCTCCAAGAAAAATAGTGTAAGCACTTGTGGATTTTCTATCCAACCTGTCTCCTGCAAAATCTGAATCTGAAAAATCAATCAAAGTCAGATCTTCTCCCTTGTAGAATAATCCATAATCTAAGATAGAAGATATATACCTCAAGATTCTTTTAGCCAACTTCCAGTGATATAACTTTGGATCTCGCATGTGTTGACTTAGCTTATGAACACTCAAGCTTAGATTAGGCCTAGCCATTGTTAACCATATAAGTGAGCCAATAAGACTCCTATAAAGAGTGATGTCCACAAAGGATTTTTCATCATCTTTCATAGGAACTTTTACAATGTGCTCCATAGGTGTATCTATGCCTTTACAATTTTCCATCTGGAATTTCTTGAGCATGGAAAGTGCATATCTACTTTGACTTATAAAGACTTGACCTTTCCAAAAATCTATTTCAAGGCCTAGAATATAGTGAAGAACTCCTAAGTCCTGCATCTTAACCTCACTACCAAGTGCATGCTTAGTTTCTTCAACTAGCTTCTCATTATTTCCACAAAGAATGATATCATCTACATAGAGGAGAAGAATAATTACAAAATTATCTACAAACTTATAATACAGAGAAGGGTCATATTCACTTAGAAAAAATCCGAGTGATATGAGATAGGAGTTGAGCCTTGCATACCAAGACCTTGGTGCTTGTTTTAGTCCATAGAGACTTTTGAACAAAAGACAAACTTTTGATTCATCACCTTCTTTCACAAAACCTGGAGGTTGCTCCATGTAAATCTCCTCCTCAAGGTAACCATTGAGAAATGCATTAGAAACATCAAGCTGGAACATACTCCAATTGTGAAAACATATGAGTATTCTGATTGTTACCATTTGCAACTGGTGCAAAGGTGTCTTCATAGTCAAGACCTTTGATTTGTGAGTAGCCTTTGGCACAAAGTCTTGATTTATACTTATTGATAGATCCATCATGATTATACTTGATTCTGAAAACCCACTTTTTTGATAAGCCCTAGGTTTTCTTGTCTTAAATTATTGATAGTTATCATTATCACTTAGACTAAGTTTCACATGGATTCCCAAAGCAAGGCTCATCGTAGGCAAGGTCAATGGATCCAACTACCATCTGTGGAAATTTAAGATGAAAATTGTGCTAATGGCTAAGGAATTGTACGATGTTGTCACACGTTTTGAAGTCCAAACGATGCAGCAGTCTCCAAATAGAAGCTAAAGGATGGTAAATCATTTGAGGTAATCATCCTCAACATCTCAAATATGCAAATAGGCCATGTATCTGAATCTCAAACATTGAAAGAACTCTGGAATATCATGAGCACACTGTACAACATGAGGGACGTAACTTCCAAGTTATATCTCAAGAGAAAATTCTTCTCCCTCATAATGACAAATGGTGATTCACTATAGAATCACATTAACCAGTTCAAAGATCTCCAACAAATAGATGGCCATTGTCGGATTAGTCATAGATGATCAAGACATAGTAATGACACTACTATCAATCTTGCGATCCATATTTAAAAATTGGGAAATCATCACTACAACACACTCATATTTAACTCTATCAAGAGTTATTTCTATGTTGTTGCAAGAAGAGAATCGAAGGAATGGAGCTTCTAATTTTTAGAACACAAACTCGCACACCCTTTGTGTAGATAGAAGCTCGAATAAGCAGAGCAAGAGAGGCTCGAAACAACCCAAATTGAATCAGAAACTGACATAGAGTCAAGAGCATTCATAAATGCACAGACAATTAAAAATATGCTCTACAAGTACTGCAAGTGCACCAACCTTGAGATCCAAGATTATAGGATATTGAAAACCAAGAACAACAACAAGAAGCAATCGAATCCACAAGCTAATCTAGCTGCAAAAACATCTCATGCCCCGAATCAAGAAGTGGACGAAGATGCATTCATGACCAACCACTAGAAGGCATCAGACGATGGCTTCTAGTTTCTTGATTCCGGAGCCACTCAACACATGACTAGTTGAATCGACTGCTTCTAGTCCTATACACCTTATAGCACCAAAAAGTATGTTCACTTGGTGACTATAACACACATTCTATTGAAGGTGAAGGTACTATAAGATTTAGTTTTTCAAATGATCAGTTTAAGCTACTATATAAAGTCCTTTATGTACCTAATCCATCTACGAATTTGCTATCTACTAGCAAAATTACTGATCTAGGACATAAGATAGAATCTAAAACTGATTACTACACATTTATCGATAGGACAAACAAGATCCTTGCACTTGAAAAGAGACATGGATACTTGTGAGTGAAAGAGAGGATTCATTGATGATGTCTTCATCTTTTCCTTTTAAGAATGAAGAATTTTGGTGGACAAATAGTGGGGCTAGTTCTCATATGTCTAGTTCTAGAAACTCTTTCACTAGTCTCATGCCATATCTAGGTGCAAAAAGATCAATCTATACTGGTAATGATGTAGAGTGTAGAATTGAAGGAATAGGTAGTATTCCACTGCATGCATCATCATCAAAACCTTTTTGCTTACATGATGTACTTTATGTACTTAGATTAACCAAGAATCTCATTAGTGTAGGACAGTTGTTTGATAGTGGATTGGATGTCAAGTTTCAAGTTGACAAGTGTATAATCTCAAGTAAAAATGAAGTTATTGCTAGAGGATCTATATTTGGTAAGTTGTACAAACTAGATTCTAAGGAGAGTGCTAACATTTTAGATATTGCTTATGAGACCAAGGTCCTTGAGGAGGATCTGTGGCATAAGAGGTTGGGACATCCCAATTTCAAAGCCATGTATTCTATGGTCAAGGAAGGAAAAGTTGTTGGACTACCAAAGACATTGTGAAAGGAGCTTCAACCTTGTGAAGCTTGTGTTCTGGCAAAATCACACAGAAGGCATTTTCCTAGATCAAGCATCAAAACAAAGCAACCATTTGAACTTGTGCACTCTGATGTTCTTGGCTCATCAAATAAGAGCAAAGGAGGAGCAAATTGCTTTCTTTCCTTTGTAGATGATTATACAAGATATTCTTGGATCTATGTGCTGTCTTCTAAAGCCATGGTTTATGATGTTTTTCTTACTTTCAAAGCTTATGTAGAAAAGCAGTTTTCTTTCAAGTTGAAAGTTTTGAGAAGTGATAGTGGAGGAGAAAACACTTCCAATAAGTTTAAAGACTTTTGTGAGAGAGAGGGAATTCAAAGAGAGTTTTCTTGTTCATATACTCCTCAGCAAAATGGAGTTGTTGAGAGAAAAATTTTACTCTATCGGACGATAGAACTAGATTTTGAGAGGAGCTTTGATATCAAGCGATTGAGATCAAATATCGGTTTTAGATAGCTAAAAGTAGCTCTTATACCATGTTGGACATTTTTTTTGGATCGAAACAAAATTTTCTCAATGTATGTGCTACTTCTATCGAATTGAATCAGAGTATCAATTCAAATGAATCAACTAATTCTACTTGATTCTGACTTCAATGTTCTTAGAATCAATAGGATCAATTACCTAGACAAACACAAAGTCTAATGACTGTTAGTTGTGAAAATAGGTTTGGAAATTGTTTCTGACATAGGCCTAGATTCAATCAATGATAATATTTTTGAATTAGTGTATGTTTCTAAGATTGTACACAAGACATCCACTTTTTATTATCCTTGTGCTAATGGTCAGGGTGAGGCAACTAATAAAACTAGTAAGAATATTATTGCCAAGGAAGTATTGGAGAGGGTGGTTCTTGGCATCAACATTTGCAACATGCATTGTGGGCATATCAAGTTGCTTTTAATATTTCAATAGGTCATACACTTTTCTAATTGGTTTATGACGTTAAATTCCACAAAGTAAAAACTAAATTGTTTTTTTTGCAGCCTCCAAAGATAGCATGGCGGCGTGCTAAGGGTCTCACTAGAATTTATATATATATATATATTTTTTTTCAACGAGATCCTTAGCACGTTGGCGTGCTATCTTTGGAGGCTACAATTTCATATAGTAGACCGGCATGTTATTTTTAAAGGCTGCATTTTTGTTTTAGTTGTTTTACTTTGCACGTCGGCTTACTATGTTCGGAGGTTGAAATAAATATTCTGAAATAGTTTTTACCTAAAATTTGGTTCTCAAATGTGTCATAATAGCTTTTCTATTTTATAATTTACTAGGCTAGCACACCGCCATGCTAGCCAAATCGACTCCAAAAAGAAATTTATTTTTTTCAAAAGTTCTTCAAAAAAACTTCTTAAAAAAATTGTGTAGTAGCATAAAAAGAGTAGCACACCATACGCTACCATTTTTTTTGGGATCATGGGTAGAATAGACTCGCAAAACTCACAAACAATTTACTCGCAAAATGTCAAAACCCCACTTCTAACATAGCCAATCTTTGAAAAGACATTGGAACACATTTAGGAAAATGAAATTCACAATACCTCAAAGGCAGTAATTTTTTGTAATCATTGACAATCCCTTAAATAAAGGCTTTTCATACTACTTGAATCTTGATGATTTCTTGACATATCTGGCATTTTAGTGGCATCAATTTTGGTAAAAAATCAAAAATACAATGGCAAGAGTCCAATAAACCATGACATAGTCACAAGGTATGTCATTAAAAAACATATGACATGACCTTTCAAAAAAGTATTTTATCTAAGGCCATACTAAAAATAAGATTATTGGGAAAATGAATGTGAGCATAGTGCTAGAAATACACAAACAATCAAACAACAAAATTCGTAAAAGCATTATGGATAGTTTTTACCATAATGATTCATCATGAGTGTACTCTCAACGTACTTCAAGCTAGATTCATCATAAAGGTGAGATATCACTCCATCTTAGTGGGACTCATCTTATGGCCAAAATCTTCTAGATTAAGCAATGTATATGAGAATACAATGGTTAAAAAACAAAATCAATTATTAGAATATGAGTTATGCTCATAGAACCAATCCACATTTTATTATTCAATGTTAATTGCAATATTACATAAACTTGACAATAATGTTTTCAATAAAAAGATTCATATGTTTATCCATATCAATCAATGTCATGTCATTAAAGACATCTTGATCTCCATTATAAAGATTGCATACATAAAATCATATAAAAAATAAACATTGATATGCTCAGGATATTCCTAGCTTAAAATATGGATGACTTAGATTAGCTCAATGTGTTTCACTTTTATGACACGAGGCTGACAAGTATCAACTAGAAGCATTTATAAATTTTCCAAGGAATCACACATATCTACAAGGCCAACTCTAAAAATGACATTGTTGATGTCATGTCTGTTCATAGATTGATATTTGATCATGGATCATCATTGCTCACATTGTTATTGGACTCGGCTATGATGAGGTTCAATCAATGTGTTTCTTAGTCAAGAGGCATTTTCTCTAGCTCATTCATTTAGCAACAAAAACTTCAAATATTAAATTTTATTAATAACTAGACAAAATGGCCCTAATTCTTTAACCATATGACCCATTTATGTAGTTGAGAAATTGAAAGATTGATGAAAGGTGATGTGAATAGAAAACACTTTTATATTATGCACTTGAAAAGTCTTATAAATACACTTTTGACATATCTCAAAGAGGAGCCAAAAACAACAATGTTAGTATTGAAATATTATATTTAATTCTCATGATATTTATAAAAAACAAAATTCTTTGTAGAGCATTAACATAGTATGAAAGTACCCTTTTAGAATATTAACAAACAAAATAGATAATGCAGTTACTAATAGTTTCTAAGGAAAAGTTTTAAATGAAACAATAGACATAATTTCATTTTAAACATTAGGTTTCTCTTCATTGATGTTGAAAAGTCCCACCTTTGGATGTTGATTGTCTTCCATTGATAAATGTCTCATGCACTTATTGTCACTTACATGTTTGACTTCATCCTTGTAAAACATTATATGATATTACAAAGCAAATAAAATTTTCATCTTAGATTCTTGTTACCTCTAGGTTAATTTCAAAAACCATTTCTTCCACAAAGGATTGGATTTTGATTCAACCAAGTCAATGAAGATAGAACTTTCACACAAATTATAGACTTATAGAATAAAAATAATCACAATTTTGGTTGAGAAAACAAGGCCATATATCTAATACTAACATTTACATACAAAACCTTCAGATCCAAAAATATTTTTATGAACTAACTTTGTGATAAATGTTTTGAAATGTGATTTTTGGAATATGCAACAAAAACATGCTATATACGAGCAATTGAGCAACAAGGATTTTAAGTAGTAATCTTAGCTTTTATGTAAATTGATATATCTATGAAAAGACTATTTATGACAACTTTAGTCATTCAAAAAAGAAGATAAATCCAGACTAATTTATGGACTAGATCAAATTGCATTATGGAAAGCATGAAGAGTCTATATAATTGTGTAGGAAAGCAAGCATAGATATAGTCTAAAACATTGCCCTGACTTTGTCAATGCTATCATAGTGGACCATCGCTCAAAAAACAAAAATTACAATATTTATGTATGTAGTTAGTCATTGTCCCAATATCCATCAAATGCCTCAAAGAGCATAGCAAACCAAAGCCTAAACCATCTCATAAATGTGCAAGATCTATGGAAGTAGGTCAACGTTGGCCATACCCCTAGTATGAAAAATTAGAGCAAATGCATGAAGAAACTATTACTTTCTATCTTTCAAAGTCTTAGCATTTTTCCTTAGTTTTTTCCTTTGCTATTTTTCACGACTGTGCATTTTGAACTATGTTTCACACAGTTTGCATTTTTGAACTGTTTTGTTGCACAGTTTGCATTTTGTGTGATAAAGAAAATGCAGCATTAGTCCTAAAAACACTTAGAAAATAATTCTGGTAGCTTTTCCCAACATTGTCGCATTTTTCGCATTTTTGCAAAAAAGGAGGAACTAATTCTAAAATGCCTTTAAAAATATTTTCAGGCCTACCTTCGCATTTTTTGCCTTGTTTGTCTATTTTTGGAAAAAAGCAAAGATGCTCTAAAAAAAAAAAAAACCCAAAGGTGCCCTTTAAAAGATGGCACTACCCTTAAAATCTTAAAAAATGTCTTAAAGCAAAATGCAAAGGCCTATAGCATGAAGACACTATCCAACGGGCAGAAGGCAGCTAATGCACGAGCAAAAGGAGAAAATCCAATGACATGACACGAAATTGTTCGTGACACAAAACTCTTCGCGCTTCAAAGGACTAGGAAGATCAAGCGAGTACCAAGTAGTACAACTTTCTGATCAGATATGATGACGTCAATAGAAGAGCATTGAGACGTGCCTAATCTGCTGCTCTTGTAATCTGAGATTAGTTGTAGATCGTTTAATCACTCTAATCAAATTTGTTACTCTGAATATATGTATTGCTAGATGTATCAAGACAAGAAGGAAGACAGTCACGGACACAGAGTGTTTTACATATTAGCAGTAGCTAGTCATTTTCATGAGAGAGAACATCTTTCTTGCGACAATGCGCTGATCTGAAAAACAGACAGCACTCAAGAAAATACTGTAAAATTCAATTCTGATAATGGAAGGGATTTTTCTTAATGCTCTGTTCTATGATGTGTGTGATCTGAGATGTTGGAATGCATTCTATCAGTAGATAAATTTTTGTTACTATTTTTACTCAACATTATCTACTGTTTACAAGTTTTATTTTTACAACAGATATGTAGTAGTGATTTGGGGTTTGGAAGAGAATTAGACCATAGTTAGTAGCAGTAACTACTCCTGCCAAGTTGGCTCACTCCGGCTTTTCATTTCCATCAGTGGTATCAGAGCCACGACTTTGATTATCAGAGCACATGGCATTCATTAGCAACATTCAATCAAAGATCTGCACAATCCTTGATTCCTCAAGATCAAACTTCCTAGCATAGAAGGTGAAGACTTCTCTCATACTGAAAGGAGAAGGTCTATGGCCTTGGGTTGACGGCACAGAAGAGATGCCCACAACCACGACAAAGAGCTACAAGAATGGAGAGAGAAGAATGACAAGGCAGTAGCCATATTGTCTTCCTCCATCAAAGACAACTTAACACTTGATTTAGCCACACTCTCTTAAGCAAGAGAAATGTGGGATGCTTTGCTGACTAGATTTCAAATGAAATCATGAAGCCAAATTATGCTTTTTGAAGATCAGCTGACCAATCTCAGATCACCAGAATAGAAAACTAATCATGATTCCAAAAAAAAAATAAACAGAATTTATTACCTTAGAAATATCAACATCTTGTTGAAGGATGAACCACTCAAAAAACAGCTTGGCATTGTACAATGTGTACCACCCGCAGCTGAATGAATCATTTTGCTGGGGTGACTGCAAAATAATTCAGCACACAAGAAATCATTTATGAAACAAAATGAATTAGATTGAAAATATTTCATTAGAATACTGATTTCAAAATGCTATTAAGAAAGAAGAGTTTACCTCCAAGCTGACGATCTGCCAGTCTACGGAATGGGGAATGTCTGTAGGTTTAATAATATTATTTACAGATCTCTTAATAAAGATCAGGTTTAAACTCCAGTGGTCACTGCAAAATAAGATTGAAAGTACTTTAGCGGCAATTCTGAGAACTATTTAAATTGAAAATGTCAATGTTAATGCATAAAACAGGAAGAAGCACTTAATATATCCTACTTGGTATGATAAGGAATGACCAGATACTTTGTTGCTGGTGTGAATCCACTTTCATACACTGTGACAATGTGTCATTATTCTCCTTGAAGGCCTGGAGCAGAAAGTTACTCAGCACCAGCAACTCATTTGATGAATCTCTTGCAATGTCAAATTGCAAGAGTGTCAGCCCGGACTCTATCACAGGATCACTGATAGAAGCCCGTCTGTCTTTGAGATCCAGGCAATCTAGAACTCTAAAATTAATACTAAAATCAAGTTCTTCTAGTCTAAAACAAAAAGGAGTACCAATTGTATCTATAGCATCCGATATGTCTTTCTCAAATTTAAGATGATCATCCGAATCTATATATGTATAAAAATTGGGAGGAGGAGGAGGAGGAGGAGGTGGAAGTGTAGTATCTATAGCAATATTAGGAGTATCCAAAACAGAGGTAGCTATATTTACAGCATTATCAACAACAACATTATCTACAATGGATTTTGGGATAGGCTTCACTTTCTTAGGAGCACGCTTGGGGGCTGTTTGCTTCCTAGGATGCTTCGTAGGAAGATGAGTCCTATCTACAGGAGTTGGTCTAGGAGCAGCAGGCTGAGATACATGTAACCTACAGTATCCATCCCTCATTCTAATCAGAAGCTGAAAATACTTGGGCATTATGGTAACCCACTTGGTATAGATAGCAAGCAAAAAATAATCCTTAAAAAAAAGGCTAATATAATCTTCAGCAGCCTCCTGAAGGCAATGAAGAGCACTCGGTGTGAATCTAACGTGCTGTCCGAGATCATTTCTTGTTATGTTCCGGACAGCACGGTAGAATGGAGCTCTTGGGATCAACAGAGCTGTTGACCTCTGATACTTGCGTATCTCAGAGAGCCACCTGCTGCAGTTGCGCGTTCTAGGTCTAGCAGGGGGTGTGATGGCAACCGCAGGAGATGAGGATGAGCCAGGAGAGAGGAAGTCTCTCCTTGTCTACTTTCTCCTATCCATGGGCGTGAACTATGTGATAGCGGACTTGTGTGTGAAGGCTAGGATGAGAAGGAAGGGATGATAAAGAACTCACAGAGGATGGCTATGTACGGACAGAATGTACGATATATCGGACCTATGCGAGCCGATTATCAGAGAGAACGATTAGATTTGAGGAAAGACGCACAAGTGAGATATGGGGTGATACGTAGGAAGATGTATCGGACCTGTGCGCATGGAAGGTAGTAGGAGGAATTTTGATCATGAAGGGCGTGCACAAATGTGATATGCGGAGCGAAAAAAAAAGTAAAAAAAATTCATCAAAATTTGTGATTTTATATCGAGGTTCGCACGTGCGAAAGAATGTCCTGTCACAAGTGTGGGAGTTGTATGGACAAATGCGAGTGCAACACATGTCACTCTGTCACACTACACGTGTGGGATTTGTGCGATCGAATGCGAGAGCGACACATGTTTATAAGCACTCGAATGAACACACGACACGTGTCTAGGTGTCATTTCACACGTGTGCAGGTGTCATCTCACAAGTGCCTGCGCTTGTTGTCGAATTGAAAATAGGCACATGTCATAAGTCCGCTGACCACATGTGCAAAAATTTAGTATAAATGGCACGAAAACCGAATAATTTTTTACCTTTTGCATTCTCGAAATTCACGACATATCGCTTTTGTGCGTTCTCATTTCTGTCCATTTGCTTGCAAGTATACCTACTCGTGCACAAGTGCAATATTCTGTATCTGTCTGCCGTACATATCCATCTTCTGCACCATTTTGATTCATTCACTACTTCCACAGCCTATTCAGGCCATATCTACATGTTTTTAGGACTGCAAAACCAAATTTTGACGTATTTTATGAACATTATGTCAGATTCAGAGATATACTTAGCAAGCTTGTTTTCTCCATAGGTCAACTCCAGTACATGCATTATACTGATCTTGTTCATTTCTTCTCAGCTTTTAGACATAGACTGGATAGAATGTTCACCAAATTGTTTGATCTTTTCAAAAGTAATTCTATGTGTCCGTATTACAACAAGAAATGTCGATTGGTTGAATATCAGAGTGGTTTCGTACTTTTTCTTTTAGTTCAAATCCCAGATGATGATGAGTTTCCTGTTGCTGACCCTCCTTTGTTCAGTCAGCCATTAAGGATATCAGTCACTTTCTTATCGACACTCCTGATAAAGAAAGTGACTTCATTGATTTAAATACTGATGTTCTCCAGGATTCTTTCATTGGCCAAAATACATCTGATGATGAATTCAAATCTATGGAGGATTCGAAATGTCTTTTCAATTTTCATGTATATTATATTAATGACGATGTATATTTTACTACTGTTGATTTATGTAAATTTTTTGACTATCGTGAGGACGAGGTTCTATGCTTATTATCCGGCACAATTTCTGAATTCTTCGACTTTGTAGATTTTGAGACAGATGACCTTGTTGCTGGTATTGATTTTGATGATGAGGAGGGTTTTATGACCGGTGAAGAATGCCTGAATAAGACTTTATCAAATATAGTTGAGGATGGGCAAGGCAGACCATTCGATGAAGAATTCACGACATTTCAATCCCAGATGGCCTTCCCTCGTCCATCATTAATGCATTTCACTGATAATTTCACTTCAGTACATGGTCATTATATTGATCATCCTGATCTGGTTGCTGCTGATGATGAAGAATGTGTAAGTGTTTAATCTTCCTTGCATTTGAATGTTTTCAATCACTGAATGTGTTTTTGCTAGCATATTTCCTATTACAGGATGCTCTCATAATAGATGATTTTGTTGCGAGACGAGGTGGTTTCAGACAACACGCAGCCTCGTTCCAGAGGGACAATGGACTGGGCCACTATCTTCGGCATTTCTTGAAGAGTGAGATCTGTATTGCTCATTTCAAGCTAAGCCCAGTCGGGGAGAGTCTTATAATGGCAGTTAAAGCTTTATCATTTTATTTAGGAGGACATAAATTTGTTAAGACAAATAAGATCATTTCTGTCAAAAGATCTTATGTTTTGAACATTTTAGGCTTTACTGATGGGAATGTTCCTTTAAGGAGCTCCCATTATTCATTGTATTCCACTTATATTGAGCTTAGTGGAAATAAGGATAATGCACATCTATTAGATGCATACGCTAGCATAGAATTTCTTCATGACAATACTACTATAGAATCTGATACAAGATCTAATGATGAATAGTTGACACTTTGTATAATACAATCAATACATTTACATTGGGTATTGCTCCTCTCTTGTTCAATGAATTTGCAAAGCAATTTTGAACATGTCATGATGATCTTCTACTCAACAATCATCTAATTTTCTCTTCCTGTATGAACTTGCATGCTTTTCTAAACTTGTTGTATTGTGTATACTTTGTTATATGTCAAATCTGAACTCTGTGATAGAACCACTGAAACAATTGACATGTAGTTTCATTTTTCATTGGTTCCTCCATGTTGTGTATTTCGATGAAATGCTGCTCGTGCTTGCCAGTGTGACTTCTCCATCCCTTGTGATGACCATACACTCAAGCTTCCATATGTATTTGCAAAAAATGTTGTATGATCTCTTAGTATGTGCTGCATATGTCAAAATCATAATGTTAGTCTTATGTTTAGATCTAAATATATATGAAAATTTGAAAGCATTCTGAAAATTTTATACTAACCATGTAATGAGTGATGTGATCTTCCCCCATGCTTTTGATATTGCATTAACAAACTCGACACAAGTCCTTTGGATAGCTTTCTTATCAATATCAGAGTATTTTTCTTTTCTTAAAATAGCAATCATACTATCAAGCTTTTTCCATACATCAACTTTTAGTACTCTGGGTTTGCCGTCTTTCTCGAAGTCCTGAGTGGTAGCAATAATATCTGTCCAGACTGAGTGTTGAATATTAGAAGCCTTACCAGTATGATTTGATAGAAAACGACGTTCTTTTGCTCCTCCTATGCTTGGCTTAGTTGGCATGTTCCCAATCTTTCCTGAAAGCTTTTCATCTTTTTGAATTTTGACATGTCCTTTATGGAGTCCTGCTTTTGATAAAACATCTTCTAATCGAGAGATAGCTTCCTTTGCTAATGATGCTGGCTTAGTATTCCAAGCAAAAACTATATGAAGATAAATGATCTTTTCTATTAATCTAACTTTTGTATGAAGAGTGCAAACATGCACATTTTTTAAGGGGATAGGCAGCACAGGCTTCCAGTTTGGATCTGTATATTCTCTAGTAATTCATGTACTCCTAGTTACATCTTTTGCCATTTTCATGTAGTACAAACAAGGGTGTTTTGATGTAGCACCGTGAGAGACATTATATATACATTTCAATGTTTTCAAATCACCTGCTAAGTGCCATTCAACATTGAAGTCTCCAACTCCTGGAACATTGAGAAATCCTCCATCCATATGGTCCTTGATGATCCTAGGATAAGATGTCCTTGAGAATATCCATGATAATATATCATGATCCTCTTTCAGCACCTGTCCAAAGAATTAATCATACTTAGTCTACAATGTATTAATACTATTCAATGAATGTAATTCTTGAACCAACACTAGTTCCACTTCAAACACTCGTGCCACACATATGAGTGGAGAAAAATATTCCCCAATAGGTTCAAAAGTTAGCCCTTGTCCTAAGCTACCCGTAGAGATTTCAACGAGTGTTTTTACCCAGTCTTGTCACCACTTGCCCCTAAAAAAAGTGGTTGAAGTGAGCATTTTCAATTCCTTGTAAAAACATTCGTTGACTCTCCTATTAGCTTCTGCCAATGAAACTAGCCTACTAAAATATTGGCACATTTCTACTAGGTTTTCTACCTCTAAAACTAGTTTAAGGGCATTCCAACAACTCTTACTAAGTAAAAGCACTTGTCCACCCAATTTTTGAGATAGAAAACAACAATCTGAAGGTGAAGTGACCTTCCTAGGAGCAATCTGAGATTCTTATATTTTCCTTTATCTTTGTTCAATGATCAAGACTTAAGTTTAGTTTACCTTAACTATAAGGGTTCAATCAGTGACATTTGTGGGGGCTTTGTAGTGATAAACCTTTCTAATTTAAAGTTCAACTTGAGATCTTGATCTAGAACCTATCCTAATGTGACTAAGATAGAAAAAATTAGACCATTAACCACTGACCATGACCATGCAGGGGTTAGGCAGTGATCTACTTTTCTTGTTTTAGTCTCTTAGGATACAACATTGTTTCGTACCCATTGTTATTTGTTTCCGTGGGATAGTGAGTATAACATAGTAACGTGCTAGGAGTAACATTATGTTGATTTGAGTTGTATACTGACCAGCCCATTGTGAGATCCAAGCATTAAATTTACCTTGATAGCAATCAAATTGGATATCAAGAAGGTCTAACTATAATCCATCCACCAGCTACTTAAATTGTTCTATATGAACCATCTAAAACGTTTCAATAAGGGGATATTCATCATCTAAACTAGATTTGATCATTGACTAACCATCAAATCTAGATTGATTGATGAACATCCAGTATAGCACCCAATTTTTCTTCAGATCTAGCATTATACTTTTAGCTGCTAATACTTGTTTTGATCTTAGATCCCATTGTTCCTAGTTGAGTTCTTTCTATTGAGGATAATCACATCACTAGGGCTTTGATCAGGCCTTGATGATAGGAAGATCTTTAAGCTGATCATCTTTTTGTTTACCAACAAAACCTATAAAGAGAAGAATACCCTTGAAAATACAAAAAACAATGCATATCAGAAAAGTGAAGACAAAGGGCCAATATCTACATTCATTGAGTTCCTGATAACTGCCATGTAGAATAAATATCCGAACTAACATGATCTTGAATGGATTTTTGGCTACAAGTGCCTTGATTTGTATTACTTCTGACGATTGCTCTAGTAAAGATCAAAACCCCAAAAACATAGAGCATATCATCAGGTTTGCCCCTATAGTGATTTGCCTTGAGTGCTTAAAACATTAAAACCCATAAGCGTTGAAAAAATATTGAAAATACAAAAATTGTTCTACCCTCACGCCCAGATCTTCTACTTGCTTGTCTTGGAAGTTGTATATGTAATGATGTTGACAAGCTTAGCCACATCCTATGAACATGATTAAAAGCTTTCACTTCAAGCTTTACTATCAATTCTTCAACAAGCTATGAGACCTATTGCTATACTTACATTACAAACAAAGTATTCTCTTTCACAAATAATTGGAGATGACACTATGGTGCTTTACCTCTTGTAGCACCCTACTACTTTGTCTCTTATGCTTACTTGGTAAGATTGCCTTCACTACTTTCTTTACATTCAATGGATATGTATTTGGTTGACTGATGTCCCACCAGCATTTTTTGGCAATGCATTGATGGAAATGAAAGGCCGAGTGAGCCAACTTGGCAGGAGTAGCTACTGCTACTGACTGCGGTCTAATTATTTTCCAAGCCCCAGATTGCTACTACAGATTTGTTGTAAATATAAAACTTGTAAACAATAGATAATGTTGAGTAAAAACAACAACGAAAATTTATCTACTGATAGCATGCATTCCAACATCTTAGATCACACACATCACAAAACCCGAGCATTGAGAAAAATCCTTTCTATTATTAAACTAAATTTTACAATATTTTCTTGAGCACTATCTGTT